>MU172957.1:112989-129625 GCA_016695475.1 Suillus decipiens
CATAGATATACTGTATATTCTTCATTCTAATCTTACTGGGTTTTACCTGGATTCTTCCTTCGCTAAGGACCCCCAATCCTTAGTTGTCTAAGATCATATCTAAACTTAGCACACCTAAGTCTTAGTCTAAAGCGAACTTACCTGCCTCGACTCAGCTAGTTCCGTGTAACCACACTTGGAACTATCTTCATCATTGTAGAAAGTACTCAACTCAGCCAGTCCTGTCCTCTCTTGGACTTGCCTGTCTTCATCATTTACTTCGAACTGTGCTAGGCCTTCATCCGGCTAGTACTATGAACCCACGACTCTAGATACCTCTCTTGTGAGGTAGTCGTGTTCAGAACTATCCCGGTTCGTAACAAAAGATTAGAATCTTTACCAAACCCATTGACTATCTAGTCTTTGGCCCCCATCCACCCAATCGACTCAATCAAGAAAAGCCCTAGTGGATGGCTAGATAGCGCATTTAGGCACAAAGGTTTACACCCCTGTGACATTACTATCTGCCCAGAATGTCTACAAAAGAACATGAATTCAAGATTGGTATGCCTACCATCTTTGATGGCAAACGAACTGTTTCAAAATCCTTTCTCTTGTCGTGCCACGCATATATGGACATCAATGAGAAGTTGTACACCACCGATCAGCAGAAGATCATTTTTATCTGCTCCTTTATGGAAAAGGGAAACGCTCGCCTATGGAAGGAACATTTCCTCGAGGAAGCCCACTCAAAAACACCCCATGTATACGGCAAAATCGACGACTTCCTAAAAAGCTTTAATAAAGTGTTCGCACCCCTTGACCCAGCCCGATCAGCGATTACCAAACTACATGACCTGAAACAGGGTAACAAAGACCTGCAGATGTATGCAGCTGACTTCGTCCTTCTCATGAACCAAGCCGGGATTAACGACGAGTTAACTAAGATCCAGTTCTTCCAAGACAGTCTCAATATGGGGATCCTCACCCGTCTGTTCAGTACTGGAGATGTCTTTGACACTCTCGACGAAGTCATCACTACTTGCGTCAACATTGATAACTCCTATCACTGCCTTCAATCTATCCGTAACCATCACATGCCCCAAAAGAAGTCCCAGAAGTACGGTAACACTTGCTACTCCTCCTCTCGCATTCCAAACACCATGGAAGTTGATCGCCTTACTCATGCTGAGAAGGTCGACCTCATGAAGAAGGGCAAATGCTTTAACTGCAAACAGCCTGGGCACCGTGCGAACAGTTGCCCAAAGAAGAAGGAGCGTCCTACTCCTGTACGCCAGGCTGAAACTGAAGCTTCAGGGTCTGGGTAGAAGACTGAAGAAGTTGAAAGTGATGACGAAGAAACCATTAGGTGGTTGGCTCAGGATTTTTAACTTGGAGAAATAAATCGATGTATGTTTCTCCATCTGTACTATTACAACTTGTACGTGCTGTAGGTGAATGAAAGGAACTTCACATTCCCATTACCCTTATCTCATGCACTCATCCAAAATCCGTCAAAACCACTGCTGTCATTGATTCCGGAGCTGCTGGAACTTTCATCTCCGAAGAATTCGTGAAACTTCACAACATCTCATGAAGGAGACTTCGTAAACCATTTAAGGTTACTACTGCCGATGGCTCCTATGTAAAAGGGGGCCCGATTACACATTATTGCTTACTCGTCGTCAAAATAGACGAATGAACAATGTATGGAAAGTTCAATATTACCCATCTCAGACGAAGGGACCAGATTCTCCTTGGCATCCCCTGGCTGTGCGCCATGAACCCAGTCATTGATTGGACTGCTGAAACAGTGGCATTATCATGCACTAAGAAGTCGGATCTTATTGAAATAGATGTCGACACTGATAGAAAGAAGGCAAAGCTTCCCCTTCTGTTCAAACATCCTACTCCAAAATGGAAGAATTCAAAGCTCCTGTGGTCGACGTCGCTACCGCTCGTAGCCACTGCTACTCCATTGACTCATTCCAAAAACAAATTATCCCCTGTACCAGAACTCACCACCACTCCTGCTCCTCTGGTAGTTGTTCCACAAGAAAAGTTACCCTCACCCATGATCACCAGACCAGCTCTCCCCCGAGAAACTCTTCCTCAACGACCTATCTCCCCTATTTCCAGACCTGAGAGGAGACACAGCGAAAGAGAGCTATCCCCGAGACCCGCACCCATTCCGAAAGAGCAACGATCACTGGAGGACCAACGAGAGCATGTTAGAAAAGCGGAAGACATACTGAATGGGACTCAAGCCGACAAGAAGGTATGCCTAGAATTCATGGAAGGACAGGCTACAGAAGAAGAATTTTTACGTGGCAAGCCATTTCTCACACCCAACAAACCCTCACCCGTTATAGAAGCACTGCCAGCATTAATCCCTTCCCCTGACAATGAAGATGAACCCTTCTTCGACACCATGCAGGATGTCTGGACAGAACCAGAAGTCCATAACATCGCCACCTATGAATTAAAAGAAGGGGAATTTCTGGTGGAATACGATGTAGAAGGTTTGCAAATGAGGATCGTCGAAGAAGTTTCCATGGATACGCCTCTCATGTGTGATGGCACTTCCTGATTAGAGCAACTCCCAAACTATTCTCAGGTTTCACTCACCCCGCCATCCTTTGAAGAAATGACCAAGTTCAGCAATAAAGCTCAAGAATTCGCTACAGACGAAAAGGAGAAGAAGAAGAAGACCTTCGAAGAACTCATCCCATCATACCTCCACGACTTCCGAGATATATTCACGAAAGAAGGGCTTAATAAACTTCCTCCCAAACGACCCAGTATTGATCACTGAATTGAAACCAAACCCAGGTTCGTCCCTCGTACGTCTAAAGTTTACCCCTTGTCCAGAAAAGAAAGAGAAGCTGTTAAAACTTTCATCGATGAGAACATCGCCAAAGGGTTCATCTCTGAATTGAAATCACCCCAAGCTAGTGGATTTTTCTTTGTTGGAAAGAAAAGCAGAGAATTACGCCATTGCCAAGACTATCACTACATCAATGATTGGACAATCAAAAATGCATACCCACTTCCTCTTCCTGTTACCTTAATAGCCCGACTCCACGACACTCAGTTCTTCACTAAAATGGATATTCGCTCCGGATATAACAACATCCACATTCACCCTGATGACCGCTGGAAAGCTGCTTTTACCACTGAATTCAGTTTATATGAACCTAACGTAATGTTCTTCAGCTTGTGCAACTCTCCCACCACATTCCAAGCCTATATGAACCGAATGTTCCAGCAAGAAATCAATGAAGGATGGATGGTAATCTACATGGACGACATCCTGATCTTCTCAAAAACCCTTGAAGAACACCAGAAGCATACGTGCTAAATAATTGAGCGAATACGGCAGGAACGGCTCTTTCTGAAACCGGAGAAATGCACATTCAATGCTGAAGAAGTTGAATACCTTGGTATGATCATACGACCCGGAGAAGTTGCCATGGATACCACCAAAACCAAGGGTATTGCTGATTGGCCAATCCCACGGACTGTCAAAGACATCCGATCTTTCCTTGGGTTCTGCAACTTCTACCATACCTTCATTTCCCACTACTCTGATATAGCCCAGCCTCTCATCGACCTAACGAAAAAGAATACCAATTTTGATTGGACACCCGATTGTCAGGATACTTTTGACACTCTAAAGATGAAGTTTACCCAGCAACCAGTACTTTGAAATCCCAACCCACTTCGGCAATTTGCAGTTGCCACTGATGCCTCCCTGGTAGCAACAGGGGCAGTCCTACTTCAAACTGACAAAAATGGGGTTTATCACCCCTGCGCCTACCTTTCGCAATCCCTTAACCCTGCCGAATGCAATTACCAAATCTTTGATAGGGAATTGCTTGCCATCATTTGCGCTCTTACAGAATGGCACCATTACCTTGAGGGAAATCCTCATCCCGTAATCATCTTCACTGACCACACGAACCTGCTGTACTTTCGAACCACACAGAAACTTACCTGACGCCAGGCCCGCTGACAACTTATCCTCTCTACATTCGATATTGAACTACACCATGTTGCTGGTGCCAAGCTGGCCGCTCTAGATGCCCTCTCCCATCGCCCTGATCATGATACTGGCGGTCATGATAATGAAGATACCATTCTTCTTCCTGCTTCCCTTTTTGTCCAACTTATCGACACAGATTTACTTGATGTACTGGCTTCTTCTGACCCTCTTGATGATCCACTTTTCAAAATGGTGTCAGAGGCCCTAGATGGTGTATGCCTTCCCCCCATGAAATCTGCTCTCTCCAATTGAAAGATTGACACTGGTATCCTCTATTTTCGCAACTGCACTTACATTCCCCCCGCTCATTGTGCCACCTTCCTTTCCCACCATCATGATCATCCGTCTGCAGGTCACCCCGGCTGCTTCAAAACTGAAGAACTCGTTAAGCGTGAAGCTTGGTGGCCCTCCATGGGGGCCTATATTCGCAAATACATAGAGGGTTGCACCCTCTGTCAACAGATGAAGGCCAATACTCACCCCATCCACCCGCCTCTTGTCCCCATTTCCTCCTCTGCCACCCGCCCCTTTTCCCAGATCTCGGTTGATCTTATCACCAATCTGCCCATTAGCAACAGCTTTGATAGCATCATGGTCATGGTCGACCACAGCCTTACGAAGGGGGTAATTCTCATCCCCTGTCTGAAGACGGTTACCTCCGAAGGCGTAGCAAAGTTATTTTTGAAACATGTCTACTGCCATTTTGGGCTCCATGACAAAGTCATCTCAGATCGTGGTCCACAATTCTTATCCCGATTCTCAAAAGAACTCGCCTGACTTCTTGATTATCAGATCACACTGTCTACCACATACCACCCACAGACCGATGGCCAGACTGAAAGACTCAACCAAGAGCTCGAAACATACCTTCGCATCTATTGCCGAAACAACCCTAATGAATGGGTAGAACACCTCCCTATTGCTGAATTTGTCCACAACCATCGAAAGCATGATGCTCGAAATGCCTCCCCATTCTTCCTCATGATGGGATATGAACCCCGCGCTATTCCCCACATCATTCCGGATTCTACTGTACCATCAGCAGAAGAACGGGTATGCTCTCTGTAGAAAATAAGAGAAGAAGCAATCGCTTGTCATAACCTGGCGATGCAAATGGGAAGAAATACACCCCATGGAAAATCAGCGAAAAGGTTTGGTTATCTGCAGAGAATCTCCAACTGAAACTCCCGTCCCAGAAACTCGCACCGAAAAGATATGGGCCATTCCTGATTGAAGAAGTGCTATCTCCCATCACATTCAAACTCCAACTACCGACACAGTGGAAGATTCACCCCGTGTTTCATGCTTCCGTCTTATCATCCTATAACGAAAACGACGTACATGGTCCGAATTTCCTAGAACCACCCCCAAACATTATCGAAGAAGAAGAAGAGTACGAAATAGATGTGATTCTTGCACATAAAGGAGCTGGCAAACACCGATGATACCTGGTATCCTGGAAAGGATATTCATCAGCTGATAATGAATGGATTCCAGAAGACAATCTCCGAAACTCTGCTCAAATTCTGAAGGCTTATAAAATGCGACATGCCTTGTAATGCCCTCCATCCACCTCAGAACTTCCAGTCCTTAGCGAATTACTTGATTATGTCTTCCACCAACTACACGACTAACTCCTCCAACTCTACTGAAGTCACCCTTGATCGTCCATCCTTTATCACTCCCGCTCCTCTGACCCGCCAATACGCCATCATGGATCTTGAAGACCCCGCGCAGGAAAACTACCACAATGTTGTCAACAACATCCAGAATACCTCCCTCATCCTCTCTGCCCTCCTCTGCGAAGGACACGCTGTTGAACTCAATAATAAACTCCACAGAATACACAACCATGTCCCACAGCTCATCGTCAACCTCGTCCGTACCGCCTCCCTCTTGGGCAGAATCGCTGCCAACATTAAGGATAATCACATCCAGCAACACCTTCATCACATCAAAAGATGCATTCAACATTACAGTGTATTGCTGCTTCCTGATGATTTCAAGAGCGATGTTGAAGAAGTTATTCATATCATATCTGAATGTTGGGCAGGTGTTGTTACAATCATTGTACGCCCCTATTCATTTTCCCTTATATGCTTATGTCACGACTACCATACTGGTTGTATCTTTACATGGTCAAGTGACCTTACCTTTACAGTTGTATCCTCACATGGTCAGGTGACCATTATACTTCTCCCACAGTCACTTGACTGTACGTTCTACTTCCCTCTCTTATGTTCTACAACATTCTATGACCTTCCGTTGACGTTATATTCCATGCAATCCTTTGACTCATACATATCATATTCTATCATGTTCCACTGACTCATAGACCTGCCCTAAAGCTACCTACGTACTTTAGTATTTAAAGGCCTTCTTGTACTTGTAGATTCCTCACTTGAATCTTACTGGGTTTTACCTGGAACATCCTTCACTAGAGCCTCTCAACTCTAGTCGTCTTGTGAAGTTGTCTTCTAAGTCTTAGCACTCCTAAGCCTTAGTCTGAACACGATTATATTCGACTTAGCCAGTTTCGTACTGCTCCCAGCACGAAACTATCTGTGTTGTCTGACAACGTCGTAGTCTTTTCTACGTAAAGCATTGATACGTTAACGACTGTTGTTCTCTTTTGAACCGTCGTTCAACGAGCCCATCCCAGTCGTAACAAAAGATTCAAGTCTTTTCACACGCCACCTATCCGTGAGCGTCATGACACCAGACCCCAGATATTACCGATAATCAGTCAGACTCGCCACGAAGCGAACCCTGATTCTGCCATGATGCAGCCCATACCAAAAGCTTGACTAATACGTACAAGTACCGATGACATCATGTCAGGATCCACTCCCACCCCAGTAAAGATCACATTGCCCGAACTCAAGGCAGGGTTACCCATGCAATTCGACGGGACCCCCACAGATGCCAAGAGATGGTTATATTCGGTGAAAACGTACTTCGCTATCAATGCCGGATACTACGATACCGATCAGAAACAGATCGCCACCGCCCTTGCCTATATGAAGAATGGACAAAGGCACGTTCCTAACTCCAAGAGATCCAACCCCGATGCCATGGAGGTCGATCGCCTTACCGACGCAGACCACTGCGAGTATATGAAGAAAGGCCAGTGCTTCCACTGCGCCCAGACAGGTCATCGCGCAAACAAATGCCCAAAGAAGAAGGTCCCTGTTAGGAAGCAGGAGATCGAAGAAGAAGGTACCGATATGGAGGTAGAAGAAGCCAGGAGACTCGCTGAGGATTTTTAATCTGGGAAGCTATGTCGTCGACAATAGACTTCCCCACTAGACCTTTACGACTTGTACGCAAAGTAGGAGAAAGGAAAGAAATGCGCATCCCCATTACCCTTTACTCCTGAGTCCGTAAAGATCCAGTCAACACCACAGCAGTCATCGATTCCAGAGCAGCCGGAATGTTTATCTCCGACCAATTTGTCAGAGACCACCGCATCCGAACCCACCCTCTCAAAAAGCCCTTTGCTGTAACTACTGCTGACGGCAGCTATTCGAAAGGAGGATTGATTTCCAGATACTGTATGCTCCACATCAAGATAGATGAGCATGTTATGTTCGGAAAATTCAACGTTACACGGTTGGGATGAAGAGACCAAATACTCCTCGGTATTCCTTGGCTAAAAGCCATGAACCCCATTATCGACTGGGCAGCTGAAACATTACGACTCCCAGCAACCAAACGATCCGTGGAGGTCAAAAAGAGTATCGACGATGCTAGGAAGAGTAGCAAACTCAAACCTTTCTTTCGCCCCGACGTGACGCTGAGATGGGCTCATTCGAGGCTCAGAAAATCCAGTTCAGTCAAGAACCCCCCTTTGAAGGGTCTTGAACCATCGCCTATGGAAGTCGAAGAAATTCCTAAAGGAGTACCCCTACCACGACAGTAGGAAGTACAGAGACCGGCATCACCAATGATGGAAGACGAAAAGCCCATACCACCAAAACCAAAGGTCGCCTTACCACCGAGGCCAATATCGCCCATAGCAAGACCAAAGAAGAGGGTGATGGACCTAGAAGAATCATTCCGTCCGAAACCTGCTGTCAAGGAACAAAGGCCTATCGAAGAGCAGAAGAAGAATAAAAGGAAGGTGGAGCCAGAAGAATCATTCCGCCCAGCGCCTGCTGTAAAAGAACAGCGACCAGTCGACGAACAGAAGAAAGGGAAGAGGAAGGCAGAGCGAAGTGTCAGTACAGAGCGCAGAAACCCTATGCCCCCTCCTTTCGCCTCGATCGAAGAGATCCCCGATGAAGAAGCAACACCATTACCGGTATTATTACCAACAGAAGACGATGATCCCCCACCAAACTTCAATACAAAAGATGATGTTTGGATGGACGCGCTTGAAGAACCAGTCAGGAACATTGCAGATTACCCATTAGAGGAAGGAGAGTTCCTAGCAGAATACGCACTTAACGGTGAAACGGTCAGGATCGTAGAAGACGTCTCGATGGATACCCCCCTCACACGTGATGGCACCTCTTATGCTGAACAACACGCTGCGCCTCTTAAATTCAGCAGTAAATCGCAGGAGTTCACCACAGCAGAGAAGGAGGCGAAGAAGAAGAGCTTCGAAGAGCTCGTGCCAACCTATCTCCACGATTTCGCTGATGTGTTCACCAAAGACGGTCTTAATCACTTGCCACCTGAACAACCTGGGACCGACCACCATATCAAAACGAAGCCTGGGTATGTCCCCAGAGTTTCCAAGATTTACCTGCTATCACCAAAAGAACGAGAAGCCGTGAAAGCCTTCATAGATGAGAATCTCGCTAAAGGATTTATTTCGGAATCTAAATCCCCACAAGCGAGCAGGTTCTTCTTTGTTGGAAAAAAGAGCGGAGACCTCAGGCCGACACAAGACTACCGGTATATTAACGAATGGACCATAAAGAACGCCTACCCCCTTCCATTGCCAACTTCGCTTATTGCACGACTTCATAAGGCAAAGTACTTCACGAAGATGGATATCAGGTCAGGGTATAACAACATTCGAATCCACCCTGACAATAGATGGAAAGCGGCCTTCACAACCGAATTCAGGCTCTATGAACCGAATGTCATGTTCTTTGGCCTATGTAATTCACCAGCAACGTTCCAGGCATATATGAACCGCACGTTCCAACTAGAACTGAACGAAGGATGGCTTATCGTTTATATGGACGACCTCCTTATATTCTCGAACGATTTAGAAGAACATCGGAAACGAACGCGACGGATACTAGAGAAGTTGTGTAGAGAAATGCTGTTTTGTAAGCCAGAGAAATGCACCTTTGACACTGAAGAAGTCGAATACCTCGGCATGGTTATCCATCCAGGACAGGTTACGTCAGACATTGAAAAGGTGGAAGGAATCCGGAAGTGGGAAATACCCAAGAACGTATCAGAAGTTCGCTCGTTCTTAGGGTTCTGCAACTTCTACTGGTCATTTGTCCCCCACTACTCTGATATCGCACGACCACTTGTAGACCTTACGAAGAAGGATACCAAGTTCACCTGGACCGACAAAGAACAAAGTGCTTTTGATGCATTAAAACATGCGTTCACTACAAAACCGGTATTACGTAACCCAGATCCAGCAAAGCAGTTCACTATCGCCACGGATGCATCCCTTGTGGCCACGGGAGGAGTTCTCCTTCAGACTGATGAAAATGGTGTCTACCACCCATGCGCTTATCTCTCACAATCCCTGAATCCAGCAGAGCGAAACTACCAGATATTTGACAGGGAATTGCTCGCAGTCATTCGTGCGCTTGCAGAATGGAGACTGTCATATACCGGATTCTACACTTGACTTGCACTATAACATCCTGCTCATATCCACATCCATCTAATCCCCACTCGATCCAGTTCACATATCCGATCCGATACACTCATCCGATCCATATCCGATCCAAGACACTCATCCGATCGAGATCCGATCTGAGACACTCGTCCGATCCAGATCCGATCCGAGACACTCGTCCGATCCATATCTGATCCATGTTCATATCCGGACCCATTCCTGTGCACCTGCGCATTATCCTTTTTAGGATATACCTGTGCCACCGGCTCTCGGTCATCCCTGCCTTCGCCTCTTGATCATCTCTGCCTCCGGCTATCGGTTATCTCTGCCTCCGTCTCAATAAGTTGTTCCATACAAGTTTCATCTCCGAATTCATAGCCTGACGTTTTGCTGTACTTACTATTATGTTTCTGACATAGCCTTGGACTATGCTTACTTACCTTCCGGCATGCTACCTACAGTATATAAACTTGTAGTACTACTCCTGCAGACCTCAGTCTGATCATTACTTGTATCCTTACTTATCCTGCTGTCTATATAACTCTGTTTCCGTTCTCACTTGGGCTCCAGCCCTCGTAAGTCTCCGGCTCTGGACTATGGGAGAACTCCCTAGTCCGGAGCCTTGACTCTCTGTCCTATAATCACTTTCGGACTTCGTCCGATTGTAGTCCGTCTTCTGTTCCACCTTCGACTCTACCTGCGGTAGCCTTACTCTGTTAGTTTCTACTTCGGACAAAGTCCGAAGTAGTCTACACTTTCTCTACTTCACATCCGGACCTACTCCTCCATAGTAGTTATACCACTTCATCCATCCGTACACCTATCTGTCCATCCATCCATCCATCTATCTGTCTGTCTGTCTATTCATCCATCCACCCATCCGCCCATCTGTTATTCACCTAACACTCCACTACTCCTGCTCTTGGATCGTCGTACCTTTGGATCGTCGTACCTTTGGATCGTCGTACCTTTGGATCGTTGTACCTTCGGATCGTCGGATCCTCATACCTTTGGATCGTCAGATCCTTGTACCTTCGGATCATCGGATCCTCATACCTTTGGATCGTCAGATCCTCGTACCTTCGGATCATCGGATCCTCATACCTTTGGATCGTCAGATCCTCGTACCTTCGGATCATCGGATCCTCATACCTTTGGACCTTCGGACCCTTGGTCCTATGGTCCTACAGTCCAGTCCTATTCTATCCTCCATCCTATGGTAACATCCTCACTGTTCTACTCTGGACTTCGTCCAAGTAGTCTTGTCATCATCCCTTATCATCCAGGAATAGTTCCGGCACATTCCCGCGCTCATCCGGAAGTCCTTCGGAGCTCTATTGAGCTATCCTGCCCTAGAGTTCGTCCGGACTACATCCAGACTTCACCAGAACTCTCCCTAGGACTTCATCCAAAATTAAGGGGCAATACTCGGGTAAGGGGCACAGCGCATGAGCTGAGGCCAAAGCCCTTTATGATCCATTAACCCTCCGAGCACGTCTCTAACAGAGACACTATTTAGAAGGGAACCTGCATCCGATCATTGTATTTACCGATCACAAGAACCTGCTCTATTTCAACACGGCCCAGAAGTTGACACGTCGTCAGGCCTGCTGGCAGATGTTCTTATCAGAGTATGATCTGGAACTCCACCACGTTGCAGGAAGTAAACTAGCCGCACCGGACGCATTGTCGCGCCGACCTGACCACAGGACAGGAAAGGATGATAATATGAATCAGATCCTTCTCCCTGACTCGATGTTCATGCGTCTATTAGATACCGACCTCACAGACACGCTCCGATCTTCAGACCCACTGGATGACCCAGTGTTTAAAGTTGCCTCTGACGCCCTTGATGGCATATGCCTTCCCCCAATGAAGTCGGCGCTGACCGATTGGAGAATCAATAAGGATATCTTATATTACAAAGATCGTGCCTACATTCTGCTGGCGCACCATCCCGAGATCCTCGCTAGATATCACGATCACCCTACCGCGGGTCACCCTGGCCGTTTTAAAACTGAAGAACTCGTTAAGCGCGAAGCCTGGTGGCCTGGTATGGGTTCCTATATTAGGAAATATGTTGATGGTTGCGCCCTCTGCCAGCAGATGAAGGTGGATACTCATCCAGTCCGACCGCCTCTCACCCCGATTCCCTCCTCCGCGACATGCCCCTTCGCCCAACTTTCCATGGATTTGATCACCGACCTCCCTACGTCTGGCGGCTTTGATAGTATCATGGTCGTGGTCGACCACGGCCTTATGAAGGGGGTAATCATCACTCCATGCAACAAAACGATTACATCGGAGGGAGTGGCCAAGTTATTTTTGAAACACATCTACCGAAGATTCGGGCTCCACGATAAAGTTATATCAGACAGAGGCCCGCAATTCCTATCTAGATTCTCGAAGGAGCTAGCAAGACTCCTGGAATACGACATTGCACCATCTACCGCATACCACCCCCAGACAGATGGCCAAACGGAACGCCTCAACCAAGAATTGGAGACGTACCTCCGGATCTATTGCCGGAATAACTCAGAAGATTGGGTAGAGCATCTACCAATCGCAGAATTTGTGCATAACCATCGAAAGCATGACACACAGAATGCATCACCGTTCTTCCTGATGATGGGATATGAACCACGTGCTATCCCTCATTTAATCCCGGACTCCACAGTACCTACCACTGAAGAACGAGTCCAAATGCTACAGAAGATCAGAGAAGAAGCGATTTCGTGCCATAACCTCACTATGCAAAAGATGGCAGAACGATCATACAGGCAGAATTATACACCGTGGAAGATAGGAGATAAAGTCTGGTTATCAGCAGAGAACTTACGCCTAAAGCTACCTTCGAAGAAGCTTGCTCCAAAGCAATACGGACCGTTCTCGATCACCACAGTCCTATCGCCCATCACCTTCAAATTAGAGCTCCCGAAGCAGTGGAAAATCCATGACACATTCCACGCTTCTCAGCTATCATCCTATAGCGAAAACGACGTACACGGCCCAAATTTCCTTGAACCTGCGCCTGACATCATCAGAGAAGAAGAAGAATATGAAGTGGAAGCAATATTGTCCCATAAGGGAAACGGCAAACGCCGAAGATATCTGGTGATGTGGAAGGGGTACTCACCAGCTGATAACGAGTGGCTACCGGAAGCCAACCTGGAGAATGCCAAGCGGATCCTGAAAGCATATAAAAAGTGACACAACCTGTGAAGTGACTCTTCAACCCGAACCACTACCAGCAATCACTCTTAGTCATCTTCCATTTAAACTATATGCCTTCCGCCGTTTACATCCCATCGACCCCAGATTCCCCCAATGCCTCCACATCAGAAATCACAGAATCGTCCATCTCCCAGTTCACAGACACTACCGACGCCCTCGTCACCCCAGTCCACCGCCGTTCCCCCATCACTCACGATTATGCTCGTCCCATTGCCGTCGTCACTACCCCTGCAGAAGACCACACCTGCAATACCAACACTGAGCGGTTCACCCACTACCTCGATGACCTCGAGGAATACACCTTCATTGAAGCAGTCCTCATGTGCGAAGAATATGCCATCAAGGTCAACAACATTATCATCAGAAGAGATGCCTTTGCCGCTTCTCTCGTCATTCACATCATCAGAAACGCCATCCTCATGGAGCAATGGGCACAAAGAGTTGCCAAACTGGAGATTCGTATTAGCCTTATGCACCTTCAGAAACGTATTAGGGCTCATGCTCTATGTTTGCTGCCTCGTGGCTTTGAGGAGGATCTTAGAGAAGGCATACGAGTTGTTAATGAAAGATCAGCAGGAGTTCTTAGACCGCATAGCTTGGACGTGGCGGTCGAGTCAAGCCGCATTGCTCTCACAGATACCACCTTCCCTGCAAATCCTCATTCTACTATTAGCAACCTTGTGGGTTTGCTGGCTGCCGTTCAAAGTGCAACGGAAACCACTTCTGCCATCGTCACCAGTATCCAAGAAACCATCGAAACCTCTCGTGAGGCACGAGACACTATTAATGATGTAGTAAATGTCCTCAGGGACCAGATACCATCCACTCCACCGCCTTGTACAGTAAACCCCATCGACACTATCATACAGAACCAGACCACATTCCCCGATTACCACCACCGATCCACAGCCCCGTCCCCGGAAACCATGAAGACTTGGACAGAGGAACATCCCGCAGGATTATACTCTCCTGCTCCCATATCACTGATGCTCCCACCTATCGTGGTTGAACTACCTGAGTTCATCCCTGTGGCATCTCTAGGAGCCACATCACCATCGTCACGCAGTGAGCTTATAGCTGCTGCTGAGAAAGAAGAAGAGGTACGGCCAGTACCCGAACCATGCGACAAGGGCAAACGCCCCTTTCGAGCCATCATCCCGCACGACACGCACCCGATTAAGAAGACTAAAGCAGCAGGAAAGAGACGCCGCTCGCAAAGTCAAGACCCTGCTTACGGTCATGTCGCTGTCGCCCCTCCTTTATGCTCATCCGCTTCCAACCCTGACGCAAATCGCACTTGCTGCCTCTGCAACAGTGTCAGTCATCGACACAAGAATTGTGAGGAATATCACTGTGTGTATTGTCACACCATCGCCCCCGGACATTTGTCCATTTATTGTCCCCTGTTGAAAGGGAAAGACATCAGGTTCCCTTATAAAGATTTCCGTCACCCTGACTTCTACACCGCGCTTGCCGCTTTGGAGTTAGAAGAAGACGAGAAGTACGCGCATCACTGCCAGGAGCAAGACGAAGCCTGTGCTATCGAAAATGACTTCGATGAGGATGGCCACTTCATTTCTGATGACCCCATCTACTGGGCTAATCAAAGTGATTGAAGTGAAGAACGGTGTCTTCACCTTAACAACGGGGGTAATGTTACAATCATTGTACACCCCTATTCATTTTCCCTTATATGCTTATGTCACGACTACCATACTGGTTGTATCTTTACATGGTCAAGTGACCTTACCTTTACAGTTGTATCCTCACATGGTCAGGTGACCATTATACTTCTCCCACAGTCACTTGACTGTACGTTCTACTTCCCTCTCTTATGTTCTACAACATTCTATGACCTTCCGTTGACGTTATATTCCATGCAATCCTTTGACTCATACATATCATATTCTATCATGTTCCACTGACTCATAGACCTGCCCTAAAGCTACCTACGTACTTTAGTATTTAAAGGCCTTCTTGTACTTGTAGATTCCTCACTTGAATCTTACTGGGTTTTACCTGGAACATCCTTCACTAGAGCCTCTCAACTCTAGTCGTCTTGTGAAGTTGTCTTCTAAGTCTTAGCACTCCTAAGCCTTAGTCTGAACACGATTATATTCGACTTAGCCAGTTTCGTACTGCTCCCAGCACGAAACTATCTGTGTCATCTGACAACGTCATAGTCTTTTCTACGTAAAGCGTTGATACATTAACGACTGTTGTTCTCTTTTGAACCGTTGTTCAACGAGCCCATCCCAGTCATAACAGGTGTTGCATGCCCTCCCTCTCTGCACTGCATTGAGCGAACGCATACATCACTTACCACCTCTTATTCAACATCTCATCCTCATATCGACGCCATTACTGGCTTACTATCTACTATCGAGGAGGCGTCCACCTTTATAGTAAAAGACCTTCATCTTCATGTAGCAGGACATCCTACTACACAGAAAACACTAGAAAGGATAGCGACCACTGCCCTTCCATCATATGCTGAAAAGACACACCCAGATTGGGTTCGTGACGCCACCTTAGCAGCACAACTTACGCTGTTAAAAGTCCATCCCCCCATGACCATTCCTCCCAAAGAAGAACTTGCATCTACCACTCACATTCTCGAAGAAACCAACTTCATATGCACCGAAGAACATCCTGCAGCATCATATACTGCCTTCACCAACACCCATGAAGAAATAGTCACTGCTAGAACTGTTAATGACATGTTTGAAGTTCAGAAGGACCTTCCTACCACCACCCTTTCTGACCCAGCGGGATCTGGGCAAGTTCCTGTAGAAACTTTCAGTCATACTTTCCCCTCATCACCTGATGAACTGCTTGCCGCCGCCGAATCCCAAACCATGCCATTTTCACCACCCCCCTTTCAGGGATCCCTTCCTGATGACTGACCTTCTCGAAACCAAAAACACCATCGCAATGTGGCATCAGGCAAGGACAGAGTGAGATCTGCTAGTCCTAGACCAGTTCCTATCCCTTCCCCACTCCGTCAATCCCACTCCAATCGTGATGAAAATATGAAGTGTCAGGTTTGCCATAACTATGGTCATCGTCAGTCCAACTGTCCACAATACAAATGTCGTATTTGTGAAAAGTCTCAACCCAGACATCTTACGCTGTACTGTCCTCAATTTCACAGAACTCCACCATTTACCCTTACATATAAGGATGATGGGTTCTATGAGGCGCTTCGCATCTGGGAGACATACCTCGACTCCGTTCACTCCACCATCCTGCAGGTTGATAAGAAGCAGAGAGACAAGCTTAGACAATGAGGTGTGGAGGAAGCAGTGTATATGATGCATTGCACTGGTGGGGATGACAAAGACAACTTTAAGTTCTCTGACGATCCGGTTTACTACCATAATCAGGATGACTAAGTCAGTGACTTTGTCCATAAAATGGGGGTAATGTTACAATTGCTGTACGCCCCTCTATTTCTTTCTTCTTTACTTACACTTTTCTTCTCTTATGCTTACTTCATCATTTCCTTGTATGTTACTTTCGCCCACGGTCACTTGACCGTACATTCTTACCTGACTCAT
>MU172957.1:131052-146821 GCA_016695475.1 Suillus decipiens
CATAGATATACTGTATATTCTTCATTCTAATCTTACTGGGTTTTACCTGGATTCTTCCTTCGCTAAGGACCCCCAATCCTTAGTTGTCTAAGATCGTATCTAAACTTAGCACACCTAAGTCTTAGTCTAAAGCGAACTTATCTGCCTCGACTCAGCTAGTTCCGTGTAACCACACTTGGAACTATCTTCGTCATTTACCTCGAACTGTGCTAGGCCTTCATCCGGCTAGTACTACGAACCCACGACTCTAGATACCTCTCTTGTGAGGCAGTCATGTTCAGAACTATCCCAGTTGGTAACAGCTAGTGAATATACTTCATCAAGTGCTAATGTGTGACACATTGTAAAAACTACAATCTAGCTAGTATGATAGCAAACTATCACCTATGCTAGTATATGTTGAGTGTCTACCTAGCTGCTATACTTGCGAGGCAAGAATGTTCGACCCAAGGGGTTGCTAGTGAATATACTTCATCAAGCACTGATATGAGATGCATGATACTCCTATAAGGTGATGCTGATGATAGCGGTAGCGATGCTGCTGATAGCGCTGTGAATTCCATGGATGCTGACACTAAGCATCCTGTGAAGATGGATACTGATGATGTCGGTGATACCGATGATACCATGGGAAGTGCTAATGATGAGCAATATGATAGCATGTACTGATAACTATGATAGCGCTGTATGCCGAAGGGCAATGACAAGCGACAGCATGAAAATGATGATACTGATGCTTAGCGGTAGTAGTGGTGAGGATAGCGACAATAGCATTGATAGCGATGGGTAGGGTGATGATAGCGTTGAGGGCAATGACCATCAAGGAACTCTTAAAGATATTGGATTTCAAAGAAGATATATTTCCTATTGCAATAGTGGTAGCGGTATGGGAATCCCGTCAAATGAGCAATAAGATATAAGAAAAATGATTGTAAGTGACTTCTCCTACCACTGTACAGTAGAAGGGGAGTGTTGAATGGAGGAGAAGTCAGCTGTCTTTTATCATACATCATAAATATGCAGAATTGATAGGCAAGAGTAGTAGCGAGTATGTGAGACTTAGCCATAGTAATATGTAATGGTGCAGCATGTGCTGCAGCACGCATTCTACATGCAATAAAGCTTGCCATGGGATTAGCAGCAGTAGATGGGAATATACTACACACAAAATGGAACTAGTTGGCATGGCATGGGCATTCAATGGGCATCGGCTTGTGGAATGTGTCTCGGTACTGCAGCACGGTAGTCTGGCAAGGGTGCAGTGTCCTTGGTAACTGTATATATCGATAGTGTTAGGGTTAGGGGTGATTGTGCTATGTGGTATAGGGGCTAGACAATAATGGAAATAGACCTATGCAAGGCCAGCGCCAGCTGGACTGTCACATCAGCAAGGTAGTACTTTCCAGGAGGAATATTAAAGTCCTTGATGCGAGTGTTGTAATATATACGAGCATCAGCTGCTGACCCCTCCTAACCACTCAAGACATAAAGAAATGACATATTGAAGGTGCAGGCAATGAGGCAGTTCTGAGTTAAGTTGCCCTTGCAATTGTGAGCAGCATCATGCTGATCACTGTCAGGGTGACACACAACATGGGTACCATCTATAGCACCAATGGCATCAGTGAAATAAGGAAAATGTTTCATGTTCTGGAGTATTTCAAGAGGGGTTGGATAATCTGCACTCGGTAGATGAACATATGATTGATAGATAGGGGGTGATGTGAATGCATTCAGTATGCATTTGAAGTACCTTGAAAAATTAGTGAAACTTCTGACAAGCAGCTTGGGTCAACATACTTGGATATTGTATCATTTGAATGCTGAAACCATTCACCAAGGTGATGAGTGGAGAGGCCTGTTACACTTCCATAGAGGAAGATTGCAAGCTGCTCCTCTAGTGGTATATATTTGGAATCCTTGCAACCCGAATCACAAAGTAGAGATAGCAATACATAAAATACATGATGGCATACACCAAGTTCACACCATATGCAATCTGGGTGTCCTGTAAGCAGTTCATTGACCCATCCAATTCCTGTCAAAGTGGAGGTGTGGTAGGGTTGTTTATCATAGTATGACTTTGTATAAAGTTCGACCACTTCAGAGGCTTCCTGCACAAGACTGATTGCTGCACGAGAGGCTGCCAAGAACATTTTCTTGTACAACTCCAGATGGGCCACAGCCAACTGATCTGCATCAAGTAAGGTGGAACCATCATAATCATCAACATCATCATGGAGAGTAGTCTCGTCTGGTGGGTCTAGGGGGTCAATAACATGGCTAGGATTGTCTGGATGCATGGTGGTGACGTGTACTAGGCTGGTCTATGCATATGATATCTGTTTATCAGCGTGACATCTGTATTGAAACTCAGTGATTACAAAGTACGTGACAAAGCAAATATTTGGCAAAGTTAGTTGGCAAAATTGTCTATCCGAACAGACTCTTAGAATTCAAACGCAGTTCAAGTTGTTATTCACGGAACGTGCTTCAATACAAACTATGCCACTATGACATGGTTAGTACTATCGCGGATTCTGGAACACGGCACGTCCCAAACGCACTTCTGGGTAATCGGGATGTTGTAGCATCCTTTTCATGATATGACGTGCATACATCTGCTCGGAATGAAAGTCATGCGAGTGCGACAACCCAAGATGGTCTCGGATGACGATCCTTTCCTTTATTCTCGATCCTCTTCTTTACATTCTCATTTCCCTGCCCCAATAGCTCACTTCGCCAGAATTTTGAGACGTTAACACTTTAACTCTCCTTCGAGTTCCACACCTCAGGACTATATCAACAGTACTCCAGTTGGTCGTTCCTTCTATATTCCTTAGCACCAGGACTACTAAAATTATAATATGCAAACAGGACGTGTATATGACGGCCACCGCAGGGTTTCATTCTCAGAGCTTGTCGAGTACCAACGACATGTTACTTGACGGCTCGTGTCAAATCAGATACCCATCCCATCTTATCAGTCTGTCATAAATCGGCTATTCCCAAGACAAAGATTGCGTCTTCCAACATAAATCATTATACCTGGGACGAAGAATACTGCGTAGAATCGTCGAGAACGTCGATGAAATGATTGCCTGTTTGAAGGCGTGTTTACATTCCTGAGAGACCATCGGGCCTCTCATCCACACAGGCGGGGAGAGGAGACCGTCAATAACGATATCTGTGGCCAGCGTAATTAGGCACTACGATAGAAAACTTGCACGTGAAGTCCAAAGCGCGGACCCGTAAGGTAGATGCATTCGGGTCGCCGTGAGCCCCGGGTCAACAACAAAAGGCACCTAGAGATTATTCTAGGTCTTCTAGATCTTGCGGGGATGTAGGATGCGCTGTGTACTACGCAGGATATCGAAAGTAGTCTGCAGAGTCAACTGAGTCCTAGATGGCAGCTCGTTGGAGCGGCTTTGCTGTGCACAGAAGTTATATATAATGGACGTTTTTGAGCAGGGGCAGCGTGCATATGAAACTAAGCAGGTGCCAATACAAACGATGCCACTGCACACGCAGGAAGTGTCGGCAGTCGCGTTCTTCAAAGACGGTCGATGGATCGTTACTGCTTCAGGGGATAAAACCCTGTGAATCTAGGACGTGGAGAAAAGAGTATTGGTGGGAGGTCCATTCGAAGAACACAGGAACGCTGTGAAACCAGTCGCTGTATCTCCAGATGATAGGTGAATTGCGAGTGGAGGAGGAAATGGAGCCATCATCATCTGGGATGTCGATAGCAAGCAGATGGTATTCAAATTACACGTTGGGTGTTGTCGGTGTGCTTCTCCCCCGATGGAAAGAGACTCGCAAGCGGGTCAACGGATGGAAGAGTTATTATAGGAATACGGCGACTGGTGCTTTTCAAATGGTGTAGTGGACGTGGGAAACAGCGGCAAGCTCCGAGGATAGATGGTACGCCAAATATATTATATATTATTAATAACATGTATTCCCTTTCACCTGCAGAATTGAATTCGCTGAAGTACTGCAGCACAGGTTCTCGCCCCTAGTTAGTTGTAAACATCCGATAGCGTCGCTGTTACTAATAAGTAACGTTTATAGTGACACACAGGTGAGTACGACATAGCGAATATTTCGAGACTTACCCCTTCCGAAATTAAACTTTCCGCAGGTGTCGGCTCGATCACATACCGCCTGATCTGCTAAGCTGACACCTATTACTCGACTCGCTTGAAAACAAAAGACTCGGTACCAAGTACGAGAAAATCTTTGAATGAATGGTCTCGTGCAAGTCTCGTGTGATCGTTTCTCCGTAGACTGCGCATATCATGCTTAGTGGAGCTCCGCGGATCGACTTGTCAAGTTGTAGATCTCTATGATGAGTTCTGACTACGAGGCCTTTTGTTTATCGGTCCGATACTCATACTCAGTAATGGAAGGATACGGCCATGTTATTGTATCTCAAGGTGTCACGAACAAGCGACGATATGCCCCAGACTCAGTGTACGTCCCCGGATCGCTGACGTCGATAACGTTATAGCGGCTGGTGCACGCTGGGACCAATCGGTGGAAACCCCACTGAGATCAATTGCCATAGCTATCAGTCGTATCAGCATCTGTAATTTCTTTGAAAGGTGTTACATGTGGCGCGTTTCCCCCCCAGACGTTCTATCTCTCCGTTTTGAGATGACCTCATCGACACGCGGCCTCTTGCTGAAATCACGATCTCAGCCCAGGCAAGAACGTAATTGCCGACAGGGTACCAATGAACGTACCCAAACTACCTCCAATAAGAGGGCGTAACCGCGGCCCCTCATGAGCTTTCATAACGGTTTATTACTTGTGAGAACATGAACGTCGCATGTAAACCTGTGTAAACTCGCGTGTACCTTGGTAGATCAGGGGAAAGTCCAAAATTTTCTGTGCAGATACCATTTCGCCTCCGACTCTCTGAAACAGAATCCAGAAGCTTTTGAGTAGAACATCATCTCGCGTCCGACTCGGTTTGAAGCAATGTGCAGCGTCTACGATTAATTGGTACACGGACATTGCGGACATTGAGCGGGAGATTTTGTCCATGATTGGCTGGAGGTTGCTTTGTCTGAACGTCAGAAGCTGTCCGCGCGGCAACAACCGACGTGGGTTGCCCCTAGCAGTGGAAGAAGGTTCATGACAGAACGGGAGGTATTCAAAAAAATGAGTCATGATGGCGAACACCGTGTGTCGTGGGATGTAATCCAATGGCGTTATTGATCAGTAGAATATCGAATCGTCTGAAGGCATAGGAAACTGCATGTCCCTACCACGCCCCCTCTAATTGAAGGAAGACTTCTCAATCGATAATTTGTACAGACCAGAATTTGTAGCCACTTTGTAGGGTCTCGTTTCAGTAAATGTATAAGCTTCGTTAACGTTTCGATCTAAAAATGGAAGGTGTGGACCATGTGGACGGAGGCAATAGCTCATCTACTTACCACCATCACAACATCGCGTGTCTCGTTATTATGCACCGGCGGCAGTGTCAGCTAGTCATTTCATTTTACCGTCTTCATATAAATACGAGCCTGTGCAATGCATTGAATCCAATTTTCAACCTGCCAGAGCTGAACAAGTGCTGAGCACTATCAGTCTCATTCTATACATCATCGCATCTCTTAATTAGCGATCTAATACCATGACTTTTTGTGGATACTTACCATATGTCGGGCCGCCAATGGTGAGTAGTTTGATGCACGTCGTCGGGGCGCACGTTGACACATTTGCAGGTCGTGGAACACGAGATATCACTCAAATTTACGTCCAGTCCTGCTCCTTCGGAAATTTACGACAATATTCGAACACCGCACGTGCCCGCCAGCGGCATCCCTATCGAAATCGTGTTGACCATCTTGGAGGCCGCATACTTCGACGATAGAGGTGGTCCTAACATTGACCTCTTAAGCAAGTGCGCACTTGTTTGCAGAGCATGGTCGCTACATGGTCAAAAACTTTTGTTTCGACGAGTTCGTCTCCGCTCGCATTCAGCATTTGTTTCGTTTACTCACGCTACCAACCGGAGCTCCCTGCGCGGGCGAATACTCAGTGATGCCGTTATTCAAATGCGCGCGGTTCTTGATTATAACCAGCCTGGTTGCCTCAATCAATCGTCACTTGCTGTTGCAGTGGCTAATTGCCCCAATTTGTACGAGCTAGATCTTGCCCAGTACGGGTGCGTGGCTCCTGGTAAAGATGTCGTCGGAAGTCCTGCCCAAGAACGCATGCGGCGTCCCGCCCCGTCGTTTAGCGAGCGTTCTCTGGCGTTACTCGGCGCTGGCCCGCGCATTACGGCTTTGAATTTCAGCAATTGGTCGGAGAACAGTCAGTCAGTTCTCCAACTTCTCGAAGTTTGGCCTTCTTTGAGATCACTCTCCCTTACTGGAACATCTCCCGTTCTATTTCCTGGTGTGACGTATCCACCATTTCCCTGCGCTCTGGAAGAACTACGCTTGAACTGCCAAAGAGAACCTGCCAAGGAATTTCTTGGCTGGCTCTTGCATCGTTCCGCGGAAGAAAAGAGTTTACGAATCATTGACTTGGAACGTCAGCCAAGTCCCGAGCTTTTAGACTTCCTCGTCGAGAAGCATGGCGAAACGTTGCACTCGCTAGCCATTCCATCTTTTGCTATGCATGAGCACGCACATGCGGCGATGCGATGCCGCTCTCTTCGTGAGCTTCGTACAGAGAGTTCATGGTCTTCTCCTGTCATTTGCCGTCAAATGCCAGAGACTATACAACACCTAGCGTTCGGGCTGGACCTGGATACTCTTCTCAATCCTATCATTGATCTCGTCAAGACTCGAGACGATCTTCAAGCTGTCACAGTTAACCTTTGGGGCGACGGTCACCGTCATCCGCAGCTCGCATCTCTGCAGATGGCGTGTGCATACCGCGGTGTCGACCTCCGTCTAACGCGGGACGTGCGAAGAATGCGCTTGTTGGTAGTGAGTAAAAATTCTTTCTTGCTGTAAATTGACACTTATCGACCGAATAGCGCGGGGATCCAGTTGTACCGCCGACGTACCCGCGCACCCAGACTTTCGACAGCATGCAGCCTACTGTCCGCTCTGTTTTTGTGGCATAACCTAACGATTGCGATTCCATCATGACACTCGAATCCCATTACCTACAAGTACCAATATATTTGTTAAATACTGTAATCCCACCCCCCATTCTACGTCAGCTTCTGCATTATCACTTTTTAATCACACACCTTAGCCCTTCGTTCATGAATATTCTCTATTAGCTGTTGAAATACGTACTACTATCAGTTATACATCAATATGACCGACTTATTACTCTAATGCACATGATGAGGGCTCAATCATTGCAATACAGTTATTGGCCTTCTTGGTCATGGTTAGTCCCCATATGTTGGTGGTTCGTTCCTTCTTTTTCGCGCATGGTGTTTGAAACGGCAAAAACTCGGATAAACCCAGTTTGCTTGTAAAGCGGTTATTGCACTTCATACGTACAGCTTCGAGCCTTCGAGTCCGACCCCTGCAAGGTGCGCTCTTCATTTTTGTTGGATTTGGAACTGACTCACGGTGATGTATGTAGTGAGTAGCAGTCGACGATGACTACGGCGGTCTCAACGTTCACCGAGTTGTCGAGCCTCACAGACATTCTCTCTGGCTCGTTGCTCGCGTCAAGCCCATCTAATCTTGATTTTCTCGCCGAATTACCCACCAATGCGCTCTCAGACTTGCTCTCAACGCCGACCACGTTCACGACGCAATCTCATACACTGACTTCTTCACTCACTGCTTTGACACATACATCTTATCCGACCTTTCTCTCCCTTCACCACACGTCAACGGCGCTGTTGACATCACTGTCTTCGTTTGACAAGTCGCTCAATTCTCTCATCAATGCCGCTCTACCAGCTCTTGATGATGCTGCACGCGTTTTTCGCGAGAAAACTGGCCCAGAGGTTATTGAGGGAAGGCAAAAGGCACGCATTGTATTGGAGCAGCACGACAAACTGCGTGACTTGCTTGATGTTCCGGTTCTCATTGACACATGCGTCCGCAACGGGCTCTATCCAGAAGCTCTTTCACTGGCTGCCCACGCTTCATCAGCATTATCCTCTCTAGTCGCTCAAACTAGGAAGCCTCTCAGCGATGACGAAGAAGCCACACGGGGTTTACCGCTTCAACTTGTGGATTCCTTACAAGCTGAGATAACTTCCTCGCTGCATTCCATGCGGCTGATCCTCCTGAATACGTTGTATGAACCCGCTCGCAAGCTGCCAGCGCTCTGGAAAGCAGTACAATTTCTTCGTCGAATGAAGGCGATGCATGAGGACGAACTGGCGCTCGTGTTCATCAGCGCTCGACTTGGATGCCTTCGCGATACCTTGAATGGCATCGAGAGAGATGCTGGTATACCTTCGGATTCTGGAAGTCTGGAGTTCAAGTTCTCAGCTGGAAGCACTGCAGAGGAAAGCGAGCGGGAAATCGATAGGGAGGCTGATGATATCGCCCGGTTCTTAAAGAAGTACATTGATATTTGGAGGGAAGGCGCGTACGATCTGGTCACGCAATATACGACGATATTCCTCGACCGTTCGCATGCTGGAGCACGGATAGCACCACCCGCAGATCAGGATGCCTCGGCATCCTCTTATACCATCCGACAAACGTTGCCTTCGACACTCTTGGAGCTGCTCCTTCCGACTCTTCGATCATACCTTGAACGTTCTTATCCCCACCTCGCACCTCTTATGACACAGCTTGCTTATTGTAGTTCCGCTTTGGCGCGCGTGGGGATGGTCAGTATCATACGTTTTAACTTAACTTGCATTAAATTGGTGTGCATACAGGATTTTCGTGCGCTACTATCACCACTGATTTCACGATCAGTTATCAGCGGATTTGTACGAGATATACGATCTGGCGTGGAGCATGAGTGGTCTGGAGTGCTCGCCAAGTACGTTACAAGCAAACCTAAACCCTCTGCTCCTTCCATCTGGCTGGTAACTACACCTAACAGCGTGCCCGCATTCAAAACGCTCGCTCTCTTGCCATCGAATGCTTCACATTCTCCGCCGCAAGTGCTAACTGCCTTCCCGCCGCTTGCGAAAATGTTGAATGCATACATCCGTGCTCTCAACAGGTTACGCATGCTTGCGCCTGTTGATACTTTGTCGGGCATCATCGATGGTGCTGAAGAGTGTCTTGCAAATGCAGGCCACGATCTACTACAATATGCCAAGGACTGGCGAGGGGGGGATGCGAAGGAGATACAGATTCTGCAAGCAGCTGGGGCAGCATATACCCGAGTTCTTGTTCCTTGGCTACAGCGCGCCATCGTTGAAGGTGTTTTCAGTGCCTCACTCAAGGACCGTCAATCTGCTGTTAATGGAGCTGGAGATGACGATGCAGGTGAAGAAGGCGAACGTGAGTTATCCTTCATAGTCAGAGAATGGGAGAGCTGGCTAGGCTCCACAGGAATATAGTGTAGAGATACGATGATAAAGTGATTGGTGCCCTTGATCTTAATTTATTCTCTGATTGTGAGTGTCCTTGATTCCACGAACCAATATGTTGAACGTGAACTTGCTAGCCCCATAGTCACGTGGATCGTTCTGCTCGGCAAATGATACATCGTATTGAGATACAACTCTCGTTTCGATCATATGGATTCGGAAGCATATTGAGGTGTCCATCTTACCGGGAATGTCTTTCCAGGAATGCTCCACGGTGCTCCGACGCTCATGTAGCGCTCCCCAGGCAAAGAAGCGACGCTAAGCATGATTACTACTGGGGCACCAGGGGCACACCTATTTCCAAGCTGAGAACACGCGCCTTATCGTTCGCCCACGGGCGTGTGTGGACTAGCACTCTTTTTATCACTTATGGTTTGGCTGCCTTAACCGAACAGTACTGGTATATTTGTTCAGCAGTAATCTTGCCCAGTGACCCTATGTCCTCATGGGGTGTAGCAACAGTCTCAGGTCACGCGTTGAGTTGAGGATAAAGCCGGTCTTCAAGATGTACCGAGGTCCGACCGACGCACAAGCTTCGCGCCAGCATTGCAAACCAATCTGTCTCATAATTCTCAGAATGACTGGTTGGCTGGTTATCTAGCTAAGTGGCTGCTTGTGCGTGCAAAGCAAGGGCCTTAAAAATTCTATGGCTGTTTCTTGCCTACAAAACGGTCTCCCTCACCTCGCTTGTGTACAGGTGGGAGTGTGTTAAGCATTTGCCCTTTGGAAATCAAAGAACTCCTCTTTAGTCTCCGGGCCGCATGATCCTGTCATGCGTCACGATGGATGGATGAATATATTTTGCTTCGCTTGTTCAGAACTTATACTTAAGCAGGACTTCTCCAACTGCGTTTTTATTCCACTAGATCATGGCAAGAGATGTTCCAACGAGCCGTAGAGCGGTCTTGCTCGCCATTTTCATCGCGTTTGGTGGGTTCACTCTTGTCACCGCCATCCTGTACTCATTGAACTCTTCCTTGAAGGAGGTGCGCGGTTGCTATATACAGACTAGAAAACGTACGTCGTTCACTAGTAACTAGAAGGCACCTATTTCTTTGCTCACATCGTCAGCAGATTCACTTAAACTTTCGGTGACAGGCTTCCTGTTTGGGTATGATATGGGTGTCATTTCCGTATGTACTCATATTTCCTCAGTCCTCAGCATATCTGAGCTTTTCATCTACTCCAGGGATGTCTGATTATGCCAGACTTCATCCGCCGATTCGGCCAAGAAGGAACGGATGGCCAGTACTACCTGTCAAGTTCGAGACAATCGATCATTGTCTCTCTTCTGTCGGCTGGGTAGGACTGCGATATCTGATTCTACTCTGTGCTGACATTCATATTCATCATAGCACGTTCTGGTTGGGGAATTATATTTCGTTATTCTTATAATAGTCTGACAATGTCCAAAGTGGAGCCATCGCTCAAGCGTTTACATCTGATCGACTTGGACGTCGTGGATCGATTCTGTTCTGGTCGGCTATCTTTACTGTCGGGGTGGCTATCCAAACTGGCACGACATACTCTCTTGTTCAGTTAGTCATAGGGCGTTATATTGCAGGTTTAGGTGTCGGTTCGTTATCAGGTTGGTGCTGATGTCAAGATATGACTTTATGAATCTAACTACGTTTATTTAGCTATTGTACCCCTGTACAACGGAGAAACGGCACCGAAAGCTATTCGTGGTACAATCTTGGTCATCTATCAAGTTCAAATTATCTCGGGGTTCGTGAAGTCTTTATCCTCCATTAGAACACTCGTGACGCTTGTGACGCTTGTGAATCCAGTATATTTTTGAGTTACCTGTTTGAACTCGGAAGCCACACAGTCGACAACTCTGCATCATGGCGCACCCCGATTGGATTGCAGATGGTCTGGGGTATCATACTTTTGTCTGGAATGTTTTTCCTTCCAGAATCTCCGTACGTGCAACTTTTGAAAACCTATCATTCAAACTGACGAATTCTACCTTTATTAGCCGACACCTTCTCGGGACTGGACGAGGTGACGAAGCGCGTAAGGTCGTTGCAGAACTTAACGGAGTTCCCGAAGACGACCGTCTTGTTATTGAGATCGTCGAGGAACTCGATTTTGCTATCAGAGCAGAGAATGAGGGTGGCAAAGCGACTTGGTTAGAATGCTTTTCCACGAGAAATGCCTTGTGGCGTCGAACAATGAATGGCATGATGCTTCAATTTATTCAGCAGCTTAACGGCCAGAACTTTTACTGTAAGATCCCTCATGCCTATTGATTTTTGACTGCCAATGGCTATTTCCGACAGACTACTATGGCGACACCTTTTTTCAGAATGCAGGCGCAGGGCGAGTCTCGAAGCTCTCCGCTTAATAGAATTTAGCTCACGTAATGACAGACTTTCACCTTATGTCATCCAGACGATTCTTGGAGCAGTCTCAGTTATTGGTACAGTCCCCGCGCTGTACTTCATCGAGACTTGGGGTCGTCGAAAGGTATCCTTTCTTCCGCTAGATGGTTAGAGCAGAAATTTACCTTTTTTCCCAGTCACTGCTTCTTGGTGCATCTGGGCAAGCTATATGTGCACTAATTGTCCGTGCACATTACCCGTTGACAAATAACCTTGGACTGATACTTCCGTTAGGTTGCTGTGGTTGGACATACTACCCTCGCACCCACTGGAACACCAACATCAGCGCTTTCTGCTCGTAATAGAGCTGGGGGTGACGTGGTCATTACTTTTGCGATATTTCAAGTGTTCATCTTCGGCACGACCTGGGGACCTACTCCATGGGTGTACCTGGGAGAGTCTTTCCCTCTTCGAGTGCGCCCCAAGTCGATCGCTCTTGGCAGCGCAACAAGTACGATTGCTCCCTTTTCACTATTTGAATTCGGTGCTCACACTTACCCAAGACTGGTTCTGGAACTTCATGCTTTCGTTCTTCTCTCCAAGAATTGTCGATCAGTGAGTCTGAACTGCAGCCAAAGGTTCTGGGACATTCCTCAGTGTCTGATTGACTTGCTAGAATTGGCCCGATGATAATGTTGGTCTTCTTCGGCATGCTCGTCTTTGGATACATCTACGTGTATTTCGCAATCCCTGAAACCAAAGGTCTAACTTTAGAAGAGGTAATAATTCATGCGCGTTGTAAATTACTGCTCATCTGATGAACAACCAGGTGGACGAATTGTATCGCTCTGGCATCGCACCCTGGCGATCAGTAGGCTGGCGACCGAGTGAGAAGCATTATCATCACGGAGCGCAAGAGAAACAAACGTCGGACTTTGTGGAGAATTCCTGAGGATATATATATAAGTATACGTACACAAAGTTCACCCCGATGGATTCTGTCATGCCTTTGCAAACGGATGCGAACATGTCAACCTTAGATGACGCGACTACGAGTACAGAAGTATTACGCGTCACTACAGATTTTGGCCTTCCGTCTCTCATCCGTTATTTATTTCCGCCAGGATCTTCGTAGTGAAGTGGTCACCTATGGTTTATGGGAGTGATAAGATTGTGATTTGTTGGGTGCAGCTCAAGTGGAGCTTTATCGGACCACAGACTAAACCCTACTAGCTCCTGCTGATAACACATCTTCGAGTCAGGTGAATTTCGGTACAGCATATAACTGTAATGCATCTCAGACTCAACACAGCGGTCGTCGTGGGGGGAACTGGTGGAGCTGGGGTGAATGTCCGTCAGACGTTCCAGCAGCCTCAGGCAACATTGGAGGTTGCACAAATTGCAGGCTGCACTTAGCGCTGCCGCCGTTGCTAGAGTGGTACCAGCTGAACGTGTTGTAACCATTCCCTCGGAACAGTGTGGAAAGTCCTTGGTGCGAAGACGAAGAGGTACCTGCGCTAGTCGCACCAGAACCCGTCGTGAACATGTCTCCTCCATAGGAAACCGCACTGCTAGGAGGCTCTGACACATTGTCGGTGTTCATACGACGGCGCTTGGCAGTATGCCGCCCAGTCGTGCTAGAATTAGAGTTCGAGTTGGTGTTCGTAGTGTCAGCGTTGTTATAAGGAACGTTGCTCGCACTAGTGTTTGGAGACGCGTTAGAACCAAATTCCCTGTCGATGCCGTCGACTCCCAAAGAACGGCAACGCCTTGTTCGTGACACCAATGATGCTAGTCATACTGGGCGGCACCCAATTCTGGGTGGTATGGTCCATGGAAGAGGTTATACACCGCATAGGTATCACCTGGAGACATGGATGGCGTCTTAGTTTGAGAAAGTGTCGCGGAGGGAGTACCTGGCGTGTTAGAAGCGCTTGGGAGCCTGAAGGAGCGCTGCGCGTGAGAGCCGTGTCGAGAGCGCTTGCGAATGATATCAGATTTCATCCTAATGAGACAAGCAAAGCCATGGAGCGTAAAGTAGAAGCCACATCTATACATATATAAGATTTTAGTACGAACATGGAAGGAACAACAAATAAGCGCTTATGTGTTGTAAACGGTCTTGCCTTCGTCATCCGCAAAGAGGTAATTAGAGGTTGCACTGCCGGTAGGCAGTGTTCATATATGCTCAAGTATATTTCCTCCCGAAAGCCCACTCAATCAAAATGGAATCAAACTTACCAATGATTTCTACAACTTCGCCCCTGCCTGAAACTCTCCCATGCCCGCAGTCGCAGCGGCGTAAGGCTGGGGGTGGTTCGAAGGGGAAAAGGGTACGAAAATTTGAATGAGTGACGGTAAGAATAACGAGAGTTGCATAACATGTGGTCGGTCTCGAACGTTCTTGATTTGAAGCGTGGTCCAGGCGTAGAGGACCTCTGGTCCTTACAGCGGCATTCGGGCTTGCACCCGAACTCGAACTTACACTAGCACCGGTACTTTAACTGAACTTGCACCAGCGACTGGGAGTCGCACCGTGAAACGAGACGTGCAAACCTGCATGCGATGATAAAAAAAAGTGTTGTAAGGCTCCTTGGGAGTTTGTAAGGGGAATGTTTCGAGGCAAGTTGTGAGACAGGATTCGTTATAACGAGAAGGAAAAAGAATAGACGTATGACTTCGTTAAGACTTTCTGCTTGTTTTGAGCGGGAAAGTACTGTGTGATATTTTGCTATCGAGATGAAAGTACATGAGCTACCTATATATGTTGTAGAGTGGTTCATTAGCCAGAATGAGCATAAGAGAAAGGGAAACCGAGATATTCATTGCGAGAGTGCATTCGTGAGGATGAAAGGGAGATCAAGACGATGACGGTGAAAGGGAAGATAGGGATCAAAACGGCGTCAAACTAAGACTAAGCGGTAAACGCCATAAAAAGAAATGTACCGGCACGTTTCAGATGCGAAGAGTAAGGTTCTTCAGCATCGGTGAAAAGCGCCGACCTGTTGCTTTGAAGCTTGAGTCGAGACGTGGAAGATACGATATCTTTACAGTGTGAATATTTGCAAGAGTCCATGCAACGTACATAGACAAAATACGACTTACTCATTTAAGGCCTAGTAGATGGCTGCAAGGGTGAGAGGGATTAATAGTACATATGGGATATGCGTGGTGTGATGTTGAGAGCACAGTTTGCTGAGGCGTTGAATAATGCAATGGGCGTAAAAATATCATAATATGGACACAGGTGGCGTGGCAGACTGTAGACAGTTGTAGCCTTGTAGGTTTGCTGAGGCATCGAGTGATGACCTGATTATATAACCTAGAATAAAACATAATCATGCAAAAAGGAGATTTCCCAGCACACCCTTTCAAGTTGGTGCTCAAGGGACCTGCTCGAGGCGAAGTCAATGCCTGACGGTCGTGGATCAGGACACTTTTATAATATATGAAAGTTTTTCGATCCACAAACGTCTGCTGTTAACTTCGCAGTCTGAGCCCACTGCAGTACTAAGTGTGAAGTAACTAAAGAATGGAAATTTCAAATTTGAACCAGTGTGTTGAAAGCCAGCCGGCAAAGTCCAGGAGTTAGCTGAGAATGTAACAGGGGAGAAGCGGTTGCCAGTGACAAAAAAAAATCAGCACTTCAGCATGAATGGTCCAAGAGGATGTGAGTTCAACTGGATTTTCATGAGCCTTCACGCCTATCAAATATCAAACCATAAACACAAGACTGTGTTGGATTCCGACGATCCGGAAAGAGAAGAGAAGATGATGGCTGAAGAATCCGAGAAGCAAGGCACGAGGAGGAGAAGCTGAGGAACGTGGTACGAGCGCAAGCCACAATAGGCCAATAGGATGTGGCGCACTGACGTTGGCCGAGCTTCTGAGACATATGCAAATTAAGTTATGTTTAATTTTTTATTCCTTACTTACCTGCTAT
>MU172957.1:151400-265497 GCA_016695475.1 Suillus decipiens
CATCTCAGTTCTTGACCAGAGACTGAGATGTAAGTACTTAGTTCCTGTAAGTCAGCCATAGCTGACAAAAACCATAGCGTACCTTGTCTTTCTAGGTAGCGCACATGTTAATCTGAGTTCTTGACCAGAGACTGAGATCGTACCTTGTATTTCTAGACCCTTCTCTCCCCGTTCGCTCGCCTGTCATCACGACAGACTGCTATAGCAAAAAATCAAGGTTACAGTTCTATCAACAAATTTGTTCAACAACCCTCAGTTGATGACATGGTCACACTCCCCAACCTTTGTATGATTGAAGTTCATCAGTTCAGGACATGGCTGCACGAGCAGTTCAAAGCATTTTTGACGCGGTCATGACGTCCTGGTTCTACCCAATGCGACGTGTTGAACAGCTCGGCAGCGAGCAGAACATGCTATACTTTTTCCTTCTCTTGAAATAATTGCGGCAGGTCCCGCGGATGTGTATGAAACATTTGAATATATGTAGGCGGCTTGAAGGGAGGGTGAGGGGAGTTGCAGTTCTTTCTGAGCGACGTCGTTGCTCATGTATGTAGCTGCTTGATTTTAAAACACCTTTGCTTTTTGAAGTCAAGTTCCGGAGAACGGTGGATATTCGAAACAAGTGTAGTACTACAGTATAACTAAACATGAAGAGATACCTGTGGGCTAGCCTGTATAACTAGTAGCATAGCCAAACAGGAGAGGGGTAATCACTGTTATTCAAGACAGACCGTCCACGCAGATTGACTATAGGAGAGGCACGAGTTGTTCACTGTAGTAGTGTGAACTAATGAAGTTATGAACAAGAAATAATACACACTATAAAGAGTAACGCACAAAATCTACTGAATAAAACTGTTAAGAGATGTTACATCCCCAGTACTTACACTGGCCCAGGCAGGTTGCGACCGTGGCCAACTACTACCGAACTTTCTGTGCTTGAAAGATCTATCGGTATCCAGCATGGGACTGTTTACTCTATTGAATGCTCATCAATCAAGCTAGCAATATGGTCTGGGAGGGAGCTATTCATTTTCTGGGGGGCTTCAATCAGGGACTTGATTCACTTCAAATCGGAGTGACTGGCACTGACTGCCGAGGCATCAGATAATATTTTATAGGCACAGTTTTAAATCTTGATTTTTGAAAAGCATGATTCTTGCTAAGCACTTTTCTGATCTCGTTGTACATAGTAGTGACTACTTTAAATGCAATGTTAATGGTCCCAAGTAGCATGTGATGAGCCTAACATTTTAAGACCACAATCTGTAAGGGAGGAGTGGGGAGGTATATTCTATTCTGCATTATTTTTGCCTGTAGGAAGTCATCCAATATTCTGTATAATTTTGATAATATTAAAATTATATATTGTCGTCATCGTAGTAGTGTACAAATAGTGATAAAAACAAAGGCATAAGCACTCAGGGAACGTAAAGCTTGGCCACGATGACACAGAAAAAACAACACAACAATGCGCGGTGGAAAGAAATCTCCGGCGGCATTTCGTGCTTTATATGTGTAGAAATAAAGCCAACCGAAGGGGTGTGTCCTTGTACTGCTATGATTTAATCATTCAGAAACCTGACCAATGAATAAGACTTCCAGACCTAGAGCCTATTTAAGAAGAGTACACAGTACATACAACCTTCAAATCCATATGTTACTTTGCGTCCCAAAACGATCCTTCGTATACATTGGCAATCCTACATTAGTTGGTAACAGCCGCAGTGAACCCGGTTTGGGAAAAACCGACGCAGGAGTGGGTGGTATCAAACACGGTGTAGAAGCGCTGCATGAATACGTAGCCATTGACAAAGTCATAGGGCCCTTGACCAGTTGGCGTGCCAATGTCGCGAACAATGAGATATATTAAACCCAGCTGACCATTTATCCTGGCGTTGAGAGCACGAGGCCAGATTTGAGCGTTAGGGGTGAGAGAGAAGATTTGCTGTGTAAAACGGTGAACAAGGTGTGAATGCTAACAGAATCGACGTACGCCGGAAATATGAAAATCCAGGTTCTGTAGGGCATTGTACTGATTGCCGGTGATAACGAGAAGTCCAGTTGTAGGATCCAATTGACCGCCGGTCGCAGCCTCGTACAGCTGAAAGGCGTCTATAGAACGCTAATTAGACCATTATTACTCGCTGTACTCTAGTTGATACACACCGGTGGCAATCGCAAGAAGAACGTGGGTAGAATCAACAATACCAACGGCGTTTGCTAAAATCGGTGCGCCGCCGTATGTGATGCTCTGCTCAATACCCCAAAAGTCCGATGCAGGCGGGAGGTTGGTGACAGGACTGAAACAAAACAATTACTATCAGCCTGGATTGACCTAGGAACTAAGGTAGCTTACGTGTATGTAACACGAGCGTGCAAGGTAGGATCAGTTCCACCAAAGGTGAGTTGTCCAGTAGTTGCTCTCTGCTGACCGGCGTAGGGCTCGAAAAAGACACCAAGAACGTTCAAAAAAATGGTGTCTTGGTTAAACAGGTTGTCAGTGACAGTCGGGATCGGCACTTGCGGCGTTAGCACCAGGGTGTTGAGTGTCAAGGCAACAGGCCCGATGCCAAAGATACCGTCATAACCATTGAGGCCCACTGAATATTGAGCAACACCGATCTCCTGCCCGATGACAGTGAGCCCAGGACCGACAGTGACAGTGTCGCGGTACACAATTCCTACAGATAATCGTAGGTATTTTCAACTTATGATATCATATTGTGCGTCGCACCGTCGAAGAAGCCAAGACCGTAGGTGACCGATACAGGTTGATGAGTGTTGACGCTGGTGACGGTTCGCTGGTACGGAGTAGAGGCACCAACCCATATGTTCGCGCTACCGCTACTGAGAATCAAGTTGTCTTCAATAATGCATTAACACCCGCATGTTTTTTTAGCATTGAACTCACAGCTTGTGGGGGGATTGCCAATATCAACTGATATGCTGTAGGAAAAAACATTGTTTGTCAGAGGAACGTTAATGAGACGTTGTCCGTGCTTGCTGTGGTCCCTAAGGGCCTGCAAACGAGCTCTATCGTGCGCCACGAGGTTATAAGTACCATTGGAGAAATTTAACCTACTGGTAATGGGGACGGAGGTAGGGGAATTGGCAGCTTTAACGGGCGATTCTGTGATTGACAAAAATAGGAGGAGTGTTAATAATGGAGCGGGAAACATGGTTGACTGGAAAGCAATGTCATACTCAGTGGCCCATTATATATGGGCTAGCGAATTCAATGATAGCAATGTCGGGCACCTTGGTATTAGCCACGTATGAAACATCCCCTTGGAAAAGTGATGACGAAATAGTTGCAATCCGAATCATCACGGGTGTGAGGATTAGGCTCCCCAATAAAGTGTGACAACAGATGGTTTGCTTTAAAAAACGCCAATACCAGGTGGCAAGAATTTACAATTGGCCTGTTTACCTGCAAATGTCACCCTTAATGCATTGACTTGCCTCACGTTCATTTCCATAGAGATGCTGGCCTATTATGAATGCACCTGGGTAGAACGTCCGCGTCGGTGCTAAAGCTAGCGTAGTAAACAGTTGCTAAGGAGAGCGTCCAGGGTTGACGCTGGCTCGTCCTCGTGTGACATGTGACAAGAAGCTCCAGCAGAAAGGCATCTGCCAACCATGCGTCCACGTAAGGTTGCGTCTAATCTTTCCAATGTCATGATTCCTAGTCCGCTTGTGACATCGGCGGATGAAACTGTAGCGGCAGGTGGGACATTGGGGGCCTTTTGTGTGAGTGCTCCGAGTCTGACCTTTCATGGGTGATGTGACTTGCTGCTGAGCTATTATCCGTTTTTTTGGGAACGGTCGCAGTGTTGGAAATCAGTTTCCGATATACATTTACGTAATCACGTAGAACACCACATTATTCTCGCGTGTATTTCTCCTCCTTACTTGTTTGACAGAGCTAAGACCCTTTCGTTATACTGTGTGGTCCTGCACCCCGAATTCAAACGGCCTGTACTTAATCATCCGGACACTTCGGCAGTCACTCCGATAAGTCAATTGAGTCACCGATTGCAGTCCCCCAGAAAATGTACAACTCCCTGTGACTCCCAGACCATATTACTAGTGCTGCTTGGTCAACAAGCACTCAAACAGTCTCGCAGTGCAGATACGCCCCTGGATGCCGATAGATCTGTCCGGCGTTGATCGAGCTGAAACCTCGGTAGTAGTTAGTCACGGCCGCCACTTGCCTGGGCCATGTGTATCTGGAATGTAACGGGAATGAAGTTCCTGTTTCATTCAATAACAGGGCGACGGGCCAAGCAATACATGCTCGTGTCATTAGTGTCCAAGTTGCACAGGTAAAATAGGTTTCAATCAACGTCAGTAGTACTCTGTATAATGACATCAGCAAAGAGTTGGGATGTTAACATAAGTGCGACATCATTACCTGTCCGTATATATCGTGCCAATCGATGAGCATGAAGTAAGTCTACATGTGATGCAAATGTCCAGTCCAGCTACAAACTATAATAATCCAATAAAAGTCAATGAAATGCAACCATCCTCTCCAATCCCCAGAAACTAAACCTAGGGAATCATACGTCAACCCCAAACGCGGCGAAGGGTAGTAAACCCAGAGAGCAGCATTATAATAATCATCGCAACAACACCAGGAAGAGCAGAGTTTATTTTAAGCTGAGGCAGCGCTCCTGAGACGCACCCGACACATTGCCACCCTGAGTGTATTCAAAGATAAGATCAACTGTGCGCATTGGCGAATGCGGGCTTACCACTAGCTAAAGGCGTGTATGGTTGTGGCGTATACATAGCGAACACAAGCTCGCTATTTGGTTCCAGATAACCAGGCGTGGGGAATGCGCTAGGGCCTCCCTGGGCCCAAATATGAAGCGTGTAGCTGGCCTGAGCCAGTGGAAGGCTAGGGTTGGCGGTCTGGTAACCATATGGATACCACACGACGCTCTGAGCAGTCCCGGGAATGACACCGTCAGTGGGGCCCACAGGATATGTGTTCCCGTTTGCGACTGCTGCGACGGTGAGGGCAGTGGGGGTCACAATAATACTTGAAAAGTTCCACCCAAACGTAACATATTCACTGGGCGCAATTTTGTAGTAGGAGTTGGACTGGATTGGAGGCATGGTTATAGTGATTGATCCAGCTTGAGCTCCTGTTGGAATTGTCGGCATTGGGGTACTCCCATTTACGAGAGATGCCGAGCTAGAGAGTGATGCAGAGGCTGAGGCTGAGACTGAAGTTGAAGCGTTTCCATTCTGTTGTCTGCGTTGCAGATCAAGCTGAAAATCCATGGCTTGTTGTGCTCAAAGGAAGAAGAGCGTCTGTGAGGTAGGCGGGATGGATGACAGGAAGAGTGTGGACTAGGGAGTGCAACTAGTAGTGCAACCGTGCACCTTGAGAGAGCATGACTTGCGAGTCACACGGCGGACTCGGATACGTGCCAGTTCCAGGAGGGCTTGTTTTAGACACTGCCGCAGCCATTGTTTCCACGGGCCTTGACTGATGTCCCCGAAAGAGCTATATCAAGCACTGCAGTCACAGCCCTCAACCTGACCTGGCTACTGTCAACAAGGCGCTGGCTTTGTTCCAAAATAGGATTGGGCTGAAACGATGAGACCACGTCGAGAGTGAATCGTCCGCAACTACTCAAGAGTCTCCGGCCACACCTTCAGGGACTCTTGATGGTCTGGATCTAGAGTAAGTATCGGCGTCGAACTGATGGATGTAAGTTAACGCTGCAGAAAACGACAACTAAACCTTGCGATTTGCGATTGCAAAGCTGTCATGCTCATGCTCAGTCATACGTACGGCGTTCGTTAGTTGGTGTGACTTTGGCGTCAGGTAATAAGCAACCGACAATAGGCAGAGCTCCGATCATAATTGAGTCCCACGCATGTCAGATCTAATTTAGGAAGGTCGTAGGCGAGCCTAAAATAGGGATTCTAGGATAATAATAACCATCTCACAATTGCAAATGAATGTTAGCCACTGCAATGTCTTCCTAACCACTACATTGCATATATGTGTGGTGCACGAGATTAGTGGTACATATTCAGATAGGATTAACGAGCTGATCAACTACTTACATTTCTAGGATTGACGCGACTCCGAGTCATACTACTAAGTAGTTCAATTCAGCTCACACGGCTCAAAAATACAGTGGCAATTACTAGCCCGAGACAACACACGAGCTTCACATTGAGCTTCTCGGTGGCATCTGCGAAACAGTCTTTCCCTGGCAAGCTACTCACAGCCTCGACGTTGATGGTGTTTGGTTGTCAGGCATCTATTAGTCACCTTTTACCCCTGTATTTGCACGACGCCGCATTGTTCGCGTGGTAATATCGCGTCCTGCCCTTGGGGTTTACAAGTTATTTCTCTGAAATGTTCATTAACATACAGCAAGTCGATCGACACCGGATTGAATCATTCTCGAATCTTAATCTATGCGCCTTGAAGTATTCAGTGAGGAAAACTCTACTTTGGTTCACTGTCTTCCACAGTCTGGTAGAAATCCTTAGCAATCCGCAATTGCGCCTCTCTACCCGTTTCATTGGGAGTGTCCGCGATAGCACGGATGATCAAATACTTGCGACCTGTCAAGACATCTGGCGTGACCTTGAAAGGATCAATGCTAGAGCCAGCAACTGTTGCGGCCGCCAGAGCTGCGTGGGATCCAATTACTACACCGCCGGCTTCTTGGGCAATAACGATACCAGCCTTATAAAACAGGTGAGTTGAAGATGCCGAGCACATACAACAGATTTACTTACGCAAACATCCCATGGCCTTGTCGAGAATCAACGTGATGATCGGCATAAAAGTACAGTACACTCACCAGCAACCGATTTCCCTATCCACGTCAAGAAAACGCGTTGTGTCAGACAATGTGACATGTTCAATGATACGCCTCACCAGTACAAGTCTAGGCCACCTTGAGCAACCATCGAGATATTGAGCGCAGCACTACCCAAGGACCGTATGGAATGAACCATCCGTCCCCCTACGATTCCATCTGCTGGATCACCCGCGAGACGCAAGAATGAGTCGGATTTTGGTATCAGAGTCTTCTTTCCACGGTCGGAGCCCCATTCGAGGCCTTGGAAAGTAAATTTGGGTATTCTCACGCATGACGTGTGACGTACCCAGAATAGCCTTCTGCAAAGAGGGTAGGGGCTTAGGGTTGGTGAGGGGTAATTTTAGAGGTTGACTATTACCACGGGTCAAAAATGATCCTCGACCTTCGACTCCTGTGTACTTGGTATAAGAGTTAGCGGCTGCTGTCGATGTCACTCAGTATTATAATACGTACAAGGTGATCAAGGAAGGGGTTGTATATGACACCAAGAACGGGCCGCTTTTGGTAGATCAGCCCAAGAGAAATACACGCGAATGGGAAGCCGTGGACAAAGTTCGTAGTGCCATCTGAAAGTCACTGTCAGATCAAAACGAACTCGATGAGATCGTAGCCTACCGATCGGATCAACACAGAATGTCGGCTCCTCTGTGAGCTCATTGCGTGTTCCAGAGGAGTATGATTCCTCTCCGATGCTATCACAAATCGCTCAGCATCATTCAGTTTCTGCGTATGGTATAGACGACTCACAACTTGAAGCTAGGGTAAGCCTTGGCGATCTCGTTCTTCACAAGTTCCTCGACAGCAACATCATATTCGGTAACCAAATCAACGGAATTTTTCTTTTCATTGACATCTGAAGTTGACTGAATGGCTTGCGAGCCTTCAAGAATCAATGTACCAGCAGTGCGCGCGAGTTTGACGGTGAAAGTCAAGATAGATCGCAGGTCGACAGGCTTCAGCGTTTGTGTATCGGCTGACATAGTGGTCAAAAGCAAGCTGAGGCTGCTGATCGCATCTAAGCCGCAGCTGGCTGGCCGATTTGGAAGAACCTCACCTCTAAAAGTATTAATACCATAAAGCTTGCAATTCACTAGCAGATCTGGATGCATATGTATCATCTCCGTAGCGACTGGTGTCTAATGTAGCTGGCGCGACCACACCACTAAAAACATGCAAGCGAGTTCTTTGCTTTAAACCATCTTTTTCAACTTGTAATTCTAAACACTCTTCTGGAATTTTGATGATGAGATCATCATTGAACTTGGTGATCGTGGACAGGAGGGTGCTACCGTCGACGCTAGAAGAAGACAATAAATAACATGGTTTGTAGATGCGCACGCACCTTCTTATACATATGCTCGTGAACCCGAGGAACAAGGGAAAATATTATTGCGCTGTATGGAAAGTGAGATCCTGCGACTTGAGAACCAAGAGTGGTCGCCATCAAGAGTACTCCAACTTGTTGAAATAAATTTGTCACCTGGATCTGTCGACGATATTACGATGATGCTTGGCAGCTGAGTTGAGATGAAGCCTTTTGGATACCCAATAGTTGTCAACGCTACTCAACTGGACACCGACGGAATCAGTCAACGAGATGAGGTTGGAGAACCTGAACAAGCTCTTCGGAAGTTTGAAGGCTTGAAGACCAAAACTGCCGACCAATCCGCAAATGGAAACTGTTTTCCACACGCAGCCAGCTTGACCGACGCGCGTCGACAGCACTTAGTGCAAAACCCCTCATACTTCCACTTCTCTACTCCCTGTAAATCATGTTCTTGACGCGTTCCGAGTACGGTATGTTCATTCTGACAGCTCAACATTGTCATATGATTGAGTTCATCGTATTTGCAGATCGCGGTGTCAACACTTTCTCCCCAGAAGGTCGATTGTTCCAAGGTGTGTTAGATAACCCGACATCCTGAAATTGTTATCTGAAAGAATATAGTCGAATATGCTATCGAAGCTATCAAGGTATGCATGATATCGCACAACACGGCAATGCACATCTCATCTTCTCCAGCTCGGATCGACAACAGTTGGCGTACGCACCCCCGACGGCGTAGTCCTCGCAGTAGAGAAGCGCGTCCAATCTCCACTCCTAGAATCAAGCTCCATAGAAAAGATTATGGAAATAGATACCCACCTAGGATGCGCAATGTCAGGCCTCACGGCTGACGCTCGCACAATGATCGACCATGCACGCGTCACCGCCCAGCACCATGCTTTCACTTATGACGAGAGGATTAAAGTGGAGAGTGTTACTCAGGCCGTGTGTGATTTGGCACTGCGATTTGGTGAGAGTGTGCACGACGAAGAGGCGATGATGAGTCGGCCGTTTGGTGTTGCACTGCTTATTGCCGGTGTCGATGAACTGGGACCACAACTGTGAGTGTAATCGGGTGGATAACGTTGTTCAACCTGATCCTCTGCGGACTCTTGGTAGATACCACACAGATCCCTCAGGTACCTTCATGCGGTATAATGCAAAAGCCATAGGGTCAGGGTCGGAAGCAGCACAAAGCGAGCTACAAGACAAGTGGCACAAGGTATAATGTTCACACATTGAACTTTTCTTTCGGTACTAAACCATTGGACAGCAAATGACATTGCTTGAGGCACAAAAGCTCGCACTGCGAGTTCTAAAGCAAGTCATGGAGGAGAAACTAGACCATCACAACGTTCAGTTGGCACAGGCATGTATCTCCCTACGTTCTCTCCCAGATATTCGTAATCAACTTCGTCACAGGTCACGCCACAGAAAGGCTTTGCGATACTAGACGAAGTACAACTGAAGGAAATTATTGACGCCATGTAATGTTTCAGACAGATGACAATATTAATCAGATTTCGAGATGCGTCTTTGCTGACATTCGGTGATCGCACAACTCGGTATTAAGAGAACTGAGCTACTGGTATTTAACGCGCCGTGCAATTAGGTTTTCGGCAGCTGACGGTCACGGTGTATGACATTTCTTGCGGAGACAGTGCCATCAGGTCAACCTGTGCTCGAACGAGGTCATGCAGAAAAGTAAGCGCGTTATTTGGGAGGAGGTTTTAACGTCGTATGTTGAACATCCTGTCTACTCGAATATCTCACTGGTAGACATGGGATCCAGATGCTAATGAGTAGTCCAAAGCCTCCCAGACTACCAATACTACCAATTGTTCTCAAGCTGTCGTCAATTACGAATGGGACTTTGTGGAATATTCTATCCAGCTGGTGCAAGTCGCCGATTATTGGGACAACTTGATACTATGTTGAGCACACATGCATGTGGCCCATATGGGCAGAGTTTTTTTTAAATGAAAAAGAACAGTCGCTTCGGTTTGAAGGATGCAGGTCAACTTCAATGTCTGCACGGTGATGTCCGAGTCAGTTGAACCAGACGAATGATAAAGGTCTGTCGGCATAAGAAATCAATAATCCAATTATATTAATGGAACGAATTAAGTGTAGGACATATGCACTCCGGTGTAGGTATAAATGAATAGATACTTGCGAAATATAGATATATGAATAATACCCCGCTCTAAATTTTTACAGGCCACGAGCTTCGAGACGACCACGGAAGATCTTCTGGAACTGCGGGACGTGGTCAAAGTCCATCAGCGTGTAGTGTTGCCCAGGTACATCAGTATATGATGGCTCCCCGCGGCTGAAGCCAGACCATGGCTTCAGCTGGTTGTTGAGCCAATCTGACTTGCTGCCGCGGAGAGGGATGGCGTAGAAAACGTCGACTGCGGCTGAAGAGACCCAGAATATGAGCAAGCGGTAATGAAGTCAGAAAAAAAATCACGTACAAACTGAGCCTGACGGGTTGTAGTCTTTTCCGCACTCGATCAGGGATCCGGCAATGTCCACCCAGTGGTCGAGCTTCTCAGGTGTCAGCTGCAGCTCGACGAGACGTTCGGGGGGAGACAACTTCCACACCACTTCGAGTTGCTCCTTCCTCGTCATCGGTCTCAGGGCAGGCGCAAGATCATTAGCATCATGCTTTGACACGAGACCAAGGAAGTACGACAAGTTGAGCATGCCGCCTGTCCAGTCGATCTCGTGCATGCGGTCGGCGATATGGGGAGGGATGTTGATGAGACCGGTGAACTTGACTTCGTCGCCCATAGCCTCAAGCCGCTTTGCAACTTCAAATGCGACAACACCACCGTAACTGTAGCCTGCGATAGCATATGGTCCCGTCGGCTGGGTCCTCTTGACTGCTGCAGCGTAGCACGACACCATCTCATCCATGGAGGTGAAAAAGGGGTGGCCGGGCTCAAATCCACGAGCGCGGAGAGCGTAGAACGGACGCTCGTTCTGGAAGTATTTTGCGAGGTTGACGAAGATGAGAACCTCTCCGACACCAGGGTGCACGAAGAAGATTGGCGTTTTGATTCCGGTCAATTGGAGGGGAACGATTGGGTCGTACTCTTCAGTCTGGCTATCCTTGGATAATAGTGCGTTGACGTAGTTGGCAAGGCCCGAGATGACGGGGTGCTTGAGGATTTGGATAGTGGGGATCTCGGGTAGGTTGAAGTGTGCCTCTCCCTCACGCTTGAGCCTGGAGATTATGTGAGTAAAAATGGCCTTTACGGCGGGGGTAGATATATTCACCTAATGACATCAATGGAGGTACCGCCGAGTTCGAAGAAGTTGTCGCTCGCCGACATTTCGTTCTCTGACAGGTTGAAGATGCCAGCATATATCTTGGCAAGCGCCTTCTCTGTCTCGGTGGACGGGGCGACGAACGTAGCGCCACGTGCCTCACTGAGAAGCTCCTCGGAGCGGGCGATGTGCTTTGCAAGCTGACCTTGCTTGAAGAGACTCGTCAGACGCGCGCGAGACAATTTACCGAGGGTCGTCTTTTCCATCTGGTTCACAGGAATGGGAACGACAAACTGAGGTGGCAGGGTGACCATTTTCACACAGATATCCCGAAGGGCCCGGTGCGTGGCAAAGAGCTTTGTTGAAGCGTCTGCATCATCGAGGTCGAAGCTTGGCGAGTAGAAAATAATAAACCCTTCAGTTTCCTGCCCAGGAGCACGGTACGGAGCTGCAGCAAGGAACGAGTGTGTGACTCCTTCTACGGTCTGCAGGTGGGTCTCAAGTTCAGGGATACCATACGAGACACCATGAACAATGACTGTGTCCTTCATACGACCGCTAAGGCGCATGACACCATTCTCGATGATGCCAATATCGCCAGTGCGGTACCAGCCGCCCTCAACGAAGCTAGAGGACGTAGCCTCGGCGTTGTTATAGTAACGTACGAAGACCATCGGTCCGCGAACCTGGAGCTCGCCGCTCTCTCCGTCGCGGCGCAGGGTAACACCATCTGCAGGGTCGACGATGCGCATCTCACAACCATTAATGGGTCGCCCGAGATCAAGGAACTCGTGCGCAGGTTCGGTTGCGAGGACATCAACAGGATCGTAAATGCATCCGGCGCTGTACAAAATCCATCAGTTTATATCCACATATGGTTTAATGAGCCTTACCAAGTTTCTGTCATTCCAAACCCAGCAGAAATGACGAACGATACAGCCGAGGGGTTCTTGCTCAGCCGTTTCATGGTAGCAGCAAACGCTTGTGCAGTCTTGGAAACGACAGCTTCACCTCCGCTGTTGATCCGCTTGATGGAGGATAAGTCAAAGTGTCCGAAGAGATCGGTGCGCTTCTCTAGATCACGCGTGAGTTTCGAGAACAAGAAGTTCGGGGCGAAAGCCAGTTCAATCGACTAACAATCGAACGATGAGAGAAGCGCGAGGCTGTGATTTCATATTGACGTACCTTTTCATCGATCAAACTGAGCAGCCGAAGAGGATCGGCGAGGATAGCAGATGCATGCACGTGGAGCTGCGAAGCACCATATAGCAAAGGGGTGATGTGCATTTCCAGCGATCCTGCGACGTGGTCAAATCCGACCCCTGAATGACGTCCATATGATTAATTTTAAGTAGTTTATTTAAACAAAGTGCGTCTTACAGTTTAGCACTCGAGATTCCGAAGTCAGGCCGTAGCTTTCCCCCTTCGCACGGCATGCAGCCAGGATCGTGCGGTGCGTGTGCACGACCGCCTTCGAGAATCCAGTTGACCCTGATGTCAGAAACAGAATCGCGTCGTCGTCTGGCTTAGCCTCGTACGCAACCCAGTCAGCTGAGACGGTAAATGTCTCCGCCGATGATTTTAATTCGGAGAGCAGGTGAACCTCCAGACCAGAAATCGTGCTGATTTGCTCAGCACCATTCTCATTGGTCAGCCAAGTAGTAGACCCAAACAAATTCTTGATGTGAGTAACATGGCCCTCTTTGTGCGCCTGTTGTGCGCTAAGCGCGGGTTGCAAGCAGGGCACATAGCCGGCCAACAAACATGCCCATACAGCAGCCATATTGTCTTCGTGCTCCGTCAAGTACACGACGACGACTGAGCCTGTGGGGTTTCCCCACTCTCGCATGGCACGCGCAAGGTTGCGAACATGTTGGTTGAAGGCGCTGAAGGTCTTCGTCTGAATGGATGAATCATGTGCCGAGGACGTTATGAAAGCAAGCTCGTGCGATGGATAATGGTCGATAGCTTGAGCGATGACATCGTGGAGGGTATTAGGTTGTGAAGAGACAACGGATGTCTTGAGGTTTGCAAGGAATTCAGTGGTTGTGGTAGGGGCGACTGCGATAGGTGCCATTACAAGATGTGTCTAAGTTCTAAAATGGTTCAAGGATAGGAAAGGTGTCTAGGATGATGAGTATGGATCTCCTTGGAGGTCCGAGCTTATATACTACGAAGTCGGGACTTACAATGTAGCAGCACTGCAATGAGCTTATGCAATAATGTACTAGCACAATGGCTGGGCTAATAAGTCGCATGCCGTCGCGGTATGCACCGCTCGCATCACTGGGCGGGCTATTGTCGACTAAAGAATGCGAAACACTAAGTCCTACAATATGTCAGCACAAGGCTGGTTTTCAGCAACATGAAAAGTCGCCATATTATCGCACACGGCCTCTGAGGATCCCGGGTGAGTCGGATATTAGAGGATATCCGTGTGCTCCATTTGCAATCATGTCATTCCATGCACTACAAAATATTATCGAGTTTCTTCAGATCCCGTGAGATGAACCAATCGCTAGGACGATATCATGAGCTTCGTCTTATTGCAGCGTACACAACAGAATGGTTTTGGTGTTTCTGACGCCATCGATACGGTGAATCTACACAGCGTGGTGGCGTATCTCCATTAGCTCGCTAGACTGAAAACAAGTTCATTAGCTGCGTCGTGAAGTCACTGCATGAGTGCAAGGGAGAAGCGCACTAGAGCCAATCTGATACCCGACGATGCTCCATGCAGCTTTCATGAAGGTCGGTGGGTGATGAATCACGAGCCCGTGATCATACTTACGGCAGCAACCACGTGCATGGATTTTGGGACAAAATACCGCGCTCGCTATCGACCAATGACCTTGTGCACTCCTACTTTAAGCGCTCGCAGACCTCAGCCAGTTCTTCGTGGACTTTATCAGGGTACAACCATCTTCGAAGGAAGACCAGAAAAAAGCTCCAACCTTCTCCGATTGGGTATGATTTCGCCGCGAATCGCGATGATCCGTTGAAGTTGGAGGCAGTGAGGTGACCGCCGCCTAAACTCTGCCACTATATCATATAGGGTTTCTGTCAGGATGCCGGACTACCACCGTGTGTTTCGCCGATCAGTGTCCGCTCGTTAGTCTATTGAACCCAGTCTTACTTATCTTGTCATTCCTCTCGAGTCAGAAATCATCAAAATTTTTTAGTGAGGCCTGACTGTGAATTACATTTGAGTTTGTCGATTATTACTAAGCTGTGGAACATTTGCTTTTGGAAATTTGCCCCTTCAATGTCTGATAAGTGAAAGGGTCACCACCCCAAAAACTACAAAACATCGCTTATCAGCATGGTAGTACTCACCGACGCCGCACGCGATTAACTTTCACTCTCCGCAACAACTACATCATTCAGGAATTATACGATCCCCTGCCCACGCATTATCGCACTCGTCGTCGATCCTACTACTTCAATGCAAAGAGAGTGACCTTTGTCGAAGTGATGTCTGATGTTCCTATAAGAATACCTTGGCAGAATGGTATCTTTGCAGGATCAAATTAGTGTGGCGGGTGGGCGCAAAATAATCGTATAGAAAAAGATTTCAAGGCGAGCACTGGCAGGAGCATGAAGTGCTGCGCCACTTCGCTTGTGGCTAGGCTACTCTTGCGGCTATCGCGATGCACATTACGTGTTGAATTTTCTCAGGCTATGCCATCTGTATCAATTGTGTTCACTGCCTGAAGGTAGCGGGAATACTTAAAGCGCTTGTACAATAGGCTTCTGGCAACTGGCGGTCACGGTGTACGGCGTTTTCTTGCGGATCTGGTCAACTTGTGCTTAAACGAGGATCGTGCAGAAAAGTAAGCGCATTCCATACTGGCCTGGAAGGGGTTTCAACGTCGCATTTCGCTCACTTTAATATCTCAGTGGTGAACATGGAATCCAGTTGCCAATGAGCAATCAAACCCCCCGGCCCGGACTGCCAATGGTTTTGAATCTCCGTGACCATTCACGAATAGGGTTTTGTGGAATATCGTGCGACGTGTCCAGCTGACGGTCTTCTCACTCTTTGCGTGCATATTTAGCATCGTTCGCCTCAATATTTTGAGTCCCGATGACAGCCTCGTTTGTGTTCTACGGCTACAACTAGGCATGATGATAATGGTAAAGTGGTGATATCTATTATCCTGGACTCATCCTCGTGACGGTACAGGCCATGAGCGGCCCAGCACTCGTCGTGTTACAAAGCAGTTCAAGAACGTGGGTATCTTAATGTTGAATCCGGTTCTCGACTTCTCATACCGCATGCTTCGGTAGTTTATAATAATATTCTCTGGTGTCCACTTGAGGACTCGGATGTCGCGGAATTCCAACGAAGTCCGATAAACCTGACGGATGGAAGGCAGCGAAACAAGGCTGTTTGGGATTCCGTGACCAGTGGCCTTGAAGCGGACTCGGACGACTAATGAGGATATGACAGGCCGTGCAATAGTGTCGGTCGTCATTATCCAGATATCAGTCTTCTGCACACAAAATCACAGGCTTAGAATGATACATTCAATTGATTTGTTCTATCATAATTTCAATGCAGTCTCTTGTTATAATGGCACGCAGTTAGAATGTTTGATTACTTTATTTTAATAAATGACTTATATACATGGTGTGGATTGAGCGGGACGGCCTGGCCGCTATGCATGTGCAAACCGATGCCTTGGATAGTGTCTGGATCCGAATGGGAAAACCGACATATAATAATGTGAGGTAGATAATATTAATGCCGTTCCTGGCATGTCGTCGCGCGCTTGAGTGAAAGGTAAGAGTAGTCGAACGTTAATACTGGTATGGAAAATCTAATTAGCGGAAGGGTATGGTAGATCTGTACTACTACTAAGTCAACAATCGTAATGCTGAGCGCATGATATACAATCTGAGAGGTCTGATTGAATAGAGATAGAAGAACAGTATTAGAACTCATGGGGGATGCTTGAAACCAACAATTGCGAATAACAGATGAATAAAGAGGGCATAATAGTATGCGGATAATGTAGAAATCCGTCGAAGGAATGATTTTAGGCGCCTCGGGAAAAGAGCGGTAAAAGGCATTACATCAAATGAATGTTTCTCAAGTTTACCGTAATGATGATGTCTCGTACTGTAACAAAGTGGTAAGCAATCATCAGCCTTTGAAGACAAAATGTCACGAACCATTCTGTATGATCGTGGCAGTCCGCCTGGTGTCAGTAACTGACGTGAAATGAACTGTCGTGCGATGTGAGAAGCGCATCCTCCAATATGAAGAGTTGCCTACTCTTGAACTCCCTCTCCTTATTCGACGAGAATGCTTGGTGAATGCTCCCGAACTTGTTATAAAAGTCTGCACGGAACCACTTGAGGGGTGCTCTTGATGGTAAGGACCATTACCACCTACATGAAGATACATTTTCGTAGTCATTTGGTCTATCACCATAACGCGGCATATGGTGGCTGAGTCGAACACCGCTCTTGAGCTTTGCCTAAAGTGTCATTAGCATTATCATCTTGATTTCCAAAGCAATAACGTCAGAACCTGTAAAAGGTCCACCTTGTTTAGGAAAAGAATGATGCTAACGTTCGCAAGTAGTTTGTTTGATACGACAGATTTCCATAACAGTAAGGAGTCTTCTAGTCTGTTCACCTCTGGATCCTGTATAATTTATCAGTACGTCACGTAGAGATGAGTGGTCACCTGCTGACCTCTGCTAATACCTGATCGAAAGCAGAAATAGGCGCCAGAAAAATAATCGCATTCACTGCACAGTAATATCAATAATGATCCTCATCGAATCAACGAGTTATGTAGTTACCATCTTCAAAGTAAGGTGCCCAAGCATGCCGTTGATTTCGGGCACCTCCTACGTCGTAAATCTTCCATGTGATGGACCTGCGCTGGGAATCAGCAATCGAGAAGGTGTGCTCGACGACGCCTGTGGTCTTGAGCCGGGCTTTCAAGACATCCTCTGAACAAATATTGTTAGAGATGACATGTTTTTAATCAGCCGATTGACCTACGATCACTCGGAAAATACCGTAGAGCGGTGATACGAGATATTTCGTCCAAAAAGCTGTTTGTTGTCAAGAAAAATCCGATATCAGATATAAAACACTCACAAGCCACTGCCCTCTTCCACTCTGATCCGTTTCTCCCGCAGACGTTGTTTGACACTGGGGTCTTTCCATAATGCCAGCATCGGTGGTGCACAAGAATTGAGCACATGAACAGGGTCGCTTGGATCGTCCCACCAGCCCTCAATCTCATTTGTGTGTGCACTCTTAGGACTCTTGATCCTGTTGCCAAGGGAAAAGGCCTTTTTCCAGTTCGAAGTATGATGGACGCTAACTTCCACATTCTTTGATTTAGACGAGCTGTTGCTTGACCCACCAGGGGAAGGAAGGCTCGTTGAGGGCGAAAGCGGGGAAGATGTCCGTGAGGAGGGTATGGTGATGAGTGGTGCGGGTCGGCCGTTCTTGCCAACAGTGACTTGAGCATCAGAGTTACCGTTTGCATAGATACTCCAATCAGGCTTCGCAGGGGCAGTGTGGGTAGGCTCGTCTTCATTCGGAGATGATAACATTCGGATCAAACGTTCCTCAAGCTCCCTCAGAGGTTCCAAGGCATGGCGATATTGGGGGTATTTCGGGACCCTAGTTGCAGGAATCATGGAAGACTGGCTAGCCAAAGAGATTGCGCAACCAAATGCATTCCCTTGATCCTCTGCTTCGTCTGATTCAGGGGAGACAGCGTCAAGGATGCTGGAATTAAGCGTCGTTATCACACATGGTACTAGATTTGAGGTAGTAACAGGACTCACCGGCGAATGGATCGCACGAGGTTAAGATATATTACAGCTCTCCATGCGATTCGGTCAGCATGGAAGGCAGCAGTGGCATGCATTAACTGAAATTCTGGATGAGATATGAGTAAGTGCGGCCCAGACATGTCCAATGCGCAAACTCTGAGTGCGGTTTCATGAAATGCGCGAAAGAAAACCAACATGAAGGTTGTTCCGACCAAATACACCTTCGTGCTAAGGGACTTCTACTCGACAGTGTAGAAGGCAAAACATGATACAAAGTATATTTCCAGACCGCGGCAACAGTATGTTGTGTTGGCAGCTCTTTTCCGCACAAGACAACGAAGTAGAAAGCCTAGATGATGATGACTCACGTTTCAGAGTCGTACTCTTGCCGCTCTCACTCTGCCCCAGAATCAAGACCTTAATTTCAGGTTTGGCCCTCTTCTCTTTCTTCTCTGCACGGAGCATTTCGTCAATTCCATCGCTAACGCGCTTAGCCTCCGATTCTGCTTCTAATCTCCTTTCACGATCTGCAGCACTCTCGTTTGGAGGGGGCATGAGCGCAGCAGCCAGTGGATCGGAAAGGGATCGGCGTCGGTTTGGCTCCAGAGGCCGAGCCATTGTCGTGGACTACCACAAGACGGCACAGAGACAAGGATGGTCTAGGGAGAAAGCCGAGAACCTAATCGTGCTTGAGAAATGGTTTTTATAAGTGCAACAGGCTAACAAGAGACTAGTCGCGACAAGCGCTTCCAAAAGAAGGTTCCATTTGTTGGCACGTGGCCATTTTATCTGAATTTCTTTTATTTCTTTTTGTCATATCTTGTCACGCCTTAGAAGGGTTACCTTTGCTTCCCTGGCGATATTAATTAACCAAACGGTATTGATAAGAGCCAGGTCAACGCCTACACCGTGGAGAACTTTATATACTAGACGAAGTCAGCACATAAATCGCTGCGGGACAATATCTAGGTTTGCATATACAATATTAATGTGACGATGTCAAGTCTCTGTCACGTCGGGTTCTTTAAAACACCCCGACATGCACCTTCAAGTTGCTCATCGTCTACTGTTCATGGGAAAAGCCTCCTGCCGAGCGAAGTACCACACTTTATCCGCTACTTCTTAATTCCGTGTTTCAAGGGAGCGGCCGCTCTTGATAACTTTAGAACTATCCAAAGTTTCTTCTTTGTCTACCCATGACTTGTCGGTTCCCTACTGCCTTCTGAGGGCGGTTTGTGACTCATCAGGAACTACATCAGCACTTGCGGAGGCGTTAGGACTGTAATCACATCCACAAGCACAAGCACTTTTGCATCAATGTGTATGTACCTCAGTGCCTGCCCGCATGCCTTCTCACAACGGAACTTCTCGGCACCGCAACTCCAACGCTCCCATAGGTTGTGATCAATCGATGTGTCAATGATAGTTAACCCATTCCAAGACGCCGCAAAGGGCCTCTCGCCGAGGGCTCCATCGGGTTTGAATTGAATAGAAGACCCGTTCTTCGCGAAGATCAGTCGCTAGCACCGGCGTAAAACGTCATCAGTAGACGGCACTTATGCAATATCTGGCTGCACTTGCACTCTTATTTTAGTTCAGTCTTTCCTTCATGTGGACGTTGTTGCTTTCTGTGGGTATCCCAATTTCGTCAAACTCAGCTGACCACTCTTATACGAAAGGAACAATAGTAACCTTGCGATAAGCGTCGTTAATGATAACAACTTCCCAAGCTTCGTGCTCTACTTTAGCGTTTCGAAGACAACTGCATGACTCATATATTGACATGCAAGAATAAGTTTATTGCTAGACTGGGCTGAGCGGCTCACAACAGCGCGGAGAGAGAGCCGCTGGGCAAGGCCGAGATCAAGTAGTACTAAACAACATACTGGTGACTGCCTAGTTTATGTGCTGACTAAGCTATGTTGGTGCGTATATACTACTATGTAAGCTCTACTAGCATCTTGCCCTTGCGTGCTGCATGGTGTTTAAATTTGTTGTAGGTTGTTCCATGGACTGTCTCGGCCTGGACGGCGATGTGTTGCTGTCCTGCTTTGATTTATGTATCATGATGTTGATCTTAAAATCACTGCCGCGACTTTTGCTCGTGTTGCAGTGCAATTCACGTATCAGACTCCTTTTGGACAAACAGACATCTTGGCCAGTATAATCCTGTTATACGAACGAGTCGACTGGTTCTACCCGTGGGCTAGGTCATCGATTTCACGAAATATTGTCTCAAGGAATCACTTTCAAACGCTAGCTGAGCCACTCGCCATCAAGGGATAACGCAACAAATGATCTACACCGCCCTCACTGCTATGTGGACTGCAGAAGTAGATATTATCCTGTAGATGGATTGATATGAAAGTGGGCTTTAGCATCCTCGTTCCCATTTTTTCACATGGCCATTCGAGGACCCTTCGTTCGTTCTGCACCTCTTGAAGGTGGCGTTTTCGCGTCTTTACCCACAGTTCCCCCACCTGCGCCTACAGCGCTGCCTAGCCCGTCAACCTTAACTCTTTCCTCCAGCTACTCATCGGATGGGACCCAGAGCACAAGTCAGCAGAATACACGATCTCCAACAAGTCCATCATCCTTGCCGACCGTACGGAGCACTCTTTCGTTTTGCGGAACATACAGACTTATTTCATCACAGACATCCGGACAAACCCTCAGCGCCTCGATAACTACGTCATTCTCATCATTGTACGTTCCATTATCTTTAACCATCGTAGTAGTGCGGTGGATTTCTCACATGGGCTTCATAAGGTCACTGTCAGACGACACGTCAACTCATTATAAGGGGTCAGAGCCAAGCACGGATACGTCAACATCTATCTTTCCTTCCTTATACTCGTCGATGAGTACTGGTGGAGGAGTACCAACAAATGGCCCACCGTCGGACGGTAGAATCACACCACCTGTAAGCACGGGCAGGACAATTCCTCTAAACAGTGACCCCGCTACGAGCATCTTGTCAGATATCCCAAGATCCTCACTAGTAATACTACCAAGTTCGCTGCCTTCACCCATATTTACTTTGCCACCTTTAACCATACCGACCTCGTCACCTTCATTCACAATCACTTCGCTGTTTTCATCCATACTCACCTCACCACCTTCAGCTATACTAACCTCGCCACCTCCACCACCCACACAGAAACTACCTGCACCATTGACCACGAAACAGTCCAGTACTCCACCGAAGCAGGAGGCAAGCTCCCAGGCATCTTCATTCACGACCTCGCCAACCTCAGGCGATCCTAAAAATGCATCTCCCCCATCTAGTTCATTCATACATCGTACTACCATATCACCAACGACAGTGTCAGGTGCACAATCTTATGCACCGCAATCTACTAGCGGAAGTTCTGTGAACACTCTAATCCCGACTGGGAATGGTTTATCTGCAAGTTCACTTACATCCTCTGGCGGTCCTGTGGGCAACCCATTTCCCACTATTCTTCACCCGTCGTAAGTTATTAGAGCTATTACCGGAATACATTGACATTGTTATCCGATTCTAAAGCCTCACTGGAGTTGCCAACAATGTCATAAGCACGCCGCCGCCTGTCCCACCCAGCTTCTCTTCGATCACTTCTACTTCGACTAGTACCTTCACTATTACAACATGCTCTTCTTTTGGGTCAACCTCGGTGCTCGTGACCCTTACATCGATCTCGACGTCCGTGATTCGTACTACAACCCCAATACCAAGTTCAGGAGCCAGGTACGTCGTTGCAACCATCTTATATTGGATATCACTCACCGGAATGAAGGACAAATGAAGCCCTCATCATTGGAGGGGTTGTAGGCGGAGTCCTAACCTTTCTGCTTCTGGGTATTGCAGCATATTGTCTCACCTACCGCAGGCGGCGTTCACGGGCCCGCCAGCAGCTTTACGATAGTGACCTTACCGCGCCTCTCTCCCCGGCGGAAGCGACGACAATGCGTGAGAATCACTTCTGCAGTCTTACGTATAGCTCTGTTATGGGAGAGCAAAGTACGACTCGTGGCGACCTGCATAACGCTACAAGCTCTGTCGACTCATCAGCCTTTCCTCGCCCCTCTATTACTGGTTCCTTTCCTCATAGTTTGTCTGGCTCAGTATTTCACGAGAACTTCGACAGGGAGTCGAACGATGACGATATCTCACCAGACAATAAATTAGATGGCACGGTGAAATATTTCTCGCGCGCACAGAATTTCTACGCGTCTAATGACGGGCAGTCTAGCTTGAGCGGCGGTATTGGTATCGCGATAGGCTCTCGATCAAGCATGGATCTCCACTCATGTTATACCGCCACTACTACACTTGTCGCGGGGGCCCACGCTATTGTGGATGATGACGAAGAAAGCTACAGCCCCGCACCAAGTCCTTCGGCATTCCCAATTCCCCCCGTGAATCCATTCCTCGATGGCGCCAGAGTCGTTGATCTTCCTGATTTTGTGGCCTCTCGTGCATCACAAAGCTGCCAGGCAGTCTCAGCTTTATCTGAGGACGTCGCGCTAATCTCAGTAAAAACTCGCCAATTCTCAGAGCAACAAGTGTCTCGGGCAGTGGCTGTAGCAACTGCAAGCTCTGTGGGTCACGACGCGCCCACGCCGATAGCAACTCGGAGCCTCAATATAGAGGATAAAAAAGACAGTGATTCGTCAAGTCAAGACTCCAAAACACCCACGCAGTCCCGCGCCCCAGTTATGACATTCAATGATCCGTCCTTTATCGTCAATCCTTTATTACGTGAAACAACCCAGGGAGGGCTTAATGAGGGCAGTGACGGCCACGAGACTGTCTCAATTACGTTCCTGTATCCGTTCCAGTCCAGGGACAAGGGCCAGGGGACAGAATACCTGTCTGCTGACTTAGGGGACAATTCCAAGAATAACAGATTATCAAATGCAAGCTCTGTCCTTGTATTCCCAGAGAATCTAGTAGGTCCTGAAACGATTTTAGCAAATCTTATCATTGATGAACAATATCTTCAGGCGCAGTGTGGTCTTGCACTCTAAGCAGAGAAAAGTATGTATAAATTGTTGGATAGTTCACGCCTTGGCCCACTCTTTTAATCGTTGCGGACTCTCTTACTCGGACGTATTGCAAACAATTTCCTCAGTAAAGTATTTTACATCGTAGCGGCGCTCGATGCAGTTGTCAAAGAAATATTTTACACGATTATCATGATACTTGATTCTCATGGACGTGAAGATTGCACAGTTCCTGCAATAGTACAAACTGACATAGCCAAAACCTGGTGAATGAGCATTCCATTTGGGAATATGTTACTGCTCGTTGGAATAGTTAGTTCCAGATAAACAGCTCTAACCATTGTGACCAACCACCCGTGTATTATTGATCAATGCATCAAGACCGGCGAAGTAAATACGCCAATGAAAAGTGTTATCTTGTGATCTTCCAGATGCAGAGGTAACGCGAGCAGAGCGCATAAGGGCATGATTGCGATTGGGAGCTATGGTCCTGGTCCGCTCTGCTCATCAACCTCCGGGTCCCACCTTAGTTTGTCATAGATGAATTGCTCCGTCAAATCTGGCGTGCCAACCTTTTTCTTGCCCGTAGTTCGAGTAAGTTGACGTAACTTCAGGTCGCTGAATCGAAGTCAACTCAGCTACCCTTCGTACCCCTCGTCTTTTTTATCTATCCAGAAATCGTCACAGGCAGTACTATGGTTTCTAGCTCAGCCACGAGTAGCTCATTGATCTTGGAAGGAACGTCCATTATCCTGAATACCAAAAACAATTTCTGGATTAGAGGGTTTGACTCTACTAGGTCGTCAAATTGATCCTCTGGCTATCGGGTTGTGCTTCCAGCACAAACAGGTTGGTGCACCTCCAAAACATGTTCATGTGAGTGTCAATTGGGAGGTGTTTGTCTTGTCTGTGTGCTCTGATGACGAAGTGGACTACCCTGTCATCTCTTTCCAGGAGCAGGTAAACTAGTTTGCGAATCTTCTTGGTATCAAGCCACGTAGTGATTGAAAGTGAGCATAGATACGGAGCCTCGGTCGTTGGATTACCTGTGATAATCTGCGTGTGGTACCGCGCTTTAAATGAATGTGTGTTGGAACTTCGACTTTCACAATGACACAAAGTCGTTTGTCAAATACGTACTAGTGGTAGAACGCGTCACACGTGTCCTCTATGTTAGAGTATACATTTGTACTCTTTCGACCTCGCTGGTCAGAACTCAAGGGCCACCAACACCTCTCAACAAGGCCTCATTCTGTCAACATAGCACCAGAGAAGTTAAACAAGATATAGAAGACCGAAACGACACAAACATAACTCGCCTGTCCTTGACTGGCGCTGCAACATCTCCAAACCAGTGATCCAGCAGCAAGCTCCTTTTTGTCCTCACTGATATCTACCTCTTCGTGCGCCTCGGACATCGGTTATCATATCCGATAGATGAAAAAAGGAAGCATAGCGGATTTAATGCAGAAGGTTACTATATCCAATGTTAGTATGTTACCGCACACTTGATGTGAAACATCAAATACTTTTGTCTCTCGAGGTCGAATGAGCATCACGTGATATAGAGCACGTATATGTCACATGTGACAGGACGCGTCTCAGATATCCGCGACGATGAACATCATCCCGAATCCCCCGCGCTGGCAAGCTAGAACCGATCCTGCATCCATAGATGTTCCAGGTCTTGACACTAATGCATCAGTCAATGACCAAATCGACCAGATCGAACAGCTGATAACCATTAAACTTCAGGTGGTGTTAATTATGTGCTTCTTACCGTCCAACACTGATAAAGTCGTTAGAATATTGATACGAATTTCTCGAAGATTCAGAATATCATGGCCACAAAATTGCTACCAGCCGTGAAGCGATATGCCGTGAGCACTGAACCCGTTCGTGAAGCTGCAAAGGTAAGTCTGATTTGTGCTGTTTTCTTGTTGATGAAATTTACTATGTCATTTTAGTTCTGGACAGCCTTTTACGAGAAAGCCGCACAAGTACATATTCCTACGTATGAGGACTACTCCTCGCTTCACGAACAGCAGTCAGAAGCGATATGCCAGGCCGAGGGCACCTCTACCCGGCCCGACGCTGAGGAGTCTTCCCTGTTCAGTACTCAAGATGATACAACACCTTCTCATCGTCGCGATCGCACTTACGATCTAAATTCTACTGCATCTGAATCCTCTTTTATGCCATCAAATGCAGTATCATCTACCCCAGCTCGTGCTGGGTTGTCTGGCCATGATGCTGTGAATGATCAACCTTCTTGGAGTGCATCACTTGAATCTCCACTTGTTCGGCTTGATCGCGAGCTCCAGAATTTTACCCTCGGGGAGGATAGCAAAGCTTCAGTGGACCAAAATTCTACCTACAATAGCTTTGCTTACGAAGAAGAGAACACTGTCCAGCAATTTTTGGATAAGGGAAAGTCAAGGGATTATGGACACCCATCCTTGCGGGTTCCACCAAGTGCGCTCCCCACCCCTCGTGGCCTCCCTGCTAGCGCAAGGATATCTCCACTGAAAGTTAAACCCAAGACACCCGTAGTGATCCCACAGCATCTACACGCATATCTTCCTCCACGCGATCATCCCGACCCCCCACTACCATCACCCAGGAGGCAACGATATGAACGCTCTCCGTACAAGCCATGCCCCCCGCTGTCATCCACCTCTAACTCGTCATCTATGCCAGACATGCCATCTCTAACGAGACCATCCGATGATTCAAATCGACCATTTGATCAGTTCAACGACTCTTTCGATGACTCGGCAGAACTCATGCGTGGTCTTTCGCCACCGCGGACGGTAGCATTTCCGCGCGGACCGAGGTCTAGCGTGGGACTGGGCCTGCTACCTCCACTTGGTCGGACACCAGGCAAGGACTTACATCATGCATTGGGAAGAACACCCAGGAAGGAAGCTGCAGAACGTATACGCCGCGATCTTCTTGGAGATGTTCAATCTGATCACAGTTCTGTCCGAAGTAGTGCCACCGTAGACCGGTTTGGTGGTTTCAAGAAATTCGGTTACTCCATTCCAGAAGGCACCGACGACACCATGTCTACGATCCCCACCCCACCATCCATAACGCGATATACCCGCCATGCTTATCTTTCTGAGCGCGATAGCAACGACACGAGCTCAAGTTATCCAGGCATGATGCGCAGGACAGGACTCAGCTTACCTGAATCCGCCTCTATATCAATATCACATTCAATCACATCTCACCAAAATCTCGAAACAGCACGGCTTACCCCTACTGTTCAACAACAAGCTCTCCACACACCCGATCCATACCCTGATCTTTTCCATTTCCAACAAGAAGAGCCCAGTACACTGCAACCAGTTAGTTCTAGTCCAGACTCGGACTCTGATTCAGACTCTCTCGGCGAGTCTGCACACCCAGGACAGCCATCGACAGCGTTCCTAATGGCCTCCGCACGCAATCAAGACCCAGACGATTCATTCGGCTCGTCGAATTCAAATCATTCCAGCGACTCAATTGGAGGAGATTTTGGCGACGAAGGGGGTGCGGTGCATCCATTTGCGCGTGCTGTAGAGGATGATGGAGATGGATTTGACGATAGTTTTGATTCTGTTGATGGCGATGGTGATGGCTTGGGAGTACAGGAAGAGACTGTATTTGGTATCCCCCCTGCGCAGCGCAAGCACAGGAGAGGTCCTGGAGAGCTCAGGCTTCTTGGGGAAGATCTTTTGCAAGATACGATCGGTATTGGAAGTCAGCTGGCGAAAGCAGGGAGAATTGAAGAGAGTCCGACTCCGTATGGCAGGGTCTAGCTGTGTCTCAAACATAACTAAAGTTTGCTTCATACACGTTATTTCATCACTCACAGCTGGTTTCCAAACTTGAAGCTCGGTTAGTATTGACTTGAAATTTCAAGTTCAGAGGATGTGAAAACGCCATCAGTGCGTTCACTCCCGAAAATCCATCAACTAAAGTACAAATAGGACTCAAACCACACTACGATTCATCTTCCTTGATGTTAACCAACTCCCGTCCCTCCTCTACCATCTCCCCCTTCGCACATCCCACTGCATCCACAACACCCGCTACCTCAGCACGCAACACAGTCTCCGTCTTCATACTCTCCAATACCACCACTGGCTGACCCTTCTCAACGCGATCGCCAATGCTGACTTTCACTTCTACCACTAAGCTCGGCATTGGCGCACGCAAAGCACTCTTGGATGAGGCTAGAACATCCTGGCCGAGGGAGAGGAGGTACGCAGGAGGTGGGATGGCTAAGGTAGTCTTGGTTCCCGACGCCGAGAACACGTGTAGGCGTTCCATGGTGTTCGTCGCGCGTGACGCAGGGTAGGAAGATGGCGGGCGCTGCGACACAATTGTGATTTCTGTCGAAGCTCCGTTGACTGTAGTGCTCAATGTTGTTGGTGAAATCAGGCGAGCCGAGACACCTGTGAATGTCTTTGGTGTGGTAAAGTGAACAGTTATGTCAAAGCGGCCTGGAGATATGGATTTCAGGGAAACTCGGGTGGGATCAGCGGATGCATCATCAGGTTGGATAGAGATGGTGCGCTCATAAATATCTCCGCCAAAGCGTCTTGAAGTTAGCGTTGTCCATGGTGTCGAAAGGCTTGTAGACTCAATCGAATGTTCTCGTAGTGCAACAAACAGTGCTGCTTGTGCTAGTAACTCGGCTGAGGGAGTTTCGATTGTTGGGAAAAGATCTCCGTAGTGTTTCTATTCATAGGACGCTATAAGCTCAGACAAGACAGCAAGATAAATAGTCACACCTTGATGAAGCCGGTTTCAACCTCTCCATTGATAAATGCGCCGTTGCCAGCAAGCATTCTCAAGAATTCAACATTTGTCGAGACACCGACTACTTTGTATTCTTCAAGCGCACGGCGAAGAGCGCAAAGCGCAGAGGTCCTATCACGCCCGTGTACCACTAGCTTGGCAATCATTGGGTCATAAAACACACCAATCTGCGCGCCCTGCGCGAACCCTTGCTCTAAGCGCATCGACGGCGCCACATGCGTTGAGGTATCAGGTGACCGTTTCACCGAGTCCAGTTCTGAACATGAATTGTTGTGAGGGAGTGATGGGATAGGGGGAGCAAAGATATGAGTTGGCTTCGGGGTGTCAAGGTATAATAGTGGCCCAGAGTCAGGTAGGAAATCGTTCCGCGGGTTCTCAGCATATATCCGAGCTTCAAATGCATGCCCAACGAGAGGGATCTGTGCTTGTGAAAGTGGAAGAGGATTACCAGCCGCAACTTCCAGTTGCCACTCGACCAAGTCAAGCCCAGTGATCATCTCTGTGACGGGATGCTCAACTTGCAAGCGGGTGTTCCTGAGATTTAATAAGTAATGTGCTGTACAACTGCAAAGTACACACATTTCCATGAAGTAGAACTTCTCTGTATCGTTGTCGAAAATGAATTCCACAGTCCCAGCACCTACGTAATTCACAGCCTTTGCAGCAGCAACCGCTTTCGCTGATAAGTCTGCACGAAGGTCTGGGCTCAAGCCAGGGGCCGGGGCCTGTCAAGTATCATCGATCTATACACTCTTGGTACAAATTTCAAACCTACCTCCTCGATAATCTTCTGGTTTCTCCTTTGCACAGAACAATCTCTTTCCCAAAGACTCACAGCATTTCCAAGCGTATCCGCAAATACCTGCACTTCAATATGTCTGGGACGCTCGATGTACTTCTCTACAAGTACATCTGCGTCACCGAAGCTTTTCAAGGACTCACGCTGCGCGCTTGCGAGGGCATCCTTGAACTGAGATGCAGAGAAAACAACACGCATGCCCTTGCCACCGCCACCATGAATGGCTTTAATCAAGACTGGGTAACCTGTGTAACATAGCGTGCTTAAGGTGGAGGTTTCGGAAAGGGCATATGTAAAGGTACATACCGATCTTCTCAGCTTCTGCGAATAAGAGGTCAGCGTCTTGGTTCGTGCCGTGATAGCCTGGCACACAGGGAACACCAGCGGCTGCACAAAAGAGTTGAATGTCACGTTTTCAGGAGCACTCTGTACGATGCATCGTACCAGACATGATGTTCTTAGATTCGCTGAAGGAAGATAAGCACTGTATTGGCATCGAGGTGCTTAAACCGACCTTTTCGAACCCATACTGACTATAGCGCTAGAGGGAGGACCAATAAAAACGATGCCCTCCTCTGCTAGTCGCTCTGCAAACTTTGCATTCTCGCTCAAGAAGCCATAGCTAAAAAATGTATTAGCTTGTCATACATGAACGGGGAAAATAGTCTATGCACCCCGGATGGACTGCCTGTAGTTGGCACAATGCAGGTTCAAAGTCAAGCTCCGTCTCACATGACAGAACTTGAAACTGAACAGACCTGAGCTCCGCTTCGACGACAAACATCGATGATCTTGTCCATGCGTAACTAAATGAACTAGCGTCAGCAGAAGGCTTCTAGATTAGTGGAATTATGAACGGACATAGCTCTCAGCTGAAGGCGCAGGGCCGATGCAGTAGGCTTCATCTGCTTCCAGGACATGCAGCGAGTTTGCGTCAACTTCACTGTATACCGCTACAGTCTTTATTCCTAGTTTCTTTGCGGTGCGAATCACGCGGCACGCAATCTCACCCCTGAAGACAGGTCAGGCAAGTTAGGCGATAAGAAAGACAAAGACTGGAGCGTACCGATTGGCAATCAGTATCTTGTCAAAGTGGGGCTTTCGTTCGGATGACAAGGTATCTAAATGATACTAAGTGCATGTCACACAGATGGAAAAGATAACATACTCTGAATGGCGGTTGCAAACCTTCTCCGCGAAACAGTAGGCTCTACCAGCATTCTAGGTTGGCACACCATGGCTCCGACAACAGAAGCCTTCGTTTGCAATGTCCGTGCATATTTTGTGCCATTGCTCACGTCTGTACCCAACACTGAGGTCCGTGGAATGGAATAAACATGGGTGGAAGAACGTAGGAGAGAGGAGGCTGCTACTCGATTTGTAGTTATCATCCTGCGCGTTGCTTGAATCAGCTCTTGAGTTTTGAACGCGACGTTAATGAATAGAGTCGAGACGCAATAGAGAGGTCAATAAGTAGTCTCGGGACTCCAAGGTCCTTCCGCGAACTTGTCACGTGGTGAGCTTACTTCTCGGCTCGGGTTATTACCCCAACCGTCAGCTAATTATGGTAGGTGCGGCACGACGCGGCAATTCCCAATTCTACTAAGCCAAGTGAGTTAAGTCCAAGGCGACTGTATCATAATTTTTCATGCTCGCTCGATTTGTTTGTTCATCCAGAGCGCATTCAAAACTTTTGCACATATTACCGAGTTCCGTGTCTTTAACCTGTGCGATGTCTCGTCGCCCAATCTCGACATCACCAACCCCTGGGCCTCAGGGCGATTCAGAACGACCATCCAAGCGTCCACGAATCGACCATCTCACACCACATTCCTTCAGAAATGGGATATTTCTTGCCCCAATGGTTAGATCTGGTGCTCGTACGTGCTGATTCTGTATTTGCAGTCGGTTCCGAGTTAAATCACATTTTAATCACAGTACCAACGCGATTAATGGCTCTTAAGCATGGTGCGACGCTTGTTTGGGGTCCCGAGATAGTAGACAAGGCTATATTGCATGCAGAACGCGAGATTGACCGTACGTATAACCCCACGTTTCGCTTCCACTGATCAACTAATTTTCTTCAGCTGTTACTGGTGTCATCTCATACAACGGCAAGAGTCGTGCCATGTTCACGACTCATCCTCTCGAAAAACCATACCTAATATACCAAATCGGTTCCGCTGACCCCGAGCTTGCGGTACAGGCAGCAAAGACCGTCATGCAGGATGTCGCAGGCGTTGACCTCAACTGTGGGTGTCCAAAACCCTTCAGCACACATGCTGGGATGGGCGCGGCTCTCTTGACGAATCCTGACCTCCTTTGTGGAATATTGGAGGCTCTGAGGAGAGAATTACCCAGGGAAGTCAGTGTATCAGCGAAGATTAGACTACTGCCAACCCAGGAAGAGACGAAGAAGTTGGTAGAAAGGATTGCAAGGACAGGTGTGAACGCTATCATGGTACACTGTCGGACGAGAAACATGAGGCCAAGAGAACGAGCATTGGTTGAGAGGCTCAAAGAGATCGTTGAATTTGTGCAGGGGCTGGGTTTGGACGTGGCGATAGTTCAAAATGGAGATTGTACAGGAAGGGAAGATGCAAAGCGCATTAGAGACATCACTGGTGAGTCAAATCATGGAGGTTATGCTATTACATATATTCTTATGCACTGTTCAGGTGCAGACTCGGTCATGATTGCAACTGCAGCAGAGTCAAATCCATCATGTTTCTCCGCGACACCACTTCGGGATGTCGAGTCAACACTTTTACCTTCATATGTCCGCCTCTGCAAATACTTGGATAACCACTGGTCCTCTACGAAATTTTGTGTCACTCAATTTAAGGGTACACGCTCAGAGATGTCAAAAACGGACGCGCACGAGCTGAAGTCGAGGATAGCTAAAGCTAAGGGGTATGAGGACATCGAGGACATCGTTGGGAGCTGGACGGGCGAGGAAGAATTTAAGGAGATTTCACAGATTGTGGAAGCACGTCCACCGCGGATATCTGCAGAGGCAAAACAGGAAGAGGAAGAAGATATGCCACCACCGTGTGCAACACCCCCCGACCGCCCCAATCCTGAGCCACCAACATCTGGTGCACCGAAAATGGGGCTTAGAATGCCCATGCCCGCAATCTTGACAGGCAGCGATATGGTCTCACCTACACCCACTCCTGGTGGTATGCGTTGAGGCCTCTTCACTTCATGACATTCATATATGTGACACTTCTACTAGTATTGAATAATTCATTGAGACAGATTCTGGATATAAAGTGCTATCGAAGTGAGACCAGGAGACCGCATCCGATACATTTTTTTGGATCTCGATAAGTATGTAACGCTCCTATTTCCCCCTCCGCTCATCCGTATTATTCCCGAATTGCCCGCTCTACGACGCGATCCACACGTCAGAATACTTTTTAAATGCGAACACGCATCAAGGGGTGTATACGGCTTATGGTGGTTGTCCCTGCGCTTGGCCAATACAGTGGTTGGAGAGGGCTGTAGTGAAAAGTGCCACGTTCTTGTGGATTTGCTCGGAAGATGAGGATAATCTCATCACATCGAGCGAGAGAGCTTGATCTCGTGTTGGATAATGCGCTCGAACGCGCGTGTTGTAGACACCTGTTATTTGGCACCGAAGATCTTCTTCAATGCGCTCTTGCCCTGCTTCCTTTGCCCGTTGGAAGCGCCAAGCACCTGGCGGAACTCTGCGTACATCGCATGTGTTTCTCGCGCAGACTGTGCTTGATCGAAGATAGTAAATACGTTTGAGGACGTGGGCGAGGAGGCAAAGAGGGAGAAGTGAGTATTGATGTTAAGACTGGTGTAAGACATCTCAATTCTCGAAGTATTCGTTTGGAGTGCGAGTCAGATATTGAATTTGGAGGCTGAGTGTGCTAGTACTGATGATGAGTAAAGCAACGGACATCGCACTGCTTAAGTATTCGGGTGCTGGGTGCTTTGACGATGGAGTGTCTGGAAATCAAGGACCGAGTGTCAACGGTCTTCGATAAAATTAGCCTTTTTAGGGAATTTTGGATTGCACATGGACCCATAACAATCTTCGGGCAATCGATGCCAGGAGGCGGAATCCATAGAGACCGTGCTAAAAGTGGAAATAGATGATGCATTGTGTTGACAATGTGGTATGCAAGTGTTTGGCGACACCTTTTAAAATAAACAGGATCAAACATGCACTTGGTTGAGTTTAAGAACTCCAGAATCACTTGTCAGAAACATTCAAATTTGAATTCTATGTTACACCTGAGGGACGGAATTTGTTTGGCAGACAAATTCCGTCCTGCCTCAGTGTTACCTATAGTGCAACATGATTCGTCATATCCGTTGTTCACGGAAGCACCTTGATGATAGTCTTTGTAATCGACCACAGTAATGCTGACTGTGTCCGCGCTCGGTAGCTGAAGGATCTATGACCATACTACTAGTGGGAGTGGCGCAGAGTCTAGACTTGCTGCATCTGTTGGACTGGTGGCCGCAGCACTGACCTCTACGGTTTGTGTCAGAACTCGACAAAGCGCAAATCGAAATCATTGTGTTGACTTTAGGAGCTATAAAAGCACGCGTGTGTCACCATCAAATACACTACTTTCGATTCACCGACCTCCCACTGACTGCCATGTCATCACAGTCTCATCTTGCATTTGCGAGTACAGCCGTTGGAATAACATCTGTTATTCAGGTCCCAACACCATCTCCTGGACCCGGTGAGGTGATGGTCAAAGTTGCATTCAGCACGGTGATACCCCTTGACATATACATGGCCGACTCTGGTCGAAACATAAACGGCGAATACCCAATGGTATTAGGCTTTAATCTTAGTGGATTTGTAGAAGCTGTTGGCTCTGGTGTGGACGGCCTCCAGACAGGAGACAAAGTGAGCATAGATATTTGTCGCTGAACGAACAAGCTTCATGTCTATGTTTCTTTCTAGGTTTGCGCATTCGGAACGGCAGGATCCAAGGGGAAGGGTTTACAAGAACGTGCAATTATACAAAGTTCCACCTGCGCCAAGGCATGAAATACATCACGCTTTCAATGCAAATGCTGATCAGACTCACAGCTCCCCGATGATTACTCGCTCGAAGCAGCTGCAACAATTCCTGACAACTTCGTAACTGCGTTTTACACGCTGTTTGATCGTCTGGAGCTTGCTCCGCCAACGTTCCCGATCTCCATACCACCTCCCCATGCAGAGACTCCGATCCTTATTTACGGTGCGGGAACTACATCTGGTCAATACGCTGTTCAGCTGTTGGTCCTTGCTGGGTACAAGCGGGTCATTGCAACCGCGTCCCCTCGTCACCATTCCTACCTCGAGTCTCTTGGCGTCGCCCATGTCATAGACTACAGCGCTAACGACATGCACGACAAGATCCTATTTGCCGCAGGCAAAAACCTCCAATTTGTTTTGGATTGTATCAGTGCCGAGGGCACGCTCAAGAACATATCTAGTGTCGTTAGCCCAGACGGTGTGGTAGCCATGCTATTACCAGTGACGGAAGGCAGCAGACACATTGCAGGGAAAGACATGCAAATGTGGTCGGAATTACCAGCCGACAGAAACCCCTTCCCAGATTCGGTGAAACTTGTGGGCGTGAGGACGCTACTGTATCAACAGGTGAGCATCTTGAGGCTCTTTTCGATTCACCATATCAATAACTTGGCGCAGAACGAGTACCTTCGTGACAACTTGATGCCGAAGATTCTCCCTCGACTATTGGAGGAAGGGGTCATTCAACCTAATCGAGTTCGCCTGTTTGACCAAGGGTCACTGCAAGATCGCTGTCAGGAGGCTCTCGATGTAGTACGGAGTGGACAAGTGAACGGAGAGAAGGTTGTCGTGAAAGTAGCATCCGTGTAATTCACCAGTGACTAGTACTAGTAGCCCAGTCGATGCAATCTTATCTTATCACAGATTCTCATGGTATGCCGTATGCGTAGCCCTAGAGGCTAGTAGCCTTGGACATTTTCGGGTTTATCGTAGGTTGTGCGGTTATATCAAAATCGAATCGATTGATGTTGCGTGCAATCCGCTTGTCAAGATCGCTTGTTTTCCGCTGTGAGCCTTCCTATTGTAGGACAACCGCTCTTCGCCTCCCACAATACCCTGCTTTTGCGCTTGCTGTCAGAACAAAACAACAAATGTCTACGATCACATCCGTTTCGACGTCCAACGCACCATCAGCCATTGGGCCCTACTCCCAAGCCATCAAAGCTGGCGAATTCGTGTTTGTTTCGGGTTGCATCCCCCTCGTACCTTCCACGATGCAAATCGTCGAAGGTGGTATCGAGGAGCAGACCAAGCAGGCTCTTGCAAATCTCAAAGCTGTTCTTGAAGCCAGCTCTAGTGCAGTTGGCAAGGTCGTCAAGACTACGGTACGTCGCTTTATCACTGAAACCGTTATCTCAAAGTTGATGATGCATTGTGACATAGGTGTTCCTGAAGAACATGGAGGACTTTGCGACCGTCAACAAAATTTACGAAGAGTTCTTCAGTGGTTCAGAACACAAGCCGGCACGTTCAGCTGTTGAGGTTGCTCGACTTCCGAAAGATGTTTTGTTTGAGATCGAGTGCATAGCAGGTTAGTCTTTCGTGCTATGAAATCCTTCTAGTTTACTGATAACGCGCCGTTTGTCTTCGATATCAGTGGCAAACAAGTGATTCACAGTTCTTCGAGTATCATGAATTGATACGTAGGTTGTGAGACACATGTGCAACAGTAGAAACTTACGCAATACATGCTCGGAAGAGCATCAGTTTCCACGAGAATAGGCTTTAGAAATAGAAATGGAACTTCTACATTCAACACTGGTTGATTTTTGAGATGCCTGCTCACGGAAAATCGAAGTATCACATTTTTGAACGAATCTGTTGGGACTGACATTCTGATTGAACTAGCTTGGATGCAGGACATTATGAGTACCTTAACGCCTGTTAAATATCATGCAAGACTACTGTAGGGAACAGTAAGTTCACAACTCGACCGACCAGTCTGCTCCACGACCTTCAGTTCATGCGAAGACATGATAGGTCTCAGTGAATGGCCCAGTGGTGCTGATTGAGTGTTCCGAAATTATCGAGCGAGATGACCCTTCCATAGTTCTGCAGGCGCCCACATTGCAACAATGCAAGGTCTGTTGGCTATCGTCAGCAGAAACTCATTGAAGGGAAGGCCGGTGTCGTTTAGTCCAACACTTTGCGCACGGAATTTTTATTGGCTATCTGGTCCCTTCCCACTGGAATCCTCTCGAAAATCTTCATATCCTGCTTGCCGGAAAACAAGCATTTGTTGTCTAGAGCAAGACATAACTTGTGCGCTGATCTGTTTCTTGTCGCTATCACCTTTCACCAATCTCTTATCTATCTCATTCTGCTCACTTCCCCCTTCGAACCCATACCCAGCATTACATTTGTGTCTGCAAAACGACCCTTCGCATACTTTGGCAATTCCACATTAGTTGGTGGTGGCATAAGTGAACTCGGTCGTGGCAAAACCGACGCGACGCTTGGTGGTATCAAACGCAACGTAGAAGCGCTGCATGAATACGTAGCCACTAATAAAGTCAAGCCCTGTGCCAGATGGCGCGCCAATGTCGCGAACGATGAGATATATGGCATTTGCCTGGCGACCACCAATCCTGCTGTTGATAGAACGAGGCCAGATTTGGGCATTAGGTGTAAGAGTGTAAGTTTGCTGTGCAAAACGGTGAACAAGGAGTGTGAGGGCTGACAGAATTGACATACAGGGCCAATATTGAAATGCAAGTTCTGCAGGGCATTGTACCCATCTTCGGAAATAGCGAGAAGTCTAGTCACAGGATCGTATTCACTGCCGGTTGCAGTCTTGTACAACTCATATGCCTCTATCAAACGTTAATTAAACCATCATTACTCTAGTGGATACACACCGGTGGCAATGTAGAGAAAGGTAGCGCCACTATCAACAACACCAGCGGCGAGTGGTAAGATCTCTGTGTGGCCGTACACGATGCTCTGGTCGATACCCCAATAGTTCGATGCGCGCGGGGTGTTGGTGATAGGACTGAAACAAAACAATTGTCATCAGTCAGGATTGATCTACGAACTGAGATAACTTACGTGTATAAAATGTCACCGTCGTACTTGGTAGAGTCAGTTCCACCAAAAGTGATTTGTCCAGTAGATTCTAGCTGCGAATTAACGTAGGGTTGGCAAAAAATACCAAAAACGTCTTCAGAGACGGTGCCTTGACCATACAGGCTGTCAGTGACAGTCGGGATCGAGTCTGTCGGCAAATCTCGCAGGGAGCCGACTGTCAAGGCTGCAGGCCCAATGCCAAGGATACCGTCATAATTATCGAAGCCTGCTGATCGTACGGCAACGCCGATCGATTGCAGGATGACGGTGAGTCCAGGACCGACAGTGACGTTGTCGAGGTACTCAAATCCTATGATAATCGTAGGCATTTTCAATCTACTATGATATCATTGTATGTCACACCGGTGAAGAAGCCGCCACCATAAGTCATCTCTACAAAACCGCCAATGCGAAAACTGGTGCTGGTTCTCATGTACGCTGAGGAACGAACCCATGTGTTGGCGCTGGCGCTGTCGAGAAGCAAGTGGTCTTCAATAATGCATTAGCAGCCGCATGTTTTCTCAGTATTGAACTCACAGGTTGTGGGGGGATTGCCAATGCTAACTGGTATGCTGTCGCCCACATAATTGTTTGACAAAGGAACGTTATTCAAACGTTGTCCGCGCATGCTGGGATCCCTAAAGGCCTGTATACGAGCATCATCGTGCGCCACGAGGTTCATTGTACCATTGGAAAAGCTTAGCCTATTGGTTATGGGGACGGATATAGGGGAATTGGCAGCTTTAACGAGCGATCCTGTGATTGACAAAAGTAGGAGAAGTGTTAACGATGCAGCGGGGAACATGGCTCACTGGAAAGAAATATCGTACTCAACTCAGTGGCCTGTTATATATGTGCTAGCGAATTCGATAATGGCAATGTTGGTCACCTTGTGTACTGGCCACGTGTGAAGCGTCCCCGATGACGAAACATGAGTCATCGCGAGTGCGAGGACCGATAAAATGTGACAAGAGACGGATCGCATAATTGCTTTTGTCGATGCTTACCCAATGGCAGGAAATTATTACCCGTGGTTCAAATATCAATTGACTTACATTTTCCAATGCTAGCCTATATTGAATACACCTTGGCAGAGCGTCCACGTCAATGCCAAGGTCAGTACAGTAAGCATTGCTGAGGAGAGCGGTTGTCCATAGTTGTCCTGGTTGTCGACATAGAATAAGTTTAGAGACAAGCAAAGCCACACTTTGTCAAATTAACATACCAGGCTCCTCGCAGCGAAGTTTTAGTGTTGCCTGGGGCATAGAAAGGCTTTCCTGATGGGCCAAGTCATACATTTATTGAAAACAAAGCTGCTAGAGGCCCACCTGCCTAATTTGGGTGTAGTCACACCATGTAACGAGTACGCAGAAACTCGCGCAATGCACGCTCGGAAGAGCATCAGTTTCGGCGAGAACACACTTCAAAAATAAGTATGTTAATGTACGTTCAACGCTGGTTGTTTTTTTGGGTGCTCCCTACTCACGGAAGACCGAAATCATTATCGTTGTTGTGACTGACCTTCTGATTGAACTAGTTTGGACGCAGGACAGTATGGGATATCAATGCATTGTTTTTAGTGTGTATACATTCAGAGTCCAGACAGGATCTACTTTGGTATATCGCAACCGCATTAGGGGTATAGGGACCACGAATTCTAGGAGGACAACGCATGCAACAGCCAGGAAACAAGTTCGAGGTGAATTAGAAGCAGAAAAAGAACCGGCCATGCTGTCTGACATTTACACCGCATGGGCGTGAGCCGGGATTAGGGGGAGGAGGAAGAACATATTCTTTGTCAGGTATCAGGCTGACATCATCACCGAGAGCACCTGCAGCAGCATTCCACTATACATGAATATGTAAGATTTAAAATATGACGAGAGAACTGAAGCATGCATGCCAGTTTGCTCATTACGAGAGCAACATCGACGATAGCCGGCGATATGTGGTCTGTCTGAAAGGGCCACCAAGTTGATAATCGATGTAAGCGGGATTTAAGCGTAGGGGATATATTGCTGACGGAGGATTGGATGGTGAGTGGTGAGGTCTGCACTCACATTCCCGTCGCTATTTATAAGTGGACGAGGTAAAGGGGATGTAGCAGGGAACTGCAAAGGAACCGTCGAGTCGACTTCGAAGAAAAAAGACAAAAGAAACACACGTCTAGGGGATTTTAAGGCTCATCGGTGTGAACCATGTCCGCACGAGAAGAGGAAGAAAGGAAGTTACGTTGAAAGTGGAGGAAAGACTGTGGATCCCTGGCAGGCAAAGGCCGAGATATGGGAGACACGACAGGTGTTATCGCACGGCATACGTTGTATCGGACTGTAATAGAGAATGGTGTAGATGTAAGAGTATAAGAGAGCAGGACCACGTACGCTGAGTACACCAACACGATGTGAACGTTTAGTAATAATGTTAGTATATAAATGACAGATCAAGATGTGTGCGGAGAATACATACACCGGGCTGTAGTTCTTCTACAAGCCCAATGCTAGTAAGAATATTTGACCGGAATGTTACATATGTGTATTTTGGTGTCAATAAGGGTCGTGTAAGCCAGTTGGTGGGAATTGGGTGAGAAGACGAGAATCATGGGAAATAAGCGAGGAGCTGGCGGGACTCGAAGGCCCATAGCTTGATGGTGCCATCAGAGGAAGAGCTAGTAGCGAGAAAAACACAGTCAGGTGAATAGCGCTAGATCATCGATGGTATAAGGGTGACCGAATCAGGACGATCTATGAATTTAACGCGTTGATGCTCAAGACTATCGGAGCGCCTTTCAAATGGCACCCGGGCCAGGTGAATGGGGCTACAATGGAGTTGTCCAGAAGACTGGTACTAGAGGATATATCACAGTGTGGGAAGTAGATCTTTGTACAAGCAATTTCCGTGCTTTGCCATCTCACACTTGCAGACAATATGACACCACCACCAGCTTCCGGGAGTCTTCTGAGAATTGAGGCGCTACCCAATATAATTATCAGAAATTTTGAATGGACCAGCCGCCTGTGTCCAAGCTCCATATCCGCACCATACGAGAAATGGCACCCGCAACGTGTTGTCCGCGGAGAATCAATGTACTAGTTGATCCAATGGCCTTTGGGAAATATTCTCACGATCCCTCACTGTCCCTTGATGCCCTCGCTGCAAACATGCCGTTCTTGCAAACCTCCAGAGCCTTCTTAATCTCCTTACCCTCCCGCAAGTCCCATCGCCGAATGGTCTTATCTCCTGATCCGCTGATCAATTGCTTGCCGTTGGGAAAATAGGAAATGGATAAAACATCAACCAAAACAGTTAGGAACATGGTTCATGTCCCTCCAAGGTTACGATTGGTGTCAGAATTGATTTTTTTTTACTGCACCGGGCTGCGTCGAACTGGAAGTCATGACGGCTGTATTTGCCAGACAGGCAGGCAAGTATGTCGGTTAACAGATGTGTTCGGTATGTTCTTCTCCTGCTCTGCAAGGCCAGGCTTGATATTGAGTGGTTTTCAATTCGAGTACCGCACTTTGCCTGCTTAAGCCAGCCGTGAGTTCATCCATGGGTAATACTTAGATGGGCTTTCATCTTACCAGAATGCTAGCAGGGACGAAGAATGATGATAGGCATATGAGCGCGCATCCTTCTTTGTATTTATATCTAACTCTAACAGACGGCTGTGCATTGTACAGCATATCTTTTTTACTCTTTTCTACCAAACGCCTATTACTGCAACTCCACCCCCAATCTACGCCATGTGCGTTCGAAGCTTTCTGTGTCAACGTTAGCCCCCGCTGCTATGCGTTCCCTTGAGTCATCTCATTCCAGTTACTTCTTACTGTGTGTATGAGCAGGAGTATCGCACAGTTCTAAGAATATAGTAGGGAATGAAATGAAATGAGAATTGGCCATTCAGTACTATTCAGTACGTACGGCAGGGATGCGGAGAGGTGCTCAATTTGAACCAGATTTTTGCAAGTATCTTAACGCCTGTCAAATATCAGGGGGAAAAAAAGTTCACGACTCAATCTACAAGTTTATTCTACAACCATCAGTGGATATAAAGACATAACAGGTTTTGAATGGCCCAGTGGTGCCGATCGGGTGTTCCGAAACAGAAACGAATTTTATATCTCAACCGCTTGAAAGTTGAGGGATGTAGGGACCATGAACTCGACAGAAGTCTGAGAGGACAACGCATGTAACAACCAGGGAACAAGTTCGAAATCAGTTAGAAGCAGAAATAGAACCAGTCTCTCTCATGCTGTCCGGAATTGGGGGAAGGAGGAGGAGGAATATAGTCTTTGTCACGTAACAAGCCATCATGATTGCTGGGGGCACCCATTGCAGCATACCGTTATACATGAGATTTAGAATACAACAAGAGAAATGAGACATGCATACCAGTCTACCCGGCGCGAAATGAACATCCACAATAGCCGGCAATGCATGATCTGTCTGAGAGGGCCACCAGGTTGATAGTCGTATTGATGACGGAGGATTGGGTGGTGGGTGTGGGTTGACACTAGAAGAATGTAAGCTTAATATGTACTTATAGTAGCCTGTACTCACACTCCCGTTGGGATTTATAAGTGGACGAGGTAGGGGCAATGTAGCCGAAAACTGCAAAGGAAATTGTGGAGCTAACTTGGAAGCAAACATGCACAAGAAACGTACATCAAGGAGATCGCGAGGTTCATTGGTGTGAACCGTGTCCATACGAGAAGAGGAGGGAAGGAGTTTCTGTAGAAAGTAAAGGAAAGTACGTGGGTCCCTGGTAGGCAAAGGTCGAGGCGTTGCACCGAACTGTAATGGAGAATTGTGCAGATGAGGTAGAAGCACATACATTGAGTTGACCAGCACGGCGTGAACGTTTAGGTTTGCTGATCTGTAAGAATATTAGCACATAAATAACGGACATGCGGGGAATACACTGACTAGGCTGTGGTTCTTATGCAAGCCCAAGGACGTTGACTGGAATGTTGCATATATGGATGTTGTTGTCATCCAAGGTCGTGTAAGCCAGTTGGCAGGAATCGGGGGAGACGACGGTGATAGGAAATCCGACGTCAAATGAAGCGAGGAGCTGGCGGGACTCGAAGGGTTGGTATAAGTATGCCCTATGAAAGGAACTTGTACAGTATTGAGTGTCGACGCGTCAAACTCATAGATTGTCCTGACTTGGTCACCATCCAAGAAGATATATCCGGCTATAATGTATTTGTCTTTTGTCGTCTAGAAGACTGGAATATGGCCCCAAATGCACAGTGTTGAGAATAGACCTTTGTACAACCAACTTCTGTGCTTGGACACCCCACACCTGCAGAACGTACTGTTTCCATTTTGACGCGATACCGTCAGCTTACGGGAGTCTGCTGAGAATCAAAGTGCTACATCGCTGATGCCAGGATGACCATCACTAATTTTGATTCTTGAATGGACCAGCCACGAGTTTGCCCGTGTCCAAGCTCCATGTCCACGCTGTAGAACCGTTAGCAAAACGCTGTCCGCCGAGGTATCGATCCAGTCGAAATAGCCTTCGTGAAATGTTCTCACGATTCCGTCTGAACTTCTACGGTCAGCAGTAGCAACCCATCGTCGATCGACCATGTCTTGATACCCCCATTGCAAGTATACGACTCTCGAAAATATCTCAAGCCTTCTCAATCCCGTCACCCTCCCGCAGGCCCCCATCGCCGAATGGTCTTATCGCCTGATCTGCTGATCATTAGCTTGCCGTTGGGAAAATTGGAAATGGACGAAATATGTTTGTACTCGTGATGATTTTCACCATACAGCGAGTGAATAATATGTGGTTCGTGTCCCTTCAAGGCTATGACTGGTGTCTGAATTTATTTTTTTGCTGCATTGAGTTACGTCGAGCTGAAAGCCATCATGATGACGGCTGTATTCGCCAGGCAAGGTTGGCAAGTATGTTAGTCAAGGGATGTGTTCGGTGAGTTCTCCTCGTCGTCTGTAAGGCTGGGCTTGATATTGAATGGTTTTCAAGTCCAACTCATCCAGGTGCCGCACTTTGCCTGCTTAAGCCAGCCGTTAGTTCATCCATGCGTGATGCTTATATGGGTTTTCATCTCACCAGGATGCAAGGACGATGGGCATATAGGCGCGCATCCCTCTTTATATCTATATCTACCAGACAGCTGTGCATCGTACAGCATATTTCTTTACCAACTACTCCAACACGTTCCTCAGTCTATACGAAGCGCGCCCGAAGCTTCCTGTGTCAAATTTACCCCCCGCTGTCATATACACCCCAACAATCAACGAGTCATCTGATTCCGACTACTCCTTACTATTGGTATGAGCAGGGGCGTATGCAGCTATGCAATTTTGTGTATTTTGCAGTGTGATTAATTCCATGTGGTCTGTTGACCACGAGATTTCACGCAAGGTCGTGTCCGTTTTTTTACCGCAACTTCATTGACAATTCGAGATTTGACTGCACACGCGTTGCGGTCGCGCTGCATAAGGCTATGAAATTATCGTGCAATAAGACTCCACCAAAACAACAGATTATATTTGTCTACATAGGTGTGTAATTCGAGAGTCCATTCGCCATATGACTCCATTTACTGTATTTCTACACAGTTGTTCTCATTATGATATCTCGGGCACTTTAGGGGGCATAGTGACCATGAATTCGGTACGAGTGTAGGAGGACAACACATACAACAACCAGGGTACAAGTTCGAGATCAGTTAAAAGCAGAAACAGAACCGGCCATGTTGTCCGGCGTTGACACTCCCTCGTTGTGAGCCGAAATTTCGGGAATGAGAAGGAACATAGTCTTCATCACGTATCAGGCTGTCATCATCGCCAGGAGCACCTGCTGTAGCATATCGCTGAACATGCATGAGATTTAGAATACGATGAGAGAAATGAGACATGGATACCAGTTTACCCAGCGCGTGAGGAACATCAACAATAGCCGGCGATGAATGATTTGTCTGAAAGAGCCACCGGGTTGATAATCGGAGCGTTGGAGAAGTATTGATGACAGAGAATTGGGTGGTGGGTGGTGGTGGTGTACGTCGAGACTAGAAGAATGTAAGCTTAATATGTAATTATGGCAATATGCATTCACATTTTCGTCGGATTCATAAGTGGACGAGGTAGGGGGGATGTAGCAGGGAACTGCAAGTAAATCGTCCAGTCGACCTGGAAGCAAACATGCACAAGAAACCTACATCCAGGAGATTACGAGGCTCATTAGTGCGAACCGCGTCCATACGAGAGGATGAGGGAATGAGTTTGCGTAGAAAGTGAAGAAAGATAGATGGGTCCCTGGTAGGCAAAGATTGAGGGATGGGAGACATGAAAGGTGTTATCGGGTTACGGAGCACAGGACGAGGTGTTACATCGAACTGTGGTGGAGGATAGTGCAGGTGTACGTGAATGAGAGAGTAGAAGCACGTACATCGAGTTGACCAGCACGGCGTGGACATTTAGGTTTGCTGGTCTGCAAGAATGTTGGCACATAAATGATGGATATATGCGGGGAGTACATACAGTAGGCTGTGGTTCTTCTGCAAATTCGATGTTAGCAAGGACGTTGGCTGGAATGTTGCATATATGAATGTTGGTGTCATCCCGGGTTGTGTGGGCCAGTTGGCGTGAATCGGGTGAGAGGACGAGGGTGGTCAGAAATTCGACGTCGAATGAAACGAAGAGCTGGTGGGACCCGAAGGCCCATAGCTTGATGGTACCGTCAAAGGAAGAGCTGGCAAGAAGAACACGATCAAGTGAGAGTGCTAGACCTTTGATGGTATGAGTGTGCCCTTTGAAAGGACAGTCTTGAGCGTCAACGCATCAAACTCATATACAGTTGTGGGGCCGTCTGAGTCGTCCGTGAAGCTGGATGCAGCTACAATGGACTTATCTTTTGTTGTCCAGAAGACCGGTGTCGAAGGAACAAAATGTTGAGTGTTGGGAGTAGATTTTTGTACAACCAATTTCTGTGCTTGGACATCCCACACCTGTAGAACGTACTGGTCGTCACCGCCAGCTTCCGGGAGTCTTCTGAGAATCGAAGCGCTAAGCCGCCAAAATAATGATCACTAAATTTGAATGGACCAGCCACGATTTCGCCTGTGTCCAAGTTCCATATCCACACCGAATGGAACGCACCCGCTGTGCTGCCTGCAGAGATCTCGATCCAATGGCCTTCAGGAAATATTCTCACGGTCCCCGTTTCAATCTCTTCCCTCACTGCCAGTGCTAGTGACAACCCATCGACCATCCCTTGATACTCCCATTGCATTTATAACATTCTCGCAAACCTCCCGAGCCTTCTCAATCTCTTTACCCTCCTGCAAGTCCCATCGCCGAATGGCCTTATCGCGTGATCCGCTGATCATTTGTTTGCCGTCGGGAAAATAGGAAATATCTTTGTATTCGTTATGATTTTCACCATCCAGCGAGTGAATAATATGTGGTTGGTGTCTCTTCAAGATTATGACTGGTGTCAGAATTGAATTGTTTTCTGCTGCACTGGGTTGCGTTGAGCTGGAAGCCATAAGCTGTATTCACCAGACAAGGTCGGCAAGCGTGTTTATTAATGGATGTGTTGGGTGAGTTCTCCTCGTCGTCTGTAAGGCTGGGCTTGATCCTGAGTGATTTTAGTCCAACTCATTCAGGTGCCGCACTGTGCCTGCTTAAGCCAGCCGTCAGTTTATCCATGCGTGATGCTTATATGGGTTTTCATCTCACCAGGATGCAAGGACGAAGAGTGATGGTGGGGATATAGGTGCGTATCCCTCCTTATATCTATATCTACCGGGCGGCTGTGCATCGTATAGCGTGTTTTTTTGCTCCTTTTTACCAAGACATCTGCTAGTGGTGCTCCAACATATCGCCCAATCTAGGCATTGCACGCACGCTCAAAGCCCCCTGTATCAACGTTGACCTCCGCTGCTACATATACCCAACATTCATTAAGTCATCTGATTACAGTTTCTTATTATTTGTATCAGCAGGGGCGCAAGCATTAAGACTATTGTAGGGGAGAAAAGTTGATGAAAAGGGAATCGATCATTCAGTACGTACTGTAGAGGTTTAGAGCGTGCTCGAATTCAACCAAATTTTCGTGAGTACCTTCACCCCTGTCAAATATCACACAAAACTACTTATAAGGAAAAAATGAGTTCACAACTCGATCGACAGGTCTGTTCTATGACCTTCAGTTGACATAAAGGCATAAGAGGTTTTGAGTGGCCTGCACTAGTGGTGCCGATTGAACGTGCCGAAACCACTGAGCGAGATCAACCTTTCACGTTTCTACAGGCGCCCACACCGACCACCTTGCAACAATGCAAGGTCTCTAGTTGTGGACGGCGGGTATTTTACCTAATGCTGGCCACGAGAAACTACAATAACAAGGTGTGTTTGTTGTGGATCTGTGCTTTGTGAGGCGTTGGTTTAAATAGGAACGCGATGGTCGGTCGAACGGTAGATTTCTTTCTTTCTTCAAATATCTATCTCTCAAAATCTCAACCTCTGTGAAAAAATGCAGACATCAAAGTCAAACATTGATTCCCCGCTGGTCTCACCCACTGTTGGTGAGCTCCAAACACCTGTAAGTGCTTGGGATTGGAGGTGTTGGCGTCTGAATATAATAATAAACATTTACTTCGACAGTTGGATGCGTCTATAGGCGATGACTCGAGCTTTGAAGCCGTCATCTTGAATATCTATTCACCATTGGTCTCACCTGCGATTGATGAGCCGCAGAAACCTGTAAGTGTTTGGTTTTGGATGTATTGGCATCTGAATACAATAATAATCATTTACTTCAACAGTTGGATGCGATTATAGACCAGGGCTCAGCCCTTGAAACGGTTAAGAATGGCGTTGCATATCGTCAGCGGGAAACCGTTGATGCGAAGGCCCATTTCATTCAGACCAACACCGTGCGCACGGGATCCTCATCGACAGTTTTTCACCTTCCGACAGAAATTTTATCTGAAATTTTCTTATACTGCTTGCCCCAAGAGGAGCATTTGTCGCCTGCATCAAGACTGGCACCTATCCTGTTAACCAGGGTATGTCGTCGATGGAGGCAGGTTGCCCTGGGTTTTCCCAGGTTATGGAGCAACCTACTCTTGAAGGACGATGACGATGACTGGCACAGACGAGCTTTTTGCTACAACTACTGGCTCGAACGATCGCGAGGATACCCGCTTTCGTTGAGAATCAAGTATTACGGTGACCGGAGCGATCTACGAAAACTGCTCCAGCGATACATCAAACAAATCTCGTCCCTCGCGGTTGATTTTTGCGCCTGCGTCAACCCCTTCGAGATAGAAGACTTCGACAGACTTAGCCACCTCACCATACGCCAAATCCCTCCTGATTTTCCGCGAGTTGTTAACCGCTCTCTATTGAAATTGCCTGTGAATATGCGTAGCATCAACCTGACGGATCTGTTGTTTAGCTCCATGCGGTTAGATTTCTTCACTGACCCAGCATGGGCCCGTCTTACGCATATCGAGATCGGCATACGCGGACTAGACGCATTTCCTCGCATATTACGGTTATGCCCCAATGCCTCTTCCTTGATGATAACTGGAATATTCAACCCGATCAGGACTGCAGTACCGATCACCCACACGAACCTTCGATCCTTACACATGTCTGGACATATATGCGTGGACTCAGACGAGGTTTTTGGGCTATTCGACATTGTCACACTCCCAGACCTTCGTGTGGTTGAAGCTTCCTGGATGGGGATGTGGCCACATGAGGAGTTCAAGACATTTTTGACGCGGTCAGGATGTCCTCTGGAGAAACTGGTTTTTGGCCCTGCATTGTATTCGACAGCTCAACAGCGAGCAGAATATGCTACGCTGTTTCCTTCCCTCAAAATCATTTCGGAGTGCGATGTTGGAAATCAACTTGCCGATGCTAGTACATAGTTACTTTTTTGTTTGAACTCAGGGACTCTTCTCAAATAGGAATAGGCTGTATGACTAGATTATGTATAATCCGCAATTCCGTGGTATCCTGTTTTGGTTTTGAGTGTATAGTATATACTGTGTTTCCCGTCTTTCTTTTCTCAGTCATTCCTGAAAAAGTGCCCGAGTATCATGATGGTTCCGCACTCTGGAGAGCGCTGTGTACAGTTGTCCGCGCGAATGCATTGGTACGAAGGTCGAGTACGGTACGTGGAAGTGTAAGGTCCTGCGAGCCCTCAGTGAACGTCGTGGTGTCTGTGATATAGTCGATCCAAGGGTCTTCGTGAAGTGTTCTCACGATCCCCGTCTCAACCCAGTGACCTTGAGCTGGGCACCAGTTGCAGTGACAACCCATCGACCATCCCTTGATACCTCCACCGCACCTATCCGAATCTTGGCAACCTCTCGAGCCTCCTCAATCTCCTCTGGTATAGATATAGATGAATAAGAGAGTAGGAACACACACATCGAGTGGAACAGCAAGGCGTGAACGTTTAGGTTTGCTGGTCTATAAGAATATTAGCATATAAATGGTATATATGTACGGGGAATGCATACACTACTAGTACGTTGTAGTTCTTCTGCAAGCCCAATGTTAGCAAGGATATTGGCCGGAACGTTACATATGTATATTTTGGTGTCATCTAAGGTCGTATAAGCTAGGTGGCGGGAATCGGGTGAGAGGACGAGGATCATGGGGGATTTGATGTCGAATGATGCGAGAAGCTGGTGGGACTCGAAGGCCCATAGCTTGATGGTGCAGTCGAAAGAAGTGCTGGCAAGAAGACTAGAATCAGGTGATAGTACTAGACCAATGATGGTATGAATGTGCCCTTTGAAAGGAACTCCGACGCATCAAACTCATAGATGGTTGTGGGGTCGTCATCTGTGAAGGTGAATGCAGCTACAATGGACTTGTCTTTTGTTGTCCAGAAGACCGGTGCTGGAGAAACATACACCAATGTGTTGGAAAAAGATCTTTTTGCATCCAATTTTTGTACATGGACATCCCACACCTTTACTGCTTCCAATATGACATCACCGCAAGCTTAGGCCCAGCTTCCGAGAGTCTTCCGAGAACCGAAGTGCCACGTCGCCAGTGCGAAGATAATTATCACTAATTTTGAACGGACCAGCCACGGGTTTGCCTGTGTCCAAGCTCCATATCCGCACTGTAGAACCTATCGACGCGCTCGCTCGTAAAGCGCTGTCCGCGGAAATATCGATGGAGTCGATCCACTTGGGGGGCTTCATGATGAAAGGTTCTCACGACCCCCGTCTCGACCTCAGTAACTTTGAGCTCCTTACGACCAGCAGTGACAACCCAGCGACCATCCCTTGACACCCTCACTTCTATACGATTCTCGCAGACCTCCCGAACCTTCTCAATCCCCTTACCCTCCCGCAGGTCCCATCGCCGAATGGTGTTATTGCGTGATCCGCTGATCATTTGCTTGCCATCGGGAAAATAGGAAATGGATGAAATATATCTGTGCTCGTTATGATTTTCGTGATCCGGCGAGTAAATAATATGTGGTTCGTGCCCCTCCAAGGTTATGACTGGTGTCAGAATTGATTTGTTTTCTGCTGCACTGGAAGTCATAACTCGGTTGTATTTGCCAGATAAGGTTGACAAGTATGTTCGTTGATGGATGTGTTCGGTGGGTCCTCCTCGTGCTCTATAAGGCTAGGTTTGATATTGAGTGATTTTCAAGTCTACCCCATTCAAGTACCGCACTGTGCCCGCTTAAGCCAGCCGTCAGTTCATGTAATGCTCATGAGTTTTAATCTCACCACGATGCTAGCAAGGACGAAGAGCGATGATGGGCATATAGGCGCGCATCTCACTCTTATATTTATATCTACCAGACGGCTGTGCATCGTACAGCATGTCTTTTTTACTCCTTTTTACATACTGCCTAGTATTTCCCCAATCTATGTGACGCGCACTCGAAGCTCCCTATGGCACGGTACAAACCATGTGTCAACGTTAATCCCCGCTGCTATAAACTCCCCGACACTCGTCGAGTCATCTGATTCTAGTTACTTCTTACGGTGAGTATGAGCAGGAGCATCAGTACTAAGAATGTAGTGGGGAGAACCGGTTCACATAAATGGAATCGGCACTTCAGTACAAACGAAGAGGTGCCAAGAAGACTCGAATTGAACGAGATTTCCGTGAGTGCCTTCACGCCTATCAAATATCAAACCTTAAACACTATAGCAAAAAATAAAGGTCACAGCTCGATCGACAAGTCCATTCAACAACCTTTAGTTGACGTGAAGACATAAAAGGCCTTCAATGGCCTAGTGGTGCCGATCGAGTGTGCCGAAGCATTGAGCGAGATCGTCCTCCTACATTTCCACAGCCGTCGACATTGACCACTTCTGCAACAATGCAAGGTCTCTAGCTGTGGACGCCAGGTGTTTTACCCAAGGCCGGCTACGAGACAATGTAATAACAAAGTGTGTTTGTTGTGGACCTGTGGTTTGCGGGCAGTTGAATTTAAATAGGAACGCAACGGTTGGCGGAACGATAGACTTATTTCCTCCTCCAAATCTTCATCCCCAACATCTCAACCTACTTTGCAATAACATGCAGGCATGCAACTCAAATGTCAATCCATCGATCTCAGCTGCCATCGGCGAGGGGCAGAATACTGTAAGTGCTGGATTTTGCATGCCTGTATCTGAATGTAATAATAAACATCTACTTTGACAGTTGGATACGATTACAGGCGAGAACTCGGATTTCTGCTCACCTACCACTGATAAGCTGGAGAAACCTGTAAGTTCTTGGATGTATTGGCATCTGAGTATAATAATAAATATTTACTTCAACAGGTAAATGCGATTGTAGGCGAGGGCTCAGGCCCTGAAGCGGTCAGCAACGATATTGGATATCGTCAGCAGGATGGGAAGGCCCATTTTATCCAGTCCAATACTGTGCGCACGACGATCCACGACCTTCCGACCGAAATTTTGTCAGAGGTGTTCTTATACTGCTTGCCCCAATGCGAGTATTTGTTCCCTGCATCAGGACTAGCTCCTATCCTATTGACCACGATATGTCGTCGATGGAGGCAGGTCGCTGTGGGCTTTCCCAGGTTATGGTGCAACCTGCAGTTGAATATCAAGAAAGATGACTGGCAGAGGCGATCTCCCTGCTACAACACCTGGCTCAGCCGATCGAGAGGGTGTCCACTGTCGCTGAGGCTCAACTGTCACACTGACTGGAGCGAGCTGCAACCCCTGCTTCAGCCATACCTCCAGCAGATCTCATCTCTTAGGATTGAATTTTTTGCCTGCGACGGCCCCTTCATTATGGAAAACTTTCATCGACTCAACACCCTCACCATACGCCAATCCGCCTTCGATTGTGCGCGAGTTATTAATCGCACGCTCTCGAAGTTGCCTGCGAATCTACGCAGCATCACTCTGACGGATATGATGTTCAATCGCGAGCGATTAAATCTCTGTGCTGGTCCCACATGGGCCCATCTCACACATGTCAAGATCGCCATAAATGGATTAGACGCATTCCCCCGGATATTGCGCTTATGTCCCAGTGTCACTTTCCTGATGATAACTGGAATGTTCCACCTGACCACGACTGCAGAACTTGAACTTGCCATCACCCATACGAACCTTCATACCTTACACATTGCTGGGTATTTGGTATTCAACCCGACCGACAATTTTGGCCTATTCAACCTTGTCACACTCCCTAATCTTCGTGAGGTTAAAACCGACCATATAGGGACGTGGCCACATGAAGAGTTCAAGGCATTTTTGACGCGGTCAAAATGTCCTCTGGAGAAGCTGATTTTCGACGATGGGGTGTTTTCGACACATCAGCAGCGAGAGGAATACGCTACGCTTTTTCCTTCTCTCAAAATAATAACTCCAAAGAAGGATTGGCGTGCATTATTCGAATATATGTAGACGACTTTAAGGAGGGGGACGAGGGGAATTGTAGTGCTTTCCGAGCGACTTCATTTATCATGTACATAGCTGCTATACATCTTTTGCAATGCTGGGCATTCATTCGAAACAAGTACTAGATGGTTTACATTACGGTCGGACATTAAGAGATACCAGTGGTCTATACTGTATAACCAGTGGCGTAGCCAAAAGAGAACAGAATGAGAGAGATAAGAGACGTGTTAGTAAGTAACACGAAGAGAGATAAGGCTAGGCTTTATAGCACGAGGACTTTCTTGGGGACTTTCTGTCGTACTTGGAGCGGGGATCTCACAGCAGGATTCGCTTCGCTACGCTCGATACGCTGTGTTCCGCTATCCTCTGTTTCGCTGCTCACTGTAGATACGAGAGTACGTGAGTGGTATATATAGTGAAAATAGTAAGGGTCCTCGGTGATGGATGAGCCGAACGATTATGTGAAAACGGAGGCACAAGGGAGTGGCGTTGCAACTGACAAGGTAAAGTGGAATGAAGAGAAAAAGGGTATGAAAATTTGAATGAGTGACGGTAAGAGCAACGAGAGTTGCATAGCATGTGGTCGGTCTCAAACGTTCTTGATTTGAAGCGTGGTCCAGGCGTAGAGGATCTCCGGTCCTTACAAGTTTAAACGCTCTGGTTCATTAAAGTCAAGCTCTGGAGAATGGTGGATATTTACTTGTGGTCTAGCCCATATGACCAGTAAGTACCGTAGCTATACAAAAAGGGTCGTTATTATGGTTAAAGATAGCATCCGCACAAGACAGGCCGATTGCAGGAGAAGCACCAGTCATTAGTAGAGTTACTCATAGTCGTCTGAATGAATGAAGCTGCGAGCAAGAAATCATACGGCTGTAAAGATCGGCTCACAAAAAGTTGCAGAATAAAAAGTATTCGAAGTGCTAGATGAAGCCGCCGTAGAAACGTGTTCAGATCATTGTATGTAGTTTGCGCTTAAATACTGTAAATATACAAATTCACGCTAGGACAACGCATACAACAAATAACTATTATCGAGACGAGCTACCAGGGAACAAGCAAGTTCGAAATTAGTTAAAAGCAGAAACAGAACCGACCACTTCCATGCTGCCCGGCGTTGACGATATTAATGCCTGGATGTGAGCCGGGATTGGAGGAAGGAGGAGGGAAAACATAGTCTTCGTCACGTATCAGGTCATCGTCATCTACGGGAGCGCCCGCTGTAGCTTACCGCTATACATGATGTATGAAATTTAAAATACAACAAGAGGAATGTGACACGCATACCAATTTACCCGGCGCGAGAGGAACATCGACGATAGTCAGCGATGCATGGTGTGTTTGAAAGGGCCACCAGGTTGTCAGTCGATGTAAGCTGGACTTGAGGGTAACGGAAGTATTGACGACGGAGGATTGGGTAGTGGGTAGTGCTGGTGTGGATCGAGGCTAAAAAGAATGTGAGTTAAATAAGAGGGTATGGCAGTGCGTACTCACATTCCCGTCTGGTTTAATATGTGGAAAACATAGGGGGGATGTAGCAGGGAACTGTGAGGGAACTGCTGAGTCAACTGCAAAACAAACATGCACGCGAAACATACATCCAGGGAATTATGAGGCTCATCGATATGATCCCCGTCTGTACGAGAAGAGGAGGAAAGAAGCCTGCGTAGAAAGCGGAGGTAAGCATCTGGGCCTCTGGTAGGCAAAGGTCGAGGGATGGGAGATATGGCAGGTATTATCACTGGTTTACGGCGCACAGGACGACGTGTTGCATCGGACTGTAATGAACAACGGTATGGTGCAGACGAGGAGAAAATAGGACCACGTACGTTGAGTAGACCAGTGCGGCGTGAACGTTCATGTTTGCTGGTCTGTAACAATGTTTGCATATATATGATGGATGTATGCGGAAAACACATACACCAGGCTGTGGTTCTTCTGCAAGCCCAATGCTAGCAAGGATGTCAGTTGGAATGTTGCATATGTAGATATTGGTGTCATCCCAGATCGTGTAAGCAAGTTGATGCGAGTCGGGCGAGAGAGTGAGGGGTGAAGAGAGATTTGACATCGAATGAAGCGAGGAGCTGACGGGACTCGAAGGACCATAGCTTGATGGTGTCATGATAGGAAGAACTGGCAAGAAGAACACAATCAGATGAGAGTGCTAGACCATCGATGGGGAATGTGTCTTTGAAAGGAGCTCCGACGGTTTGGAGTGTCGACGCATCAAACTCGTATATCGTCGTGGGGTAGTCATCCATAAAGGTGAATGCGGCCACAATGGATTTACTTTGTGTTGTCCAGAATATTGGCGCGGTTGGCCCCGTATGAATGTCAGGGGTAGATTTTTGTACATCCAATTTCTGTGCTTGGACATCCCATACTTCGAGGCACCGCCCCCGATTTGACATCACCGACTTCCTCGAGTCCTTGGAGAGTCGAAGCGCGCCCACATAATCATCCCCAAATTTGAATGGACCGGCCATGACTTTGCCTGTGTCCAAGTTCCATATCCGCACTGTAGAATCGTTCGAGGCACCCGCTAGCAACGTGCTATCCGCAGAGATATCAATGCACCTGATCCCTCCATGCAATGTTCTCACAATCCTTGTCTCAACCTCACTGACTTTGAGTTCATTCTTACCAGCAGTGACAATCCATCGACCATCCCTTGATACACCCACCGCATTTATATCATTCTCGCAAACCTCCCGAGCTATCTTGATCTCCTTATCTTCCCGCAGGTCCCATCGCGTGATCCGCTGACCATTTGCTTGCCGTCAGGAAAATGGGAGATGTATAAACGCCTCTGTATTCGTGACAACCAGTGAAGAACATATGGTTCATGTCCCTCCAAGGTTATGACCGGCGTCAGACTCGGTTTGTTTTTTGGTGCATCGAGCTGGAAGTCATAATGAGGCTCTATTCTCCAGACAGGTTGGCAGGTTAATGGATACGTTCCAACTTCGGTGAGTTCTCCTCGTGCTTATCCTTGAGTGATTCTGTCGTTCAAGAGCTGCCGCACTTTGTTTGCTTAAGTTCAACGTCAGTTCATTCGTGTGTGGTGCTCATATGAGTTTTTATCTTACCAGATCGCTAGCAAGGACGAAGAGGGATTATAAGTATGAAGGCGCGCTCCCTGCCGTTTACATCGTATCTTCTAGAGGGCTGCGCATGGTACAGCATGTCATGTCCTGTTTAACTCCCCATCCACAGCAATACCCGAGAGACATGACAGAATTTTTTGATGGAGTCGATGACGCCGGTAAGTAAATTTTCCATTCCCTCACTGTCCACTGGTCCTTACGGGCCAGTCAGTTATTCCTTGTATTTAGTTTTGTCTTGTTACTCTCCATGTCCGTACATACAGATACGAAAAAGGCAGTCATAGATTATTCACACGCCAAGACTCTTTCGACCAATATTACAAGATGGCGATTTCTTTCAAGTTGTGATAGTTTTGAAAATAAAAGAGTGAATTACAGTGAGTTCTGTGTCTCGGTTAGAGAAGATTTATGACAGAAATATATACGTTAGTATTCACAGTGAAGTGCGTTTGATTTGGATTCTGGTGAACCGCGTCCAAAATCCTGCATTTACAAGGTGATACAAGATGTGTACATCAAGTGTTGCATTGTCCATCACACCTCGTGTAGGTTCGTTCTTTTTACTGTCATTGACCAGTTCACCAAGCCTGTTTCTTCCCAAGCACCGACATGGCCCATGGAGATTTGATAGATCCCATCACTTATGCGAATTGGCCTTGGATCTGCGATTGCTCGACTGTTCATGGAGCCAGAAACACAAGTTGTGGTGCTTTGTTCGGATTGCTAACCTCAGGAGGACACAAACATCCGCAGTGCATCCACAGCACGCTTCTCATCATTGCATTGTGGACTTGCAAAGAAAAATGAACCCAAGCGAGGATGCAAAACCGAGCGCACCAAGCAAAATGACCACGTCCCATCTAGTGACTAATAGTGGTCTACAGGAAATGTTCCCTGAAGGAACATCCTTGCAGTGGAAACAAAACACGAGGATATCCTCAAAGTGGCGTTGGACAAGTACATAGATACTGTTTCGGTGGCCTTTATCCTCTATCCCTTACCCACTGCATTTACTGTTGCTGAGAACCCATACATACTCTCTTGACATTATCTGCTGGTCCAGGTACGTGTATCCCCAGCGTCAACACCTATGCGTTCTAACTATATCTACCTCTTAAAGACGACCCAATCCGCCTCTCACCCCTCGTCGTACGAATCCGAGTCTTCCGATGTAGCACAATCCATGCCAAACACTGGCATGTATATGGGCCAATTTCACTGGCCCCAGCCCGCATATATTCCCTCATATGCCCCCGCACACCCCTACCATCCCGGTGTACTGCCAAATGAGATGCATGGCGCTGCTCCCACATACGTTGCACCATCACCTGGTGTGGGTGCTGGAGTTGCGAATATGCGTTCCAAGCGGGATCATATGGTCACTACCCCCTGCAGTAACCGGTGTCTTGTGTGGCACTCATGTTGGTCCATACCCACTGCTAAGTGCGGCTGCTCCTCCCCCACAACACGCATCCGCGCCCCATCCATACCATCAACCTTTCCTATCGATTTGTTTCAGGAACTGCCACACGCTTTACACATACCGCACCAAGGATGCCTCAACCAGTATCATGGGCCCCCGCTTGCAACGGGTTCCGCTTTCTCGTTTCTCCCTCAAGTGTCAAGTTTTTCGGTCAGTCTAGAGCGCGTCGCGCAATACCTCGAGGGAGGAAACTTCAAGTGAACCAACATGTGCTCTGACGGGATGGGGGATGACCCATTATTTGTAAGCTTCCTTTTCATTTTGTAAGGTCGCCTCCTCAAACCTTGGGGCAGAAACCTACGTTAAATCAACATGGTCAACCAAATGGGATATTCATGTGTTCTAGCGACGGCATGGTATTCCATCCTGAAAGCTATCTTTAACATCCCAACACACAAATGCACCTAGGCTGCAAACCAAGGAAATCTAAATGCCTTGGTTGTTGCAAATCGTACGTATCCTAACTTTCAAAATAAGCATGTCTCATAATTGATATTGTTGTGATTAGTTATATCTGACGTGATTCCTGCAAGAGGCGCTGGACGACGGATGTGGAAAGTTAGCAGCTGCAGGTGCTCGACTATCATACTCAGCCGCTTGCCAAGCCTCCACGGGTTCGGCTTCTGCCATGCCTGACAACGCCTACCACGATGTCCGAGAACGTGCAATTCGCGCCCCCCAGCCGCCCATCTTACGCAGTGGCATGGAACCCCCAGTTTCGTGGATCCTGTACATTGCCCCTCTCAATCACCAGAGAATTGCACGGTCGCAGAACATGCTAAAGATGACGAGGATGGCGCTGATCTTTGGGAGGCCAGTGGGATACGGGACGTGGATGAGACGTAGCTATATTGCACTCCTGCTACCAACTATTTTCTTTGTCATTCATTCGCATAGTCTTTCCACCAACTAATACACATTCTTTTTATTTTCTATAGCATCACTGTTCTTCGTTCATTCAGAATACTACGTTCCTTGTTCTCGTTATTGACATTGTTATCATCATCATCGTGGTGATTTGTGGTTATCATGCACTCTCCTACATGTACGCGCTTCCTGAGTAGGTTAGGTGAAACGATTTGCGACATCATCTTTCAAGTCCCTTGCAAAGACGAATCTGACATGAATATCAACATTAATATATACCAGAAACATTTCCGCAGTACAATATTGATAGCGAACACAAGATTCAAATGGAGACTCAGAACGCGTGACTCATCAATTCTCAACCAAAAATATTTCTACACGTCGCGAACACATAGTTCACCCGACGCGATGAAGTCCCTTCAACAGAGACCAGCTATGCAGTAGTGTGGAGAGCGTGTCACAGAGGTTGAAAGGCTCTGGAGTCTGGGTAGTAAATGTTTATAATGAATGGGAACAAGGGGGCAAGTCTGGATGAGTACACGCTATCAAAACAAATATGCAGACTCCAGAGTAGGAGACAAGCGATATTTGAGGGAGGAAGGCGTAGGCGATTACTAGAATTGACACTTGAGTTCGGGGTCGCATCCATTCTTCCAGTTCCCACGGCAGAGCGCTGGAGGGCGAAATCGCATACTTCGGTACTTGTCATCTCAGGCGGTAGAATGCATACCACAAACCTGCCAATGAAGTTGGACAAAAACCAGTAAGGTAGGATATCTGGTCAAAACATCCCTTCCCTTTGTGGAATAGCCACTGGAGGTCTGCTATTGCTCCCAGGACGATCTGACGAGCGTGGTGGAGGAGCCGGGCTATCCCGCGCAGAACCCGATGAACGATCCGAGTCATGCATCGGCGCGACTGGGCGTAGAGGCATTGGAGAGCGTGTAGTAGGGCGGGCGGGCGAGTCAGGCACGGGTGGAATTGGAGGTATGGGAGGGGTTGAGGAAGACACGAAGGATGATGTAGATTGTGGCGTGTGCGAGCGTGAGATGGAGGCCCCTGGGGAAGGTGCACGGAAGGTAGTGGAAACAACACACGTGTCATTATTCTGGGGGTCCTGAACCAGAAGTTCGTCAAGGAGATAACGAAAGTCAAGCCCAAATTCTTGTAAAAGCTGAACAATATGTAAGTGGATGGTTTACACAGACAGGGAGAAGGAGACAGGGCTACATATTGAGATGAATTGGTGGGGGAGAGATCACAGACGAACCTTACGACTCTGACTGTGTGTGATTTTGAGCGCTTCTTTGACAGTCTGCTGTTCAGCATCGGAACTATAGACTTGCTTCCTGAACCTTTCAGCATACATCTCAATCTGTTTCTTAGCCCAGTCAATTAAAGCTTAGTGCTTATCAATATAGAGGACCACATAGAAAATGCGAAGAAACACTAACTGCTAGTCATATCGTGCTCCACAAAGCCCGCCAGGAACCAATCCGCTGTATGCTTGATCCCGGTAAACACGACTAAAGCCAAATCGTGCACATACATCCCGACGTGGCCTTCAAATCTGATGGCCCTGACGTACCGGTCCACCGCCGCCGCTCGTGCATTTAAGAACGTCGACCTAGCAGCCGGACCTTGTCCAAGTTTCAACAAGTGACCAATGAGGCTTACTGCAGTATTCTTGCGGTTCCCGGGAGCACTGAGTGCATCGAGTAGTGCTGAGGTGAGGCTTGCCGTGAGAGGAGTGAGCTTGGCGCTCAATGACGGTATGGAAAAAACTTTAGCTCGACCTTCCTCCACTAGCTTAACAGCCCGCTCCCAGGATCGCAGAGCGATGGCGACTGTGAGGTCGTCTGAAAAATCACTGATGAAACGTGCGTCGCTCTCAAATTTTTCCCGTGCGCTGGTGTCCTCATCAACGCCCGCTTCGCGGGCAAGCTCAGCCATCCAGTCAGAAACAGGCGGCATGTTATCAGAATGCAATGTCATGGTGGCGCGCTGTTTAAGAACAACATATCAGACGAATGAATATGAATTGATTAAGGCATGAAGGCTGACATCTCCACTAGTCCACGTGGTCTTGCGTCGCTCATGTTCGCCTTCACGCTCCCTGCGTTTGCGGATCGCAAGTTCTTCAGCAACCTGGCGGAACTGTCCAAGTAGAATCTTCTTATCAGAGGGAGCCTCCGTTCTGTAAACATATGTCTCCTTTTGATGGCGAATTTTAAAGACGTTGGTCATGGCTTGCCAGGTTGATCAGATAAATAGTATACGTTCTACAATCTAAATCACACTCACTTGCTGCATCCTTCGTATCCAACACTAACATTTCATTCAAAGGCCAACATCTCTCTGCCACCAACCGTCCCCCTTCTCCATTGTTCCTCATCCTCCTCTTCGCGACAAGCACAGAATCATCTAGCACGATGAACTTGACAGTGTTACTGACCTTGTAGGTTGCTGCATTGAGAGCGTGTATCCCATCCATCTCGTAAATTACATGTCTGCCCGGCGTTGTTGGAGCAAATTTCGCAGAACCCTCGATTTGGGTATGCAGTGTCTGCATCTGATTCGCATAGAGCACGCGAAGGTCCGCAATAGATGAACGGACGTTGCGCCGTCGCTCCAAAGCAGAGGCGGATTCGTCAATGTGCAAAAGGCTCGGCATAGACTTCCATTCAGAAAGGCTTTCCTTGAGCTCGAGCACCTCGTTCTCGAGGATAGAAATTTCTTTGGAAATGTGTACGAACTCGGCATAACTGTAGTAAGGTTAGCGAAGTCGACGGAGCAGAACATTAGGATATACTTTTTAAACACGTTCCGCTGTAATTCAACAGCGGTATCATCCTTGGACGATCTGAGTGAAGACTGGAGAGACCTGAGCTCCGCCTCGGTTGAATTAGCCAGTTTGGCCTTCAGGTCTGTATAGTATGTAAAACGCGTAGGACCACCAGACTGCAAATGTGCAGCACCTACAAGCGTCGGGATCAAAATCTTCCTTGTCTAGCAACCTCTGATCTATAGCCTTTGGGTCTTCTTTGATATTGGCACGTTCCAAGACAAGCTCATCTGGGTCCCTCACTGCACCTGGCCGCAGCCCAATGGGAACGCTTGGCACGTCTGGAATAGAAGCTTCTGCGGGTGCAGATATCTCTGCATAGCGCAGTGACATGCGCTTCTTTATCTTGTCATCGACGGTGGACTTGCGAACATTCTTATTGACAGGCTTCTTCTCGAGTTTAGAGGGCTGGCGTTTGACAGTGCGCGTCTCAGAGGGCCTGCGTGTGCGCAAAGACTGCATAGTATACAAAAAATCTCAATAAAAGTTTGTGTTGATCGTCCTAGACGTTGAGGATGACCGCAGCTGATCGTCGGAGTGGGTGAGCAGACCTGAGTCACCTGACACCGCATTGGCCATCATGTGAACCGGCTCACACCGGCAATGGTAAATTACTTAGTAAATAATACATAGTTCATTTCATCAACCGTTCTTCTTTATCCACTGCAAGCCTTGCAGCTACCTTGAGGCCACTCCTTACTGGCGATCGACTCTGTCGACGTCAGAGACCACATCGAAAACGATCTGGTCGATAGTCACTTCATCACCGACTATAGCACTATTGCACGACCGTGTGCAATACTAGGTCAGCCACTTCCGTAGGCAAATCCGTGTCTATATATTGTACCATAATTAACCAGCGTGTCACTAGTACAGCCCTTATAACGACCACCACCAGGTAATAGCCTGAGTAGGTTCGATTCTATCCTCAAGGCTTCACTGGTCTGGCCTAACATCATTTTTGACAATCAAATAGCTTGATCTAGGTACCAGCCCAACTCTTCATATCGTACTAAGTAATGTACGCCCACGCTCAGTCACGACCAAACTCGTTCTATGCTGCGGATGATGCGGCAGGTCAGCCAGATTATCTCCCAGAGCCACCCCACCGTCATCGCCAGTCCCGTACTCAAGGCTCCCAAAACCATTACCAGTCCCCACAACAGCCAGTAGATCCGGACGATGATGACGATGAACGACCCTTGGGACTCGCAGGTCAAATGCCTGATGCTGCGGATGAGTTTTATGGCGCCCGACAGAATGGCAGTACATCATTCCCACCTCAACAGTCTCAATCACCACTGTCCCAGGGTCCCCTTTTAGATCACTCTCACCTCCGTCCGGGAAATCAAGCCTCACTACTTTCTTATGAGCGCACACTCGAGCTATATCGTGCAAATGCAAAGAAAACACAAGATCCAGACATTCAATACGAGTTTTCAGTATTCATGATTGATGCTTCCAAATCTTTCCCCATCCCGTCTCCCACCCCCGGAAATGTCATGGAAATTGAAAAGGCCATCGAGAAGCGTGACAATCTCGTGCATGAAGCCATAGGTTTACTCAAACGTCAAGCAGACCGAGGACACCCAGCATCGCAATATTTCCTTGCCGACTGCTACGCCAATGGTCTGGGTACTTACAAGAGCAAGCAAGACTTCGACCGGGCGTACCCACTATTTGTGCTCGCAGCAAAACACGGGCATCCAGACGCCTCATATCGTGCAGGAACTTGCTGCGAGAATGGATGGGGTTGCAGGCGTGAATCTGCCAAGGCTCTCCAATTCTTCCGGAAAGCTGGAGCGGCGCTTCACCCTGGTGCCATGTACCGTCTTGGTATTGCTGAGCTTAATGGCGAGCTCGGACTCTCAAAACGGCCACGCGAGGGTGTCAAATGGCTGAAACGCTCTGCTGAGCACGCAACGGCAGAGTTCCCGCACGCCCTGCATGAGCTTGCCTTGCTGCATGAACGGGGGATCGACAACGTCGTATTTGTTGATGTGGAGTATACCGTGGAACTACTCGCACAGGCGGCGGAACTTGGGTATGCACCCAGTGCTTACCGGTTAGGGGAATGTTATGAGTATGGGAAATTGGGTTGTCCCCAGGATCCGGCCTTGTCAATTCATTATTATGTGGGTGCCCCCACATATTGGTGCGCCAAAGTTGATTGTATCTGTGCAGAACATCGCAGCACAGCAGAACCATCGTGATGCATGTTTTGCGCTCACAGCCTGGTACCTAGTTGGCTCACCCGGTGTGTTACCCCAATCCGACACAGAAGCATACCTCTGGGCACGCAAAGCAGCAGATTCTGGGCTTGCAAAGGCAATGTACGCCGTCGGGTACTTCTTAGAAGTGGGGATTGGTACCCCTCCAGACCTCCCAGAGTGAGTGATTTTGTCTCAGTCCAAAATTCGATGCTGACGTATACGTGCAGAGCGATGACGTATTTCAAGAAAGCCGCAGAACTGGGTGATAAGCGTGCCCAACAACGGCTCAAGGGCCCACCCATCGGACAACAAGGCGCAGTCATGCGAGACGGATCCGATCCCAAGAATGCGGCCGCCAACAAGGATTGCATAATCATGTAGACTTGCTTCATCTGCCCACAGCTTGTTTATTTCGCGGGGAATCTGCTTAATGTCGATATGTACACAGACGATGGACTCGGAATAATACTGGACTGTTAGTTACATTTCATGCCGCCATTGCCCATTCTTCTACTTAGTTTGATTACGTCTTGATTTACCACTACATCATTTTATCCTACTCTCGCCAAGCACGTACATGCGTTCATTTTCAGACTCTTTTGCTCGTTAATCTGATCGACTTGAGTACGTAGATCGATATACCTTTAGAACTTGAAGGGTGTGGGCGTAATATCACTAATTGATCCGAACACATAAATAATACAACAAACCATCACCTTCAAGCAAGCTGGATATCCCTCCTAACGTCGATTTCTACCAGCTCCTCGGCATAACATACGATGCCCCGCTAAGCACAATAAAATCAGCGTATCATAAAGCTCTTCTTGCTTCCCATCCAGACAAACGATCGTTTTCATCCGCTATACCACCCGTAGATGTTGACATCGCACTTCTCAAGGAAGCATATACCACCTTGTCAAACGTGTCATCTCGTGTGGCCTACGACAATATTCTTCGAAATGCTCGAGTAAAGACCTCCACTGGACCGCGTCCTGCGCAAGTCATCTCACTGGAAGATTTTGAGGAGACAGTAGATGGTGTATGGACGCATGCTTGTAGATGTGGTGGGACATACAGGATCATTGAAGAAGACATGGATGCGGGAAGACATCTGGTCGGTTGTGAGAGTTGTTCCGAGGTTGTGTGGGTAGGATATGAGCTCGTTAATGACGAGCATCACGCTACAAACGGCTAATGATTGAACTGCCAACATAGATGTTGTACAGGTCAGGATTGTGCGGTATGGAGTTTGAACATCTGCGCTAATAATACTTGTATTGTGTTTCCAGCGTTACACGAGCTCAATCAATCACTATGGCGTCTTCGCGTTCTTTCGACCACTTCTTCACCAGCACTTTCCTTAACTCGCGGCCGATTGCCATTGCAACTGGCCATGGCACAGCATTGCCAATTTGCCTGTGCATCTATATTTATTTGATGAGGATGTAGTGGGAGGGGGGTTGTTTTAGCACGTACAGTCACGACACGATCATGTTCCGCATGGAACACGAACTTGTCGGGAAAGCCTTGTGATCGAGCGAGTTCGCGCACAGTGAAAATGCGTTTGCACTGCGCAATTCGCATTCATTTGGCAAGGTGCACTATAGTAGAGTCAATGACGCACATAAGGATTTAGCACACGGGATTGCTTTGCACTTGGGTCAACATTGGTGACAGTAGCTTGAAAATAACTGTTCTTGTTAACCCGTCCATAAAGACCTATACACCACAAGTTGAACGTTACGCATAACTCTTGATCAAGAGTAGAATACCTGGTTTGAAACCCGCGCGTGCAATGGCTGAGGATGGATTTGCAAAGTGCCACTCCCAGAGATGCCCCCCAAGTTCTGGCGTTATTGTCAACGCCGTAAAGTCCTGCAAAAAAGACACGTACCCCTATAGTCTGCACCCGCCCTCATCGGGATACTTACAACTCTGCGCAGATTAAAAACATCTACTGCTATGCGAGGACTTCACTTACCTCTCTACTTTGATGGCCTCGTAAGTTCGCGTATATTGTTGCAGATCTTTCGAAGGTTCTTCACGACACCACTTTTGAAACGCCGTCATTGGCTCATGCTCGTACTCTACATCAGCTCCAGAGTATCCGCACCAGGGACGGTCTTTCTTGCATTTCTTACGGGCGATCGTCTGAGAGCGCTCTTGTTCTTCTCGTCGTCTGGCCGCATCCCTGGGTGGTCTCGGGTTCACCCTATAATTAATAACTAGTGAATGTAGCACATTTCATGGTGATGCAACTGTACCAATCGAATCGAGGAAGGTCACTGATGGCATCGTCGATACTGACAAACTGGTGAGGCGCATAGCCAGTCTCCGTCCAAATAGGTCTAATGTTGTGTCCAATTGGCAAATCAATTCCCAGTGCGTCCACTGGAGGGAAGGCATGTGTGGGTTGAGGGAGTTGAGGAAGGGGTTGACCGCACTTTGCTGCGAGCATGAAAAACCGCACACGAGTTTGAGGAGTGCCATAGTGACCAGCTTGCAGGATTCCGTAGCGCACTTGGTAGCTGAGAAGAATGATATTTGACAGATGCTTGATGCTTCAGCGACACTTACTTCATGTCAGTCATCGCCCGGATCAAAAATTTCAATCCACCCATGGGAATGCCTCCTCTAACTCTATACGGCCCGGCTTGCCGTACCTTTAGGCCAAATGACAGGAACCCACGCACATTCTCAAAGAAGCAGTATTTTGGCTGCATAAAATCAACCCACGATAGGACGTTGAGGATAAGGTTGCTCTTGCGGTCATTTGCTTTGACGAACATGTTCAAACGCGAATGGGGCTGGCTAAAGTGCGGTTTCAGTATGATCAAAGAGAATGCGAAAATACGCCATCACCAACCAGGGAAACCCAGCAATGATACAATCGATCTCCTCTGGTTTTGGAGGGGCGGGAATGTATGGGTCCTCTGTAATATCCGATTGTATTTTCTCCAATCGCTCAATTCCGAGATTGTTGTGTGATCTAATCGCTGCTGCGAGCACTAGGTTGCTGCATTGGTTATACACCACTGTTTTTGGGGAGTTGGCCCTGTCGATTCCTTGTTAGTATCGCTGAAATGACAAGTAAAATGCATACTTCAGCGTCTTTGCGGCACTGGGAGAAATTTCGACCGCATGGGTAACTTCGATGCAACCGGATTCTTCCAATCCTAACCCGAAAGCTCCAATTCCAGCGAACGGGTCCAAAGCACGAAGGGGTTTTTGCTTCTTCAAAAATTCCTGGCGTTGCTTCCATTCAGCCAGGTTCTCTGCAGTACAGTATCCGCACACCAAGAGATCTTTAGGCAGAAGTTTGTATTTGTGATCCCAGGAGGTCACATCGAGGCTCGGGAAGGAGTAGCAAGCATAGAAGTGGTAGGGCGACATTTGAAGCCATTCTTTGAGCTCTGGTACAGCCGCTCGCACGTAGACATGACACATTCCAATAATACTGGAAATCGGAAAGTTCATTTTATCTTGCGTGACAAAGAGATGACGCTGAGGACCTGGGTCAAACTGAAGATCGTACGTGGGTGTGTACCCTCACCTCATCCTTGAGCTCTTCCGCAGGTCGGAGGCCCAACTTGCTAATTCTTCCAAACATTCTTACTCGAACCCAACCATCGTCATCTGACTGCTGAATGTGGATACGGGTAATTTGACCGATATGACACGGTCCTTCCTGAGCCTTGATCATAACAAAGTCACGAAGATGATACTTAGCACCCTTCCATGCAAAGCCGCGGTGAATCTTGTGGGGAACGAGTGTGTCCTCGTTCTCGTCAACCATTGAGCACACATGGCAATGATCGTACGGAAGATCGCTTTGTCTGGGTTGCAGTCGTTCTTGCGGTATGTCAGTGAATGAACCATCAAGGCTATTATAGATAAACCTGCAGGCAGAAATATCAGCGAGGTTCTCAAAATTTGGTGAAGATGTATGACTTGTAGAAAAAGTTATAAGGCCCAACGACAGGCATTTCTTTTAAAGGATCAACGAATTGGACCGAAACTTTCGCAATGATAAGGTCGAATTCGACAGTACTGCATATGTTAGTCAAAAATAATTCTTGAGGGTGTCCAAGCTGCTCCATAGCCGTTTTCGTACTGTGCTCGAACCATTCGACATGAACATTTTCAAACTCGTCACTGATATATATAATTCTTCCGAACCTGAAGAAAGGAAGTCAGTCAATGAAACGTTTCAGCGCGAATAGCATACCAAAAGTAGTCTGCCAGGGCTGCATATTTAGGTATGTCTTCCGAGTCCGGCAAATCGGGAGGCTTCTTCCGGTCATCACTCCCAATGGCAACAACGATGGTATCCCCAACCTACAAGCGACGTGAAGCTAGACACGATAGGAATTAATAATGCCATACTGCATAATCATTGCCATCTATTGTGATGTATTTGAGCCAGCGTGAACCCGGGTGAAAGCGTTGTTGAGAGGAACGGAATCGAATTTCCCTCCGTATAGATACTCGCCGCACAAATTCCTTCACCCTCCCCCAAAGGTCATCATACGGAATCCCGGGATCAACACGAGGTGGTGGACCAACAACCACTAGTTGTTCTTTAAACCACCCGGTCGCTAACTTTGCAATAAGCGGCGTTACATGTGTCGCGTTCTGATTTTCTGAACGAAGGACAGCAAGATCTCTGCTTCCTTTGCTATTGATCACTGCCACTGGCGGAACTCGTAGCCGGGGACGTGGTTGAACAAATCTCAATATTGCGGGTGCGTTTTCTGTCAAAAGGTGCCGGATGATATTTGTGGCACGCAGTTGTTGAGAATTTTCTAGACCCTCGAGCGCATATCTTAGTTCCGCAACCTAAGATACGTTGCAGCGAAATTTAATAACGATCAAAAAAGATCTCACGCTGTCCCAAAGATGTTGCTCGCTAAATCGGATATTGCCAACCTCTATAGTTGAAAAGTTGGCCAGAAAGCCACGATATTGCAAATCTGGTTCCCGTACGGCGGACGATACAATCGCCTGAACAACACGATGTGGTAGGAAGAATGCTCTGAACTCGTGTCGATAATCCTTCGATGGATTACCCAAACGATACCGAGCGTGGTCGGATTCAATGTACATTGGACTGTGCACAATAGCCATAGATAATTGAGTAAATCCAAAGAAGAGCCTCACCTACTCTTCATCTTCAGTATAGTCGATAGAATAGCCAAGAATATTTGTGATACGAATGAACTGGGGTTCGTCATCTTCAAGGTCGTCTTCCTGGCCCTCATCTTCGTCATTCTCTGGCACTGAAGTAACCTCACCTGCACCCTCAAGCATATGATCATTGTTCTCGCGCTGCTCATCCAGGTAAGAAAGGGAGACCATAACCAGGTCGCGAGTAGGATCGAAAAATGAAAAACCATGTAGGATCCGGGTTGGTTTCTGACCATCGTCTAGCACGCCTGGATCTTCGCCAATAACGAGAAGGTCTTCAGTTTCCAGTAGTTCATTGTTTTTCGGTTGATAATATCTCGCTGGGACGGTGTATTGTAAGTTGATTACATTTCGACAGGAAAAGAGCCCAACACACGTGGTCGAGGACGTTCATTCGTCTTCCGACGTTTTGCGCGCTGTGAAAGGGAGACTGTTAAACATACACTCTCGCGATCTCAATGACACGCACTGGGTCATGATAGCCCGAGTGATCCGTATCATCGCGCAGGCGCCGGCGATTATTCCCCCCATCTGTACCACTGCCGGATTCATCTTGCACTTCACCTGGATATGTTACCTCGAACGCGCTCGGTCTACGACGGGGTGGCATCCTTTATCAGGCTTTCTTGAGTCGTTGCTGGTGTTGATGAAAGAAGCGGGCCGAGTTCGTAACAGACCTAAAAAAGGGAACTGCTCCGGCTAAGTCTGGGTGACTGCAATGCATTGCATACTTACGCCACACAATTTTATTATATGTAAAGCCTTCAAGGGTCGAGCACGTACAGTAACACGCACTGATAAGATGTAATCTTACAAAGGAAGTCCTATTTCAGTCTACCTTGCGAAAGCGACACTAATCTGAAGCAAGGGCGTCCTGGTAGTATTCAACAACCACGCGGTTATAAATGTTCAAGGATCTGCAACAATTCTACGTGAATCCAGAGTATTTGTGAGTAGTTCTACCAGTGTGTGTATTCGAAAAGATATTGGTACATACAATCCTGCTTGCTCATTATGTAAGAAATTGAGGACATTACAAGTGATTGATTCTGAAAGGGATAGTGGTAGTGAATGACTCGTGTCCAGAAAAGTGAAGACGCTCCAAAACCTGTACTCCTGCAATGCAGCAGTAAAGAAAAAGATCTTCCGTATAGGGGTCACGTCAAAACAGACATCCAGCTGGAAACAAGATGGGACTATGTGGAGATTCACTTTGCTGACATAGTTCCTGCTGGTGCGTCTGGCCCTGCTAGTGCACCTTCGGGTATACCGCTCGCTGATGTGGATGTGTCCCCAACCTGATGGAAATCTGGAAATGTGCCGTGAGCGTCGTGACAACTGAATGTGGGAAAACCCTAACCCAGAATCTCGCTGTACATCATGACCTTCCACGTGTCGACGGGGAGGTCGGCATCATTGAAGCTCCAATCAAATTTCTCAGAAGCTACGGGCTCATCGGTCGGATCATGATAAGGTGCTACATATTCATGAGCAAGTGACTCCGCAGCATCTATGCGTTTCCGAGGGTCGAAGACAAGCATCTTTTCTAAAAGATCCAAGGCTGTAGTGGAGCATTAATACAAGCACGTCACCCAGGGCCACAACGGTGTCTCACCATCCGCATCGGTAGTTCGGAGTTTTTGGCTGAAAGGCACACGCTCGCGTTTGGGCAGACTTTGCACAAAGCGGAGAGTCTACAGAGTGATTGATCGACGTGAGAATGGGAATACCTACCCAATGATAGCACGACCCACGTTTTCGCTTGCGATAGTTTCAATGACATCATCCGGAGGAGTGCCCAATAGTTCAGTGATTATGGAAAACTGATTGACATCTTGAAACAAAGGTACAATGTCAGAAGGTGAGAACAAAGGCGTGTGAATGCTCACGGTCTTTCCCGGGGAACAAGGGTTTGCCTTCGAGCATCTCTGCGAATATGCAGCCTGTACTCCAAATGTCGACCGCGACATCGTACTTTTGCCAGGTTAACATAATTTCAGGGGCACGGTAATATCGCGTCGAGACATAGCCTGTCATTTGGGGATCCTGGATCCGGGCTAATCCGAAGTCGCATATCTGTAGAAGCGATGACATCATAGATATCCCAAGCCGATGTGATGAGTTTAACGAACCTTCAAGTCACAGTTCTCGTTGACGAGAATATTACTAGGTTTCTGTACACCTGTTTCGGAAATGATCGTGGATAGATACAGAACAAAAGACTCACGAGGTCTCGGTGCACGACGCCCGCGGAGTGGACATATTTTAGTCCACGCTGGATCAGATCAGACGGAAGGATGGAGAGTTACAATATCATCACGTACCAGAATCTGATATAGGAAATATTGGACAAACTGTTTCTCCAGAGGTCGCGACGTCAACAGGCGATGGAGGTCAGTTCCAAGAAGTTCGGTAACAAAATACCTGTAACGATCAACTACTTTAAGGGTTTGGGGTTTGGGTTTGGGGCAGGGACATACAAATCTTCAAGTGGCGAGATAAACACATCGCTAAGGCTGATAATCTATACGTAGAGATAGTACATGTGTGAGCAGCAAATTCTGCATGGTGTGTCTGAGACGTACATTCTCGTGTTGTATGTGCTTGAGGAGCTTGAGCTCACGATATGTTCGCTTGCTCAAAACTGGGGTACTGAAGGGCTTCATAATCTTCTTGATGGCAACAGAAGACCCAGTGAGTTGATCCTTGGAAGAGCTACGTCACTCGTGAGCGTCGTATGTCCATCTCAAACTTGCAACATACCAGACGAGGCCAAATGCCCCTACAGACATCTTGGTTAGTCTAGATATCGAGCAGATCGAGATGATAGTAAACACTCACCCATTCCAACAGGCTGCAGATCGACATAGCGAGTAGTTACCTATGAAATCAGTAAAATCGTGAACCAATCGTTTTCAAGGACATACAGAGGCAACGGACCTCGAAAGAGGTGCCAAATATGCTTAGCTTGACAAAAGACATGGCACAGACTGGCGTAATGACCCGAGGTAGATGAAAGATATAAAAAAAGGGACTCGGAGGTCAGCAGTAGATAGGTTTACACAAGTACGTTGATGGTGAGGAGAGAAAGATGTTAGATAGTGATGACGATGGCTGACCACTGCCGAACCTCAATCTAAGATTGGATACGGTGAAACTTGATTTAAAGCTACTGCCAGGGGTCTCGTGACGTCCTGACTCTCCACGCTGCGGAAAATGACCTGCTCGATCTCGGAGTCAAAAGTCAAGGGATTTAAATTATACAGATATCTTGGATAGTGACTGCTGAAAGTGCCAGTGACCGGGGGACTTCCAAGTAACGATCTGGTTCTTGAGATCGATCCGTTGAATTCGAAGGAATTCGCTTGTTGCCAGAAATAGCTTCTGACAAGTAGCTGTGGCCTTACGAAACGGCGTCCGTCGTTACCCTTCGTGAGCGTGTCTGTCTGTCAGACTTGTGTTTGACAATCATTTGGTTCTCAGGCTCAGACCGAATTCGCCCGAAATACTGCGACTCGAGCAGCAGCCACCATCATCGTCTCATTCACTAAAAATGTCCTTCATTCGAGCAGCAACGCTCGCCCGTTCTGTGGTGAGCAGTTATCAACTCGTGTTATTCTCACTCTCATATGGGTAGGCAACGAGCAGCTGTAGACGTTATTCGACCGAAGCTGGTGCCAAGAAATCATCCAACCTTGGACTTTACCTTGGTGGTGCTGGTCTTGTAGGTCTCGGCACGTATGTGTACATGGGCTTTGGCAAAGGCGAGGCAGTAACTGCCAAGAAGGACCTCAAGAGTCCTCTTGACCCGTCAAAATTCATTGACCTTAAACTCAAGAGGGTTGAACCTTGCAATCACAACACATCCAAGTGAGACCTTGGGTTACCTGTTACGTACAACTTCACGCTTATCTCTCCCTTAGGTTTGTGCTTGAGCTCGGAAAGGGCGAGGCATCGCTGCTTCCAGTTGCTTCCTGTGTTTACATTGAAACTCCCGACTTTAAGGATGACAAGGGTCAACCTATGTATCGCCCGTACACCCCCATTTCAGCGTCTGATTTGGAGGGAGAGCTCATTTTTGTCATCAAAAAATATGAGACGGGCAATGTCTCCAGACACATTCACTCGCTAAAGGTTGGGGACTCTCTCAGAATCAAGGGTCCTCTGGCAAAATGGCCCTGGAAGAGTGAATATATTTGTTTGATATTTTCTAAAATGCTTGGATTCTGATCCTCTTTCAGTGAATGAGCTGGAAGAAGTCGGCCTCATTGGTGGTGGAAGTGGAATGTAAGGATATCAGTCTTTTATACTTACTTGACTGACTTTGTCTGTGTAATCACAGTGCTCCACTCTACCAGATTCTACAACATGCTCTTGCAGACAAGACGAACAAGACGAAGTTCAAGCTTTTGTATGCTAATGTTACTGAGCAAGATATCATACTTCGTGAGGAGTTCGATGCTATGAAGAAAAAATACCCCGATACTTTTGATGTCGTCTATGTCGTCGACAAGGGCGATGCTAATTGGAAGGGTCCCACTGGATTCATTGGCGCTGACCTCATTAAGCAGCACATTGCTCCGCCATCACTGGGTGAGAAAGTGAAGGTCTTCATCTGCGGTATGGATAACCCATTTTAAATACGCCAATAACTAAACGATCAATAGGTCCGCCTGGACAGGTTGCCTCTATTGCAGGCAAAAAGAAGGGCAGGGATCAAGGTGAACTCAATGGTGTCCTTAAGGAACTGGGTTACACCGGAGACCAGGTACGTGGCCGTGCTACCCAACAACATACCATTCCCTTGAAGTATTTCTTTGTCAGGTGTACAAATTCTGAGCAGCAGCTGTTAAGTAGATACTGTATAGAATTCTTAGACCAAAACCCGTTCTTGCGATCGAATACCAGCTCCGAGGTGTCGAAACCTTATTTCAATAACCTCGTTCCACCTTGTACAACAGTGAATGAGTATGACAGCTTACATCCATGCGACGCCATCTGCAGCAAGTAATATCAATGGCGGCTGCTGTTTACTTTTATCTTATATCTCTGCGTGCACATCCGCTTTGCAAAGGGACTGAAATGACTTGTATTACATAAGCATACGCCGCGTACTTGGTCCACTCGATTTCATCTCCCGTCACTGAGATTACAGGTAATTGGGCGTCTGAATCTGCATGATTCAGATCTGAGCAACCAGTGCGAGTCTCGGTTAGCCTACACAACGACAAGGCTTATCTCATCGTGTTATTCGTGCTGCACGGCCACTCCTTGTCTCAACATCTCAACCTTCACATTCTACACGCAGCAGTATGGACAATAACAGCAGTAGCGGCAGCGGCAGTAACAATAAGAAGTCGGTGCGCCGCCAACCGACTCCCCCTGTCATAGAAGGTTCCAAAGTCCCGGGGACAGTTCCACCAGAAACCTTTTACGCGTCAGCTTCAAAATCGAGCGCAGGGCTCACGCCTCCGCCATTGCCACTGCGTCCAAAGAACTCTGCAGGATCGGCTCACACAAAGGTCAGCATCGAACCACCACCAACCTATGACACTGTATTTCGCGAGCCCCAGCTTATCTCAGAGGATACAATCGGTACCGATCAGGTCCCTGCGCTCATCCCAGCCGACGACCATCACAACTGGCCAGCTGTTGAGCAGAAGTGGGGCGAAGATGACTGGAGCAGAAATGATGCTTGGAATGAATCGATGCCATGGGATAGTTCATGGGCCGGTGGAACGTCTCAAAAGGTCATGGATCTTGATGCGAGGGACCAAGAAGAGGAGACGAACTGGTGGGATGCAGAGCTGCGGGAGACGAAAAGCCGGCCAGGACCGGGAATACTGCCGCCTGCCGTTGCTGAATTGTTGCACAACCCTGAACATTCATTGTTCTCGGTGAGCGTTACCGCACCTGACATCAGGCCGACTGGAGAAGCATCCCCTTTCATTCCTCCGAGCCATGATGAAATACTTCGTGCTGTTCCTCACGCCAATACATACTACTGCAGACGACACCACGGTTGGGTGTTCCTCCAATGGAGAACATCCGCAATTTTGCCTCCCTTTGCAAAATCATTCGACCCCAAACAATATCCACCCCTCCCTGATCAAGATCGTCGCAAACGCACCGTCGCTTGCGCTGACGACTCTTTCGACAAGTCCAAGAAAACACATCACTTTCACCTCTACCCAAAGGCCGTTGATTCGAGCCAGCTCAACCCAGCATTTCATCGTGCCCCCTGGGAAGTTGCTGCGCAAAGGAAGCAGAAGCGTCGGAAAATTACGTCCGCCAATCTTGATGACCATACAGTCAAGGAATCGGATGTCAAGATGAATGAAGACATGCCCGAGGGACTTGTAGAGGGCGAACTGCTTGATCTTTATGTCTGCTGTCAGTGCTCCGTCTATTGCATTGCATCAGAAGCTATGCCCGGTGTTATTGCTCTTAAATATGTGGAGGACTTTACAAAGTATAGATATGAACATCCTCCCATCGGGAGGCAGCCTGACGAGTCTGTTGTCAGTGGGTGGGAAACACTGATCACGTACGCCCATTAGTTCACTCCGTGATTGTATTTCATCTCCTTACAGAATTATCGAAAACAAATTATGGAAAGGCAAGAACGGTCAGCTGCCCATTTCTGGGAAGACGTTTCAGAACAAGATCGGGTGGTCCTCAACTACGTCAGGAGCTTTCATTTTGCTGTTGTTTCAAACAGCTCATGAATTTATCTGCAGGGGCTATATCTTCAAGCAACTCGGGTTTGAACTCATTACACGCACCGAAGCTCCAGGCACGCCTGACGAGAGGACTGACCAATTTTTGTCACCCCCAAATACTGAACCCAACAGCCCAGAAGGTCAGGAGGCACGTATGAAGCTCCTGCGTTTCTGGGTCGAGACAAATGCTTATCTCGTAGACTATCAACGTCGCTTCGGTAAGAAATACTGTTGGTTTCCTGTATTACTCACTCATGAAGCGCAGCGTCTGCGCTCAAGCACTATACGCCACATCCTTTGTATGTTAAAATCGACGGTGCCCGAGAGATGTATCAGCAGGCAATCGGTGCACACCCTGATCAGAGTAAGGCCAAATTTTGTTGTGTCGGGAGGCAGACCTGAGCTATTTATATAGTCCAGAGATCGTCCTCGTCGTATCCGTTAGGTTCATTGGCGGACCATGTGCCACTACTACAGACGTGGAAGACGTTAGGAATAACCCCCACAACATGCTCTCCTGGTACGCAGTTCAACAGTTTATTGTTCTGTGCTAACGGTGCCCAGATATTCTCATCTTCGCCTATTTGGCACAATGCCGTTGTGACCCTGCTAATACAATACTCTATTTCACCCACTTCTACGCAATCATCACTGCAATCCAATCTCTCGGTGGCGTCCCATCTCAAGAACTACAGACCCTAGTTTTTGACGAGCGCTCTCGTGGGCGATTCACGGAAGAGGACCTGCAAAATGCTGCAGCGGTTCTCGGTTTCGGCAAGGATGGCGCGCTACGCTTGGAGCTTGAAGATGACATCGAAGACGACTTTCTTGCGGAAGCATGGCGGACGGCCATCAAAAATGCCTGGCGTGACGCGAAGGACTGCACGCAGCTCCAACGTGACGCGAACGATGCGTTCAGGATCATTGCACAGTCGAGGGGTAGTAAGAAGCTTATGAAACTGTTTTCTGAGTCATCGAAGAACCAGATGGACCCTTCACGTGCATACTCGGTATTGGAGGTTTCCGCGGATGTGGATGATGAACTTGTGTTGACAGTGTTCATGATGCGGGTATGCGAGGCTGCGTGGCCTCATTTGCGGTTCTGATGAGCTTCAATAGGTCGAAGAGCAGCCCCATCAATCTGACAAGTGGCGCGAAGCATTGAGAACAATTGCAGAAGTGAGGGACAGCAGCCGGCTGCGTCATTTCCTGGAAGAAGGCAAAGATCGTAAGTATTTGCCTAGGTTTATTTTGATATACTATTTAACCCAGGCGCTTTAGCTGGAGACATTGTGGCTTCAACGCGTGCTGATCTTCCAAGAGGCCTGAATCAACTTGGAAACACCTGTTATTTGAACTCGCTGCTCCAATACTTCTACACTATCAGGGAGCTTCGTGAGGCTGTCGCTTCTATGGCCAACATTGACGTGAAGGCTCTTGAAGATGAGAAGTACTCGGAGGACGACCTAAAACGGCATCGGGTTGGTGGACGGCTAATTACGCGGCGCGAAATACTACGATCGAAAAAATGTACGTTTGCCATCCAGTTCTTATCCCCAAGCTAAAATGATCATCAATGTAGTCGTCAGTCAGTTAGCCGATTTGTTCTGGCAGCTCCAATTCTGTGAGAACCAGGCTGTCACGCCGACTATCGATCTTGCGAAGTTAGCACTCGTAACATCAAGAGACGAAGAGGAGGAGGAAGCTGACAGAGGCGGCACTGATTCCTCGAACGACACAGATGCGACGCTTGTTGAGGACGGGCCTGTGCGATCATCTGACTCAAATGGCTCGGTTCTCGGCAAGCGGCCACGCGACGAACCACGCATGGATATGGATGTCGACACACCTACATCCCCTACTACGGAAGAGAAGAATGGGTATGTCATGATATCCCAGCCATCTCCGTCTCGTGGGTCCAAGTCACCTCGCTTGCATGGGGAGAGCTCGTCAAGCACGATGCCGTTGCCATCCCCGCTTCCAGATGTGGAAATGGCAAACAATGAGAATTCGCATGCTGAGGAGCAGAAGAAGGGTCCTCCCTTACCTACGCGCAAGCCTACGCAATCAGACTCGGTTATGATGTTTGGTAAGGTACACTGTACTCCGAATGATATCATATCTCAATACTTGGCTTTAGGAAAGCAGCATGATGTCTCTGAATGTATGGACAATTGCATGTTCCAGATTGAGATCGCACTTCTGAAATTCGATGGGCTGGGCGACTCGGACAATCAGAATAGTGTAGTGAAGAGGCGAGTGCTTTGAATTCCATCAGGCACACACATGAACTGTGATTTACCAGGCTGTTCTATGGGAAACTGCGGCAAAGACTTACACAAATCCCCACTCAGCAGAATGCCAGACCTTCGACACATGAGAAAGAAGACCTCTTCTCGCATCTTCCTGTGAATGTGGCTGATAACGGCTTTGATATCTACGATGGCTTAAGCGGATACTTTGACGATATCGTTGATTACGAAGGCGAGAAAGCCAGAATGGAGGTGACACTGGTTGATCTACCACCATTATTGCAGATTCAACTCCAGGTAAGTGCCTGCCCAGATAGTTCAGCGATACATATTAAATATGTCAATAGCGAGTGCAATTCAACAGAGAGACCCTTCAACCATACAAATCGCAAGCTTATGTCAAGTTTGGCGAGACAATATATATGGACCGCTTCCTTGATACCGCAAATCCAGGAAAGAGGGCGAGGTCAAAGGAAGTACAAGCGGAATTGAACGCACGACGTGAACGTCTGCGCTTACTGACACAAGACAAGGTAAGGCCACTGTGTATTTTTTTGTGAATTTACCGCACGGAGTACCTCAGCACGCTCCTTTCCCTGCATCGCTCAAAAGCACACTTGATTTTTTGTCAAAACAAGAAACGCTTATTCTCCCGGATGTCGATGAAGAGCTCGTCGCGAACATCAGCAGCGAACAGGATATAATCGAGGCTGAAATTGTCGAACTCAAGGACACGATATCAAAGCTAAAGGAGGAGCTAGAGAATATTTGGAAAGATGATACCTCGGTCGCATACGAGTTGACCTCCGTCTTCATACATCGTGGCTCATCACCGTCATTTGGACACTACTTCTTCTATTCCCGACATGTACCGGAACAACCTGATAACTGGTTCAAGTATAATGATCATCAGGTTACGGAAGTGTCAAAAAATGAGGTCCTGGCTGACACCACAGGGTCCACTGCAAATCCGTACTTGGTGAGTATGCACATCATATCATTCTTGATGTGATTGGCTGACCGTTCTTCAGCTTGTTTTCGCAAAGAAGGACCGGGACATTGTTCGTACTGTAAATCGTTTTGATCCAATGGCTTTAGAGGATATTGATACATGAACTGTAATTCTGATATCCCATGATTCCTCTCATCCACAAGCTGTGTCTCCCTAGTCCTTGGAGGATTTGAACATATGCCGCAATAGTGCATATTCAATTACAAGGTAACGAGCCCATCTCCGAACTGCTGAACGGAGCGCGTCATGCAAGCTGGGCTAGGTTTCGCGCGCACGAATTACCCTCACTATCGACTATCATCTACTATGGTTTAAACGTTTACAGCGTTTTATTTGGACTGGATGTTGACGATGCAATGATGGGCCATTCAAAAGCTGACTATAATTTCCGCGTGTGATAGATCACCATTTCTCTCATCGTGTACCTTCGCGTACCTTCGAGCAACCATGGGGTCCCGCAGGGGAACCAAACTGCGATGACCGGTGCATTGCATGGAAGGTCACTGCAAGCCTTCCAATTTGCGCTGCAAAGGATTTAATTTCATATCAATATTCATTTCGGACAGAACAATACCAGGAGAGGTATAAGAAGTCGTCGTTACAACCGCAATCTCTATCAGCCTCTGTTCGCTAGCCATGCTGTCTATCTTTGCTCTTCTTGCTGTGTGCTTTGAGCGCGAGCAAACCCACCGCCCAATCTACACCTCCCACGGCGATCTATTTCCTCAGTTCGTTTCAGATGCCAATTCAAATGTAAACGAAGGAGAGCTTATCGCTCTTACAATTGATATCCAAGACACGTGCAGGGTGTTCAAGCCCATATTGCGGTTGGAGGCTGGCTTGGGAGTGTCTGGTTCTCTTCTAACATGAAAACCGGACGGCATTTGTCAAGACCTTAGCAGATTTTGTTCATAAATACAATCTTGATGGCATCCAGTTCGAGTACGTGGATACTTGTGATATCAAATTCATGCGCTAACCTTGGTTTCCAACAGCTAGGAATATCCCGGGAGGCAGGGTGCTAATAGCGTCGATGACAGTCCAATTACTCCGGGAGCTTCACAAAAGCCCAGTGGAGCCAGATCTGACACTCTCTTAGTCGCGGTATCTCTCGTACCCTTCACAGATGCTAGCGGAAAGCCTGCTGACGGCTCCGGTTTTGCGCAAGTCTTAGGTTATATTACCTTGATGAACTACGACGTTTGGGGCTCTTGGTCTAGGCACGTGGGGCAAAACGCACCGTTGAACGATACCTGCGCCTCGTCCACGAACCGACAGGGCTCGGCCGTTTCTGCAACCAAAGCTTGGACTCCTGCAGGCATGCCGATTAACCAGATTGTGCTTGGAGTTACATCCTACGGCCATTCATTCAGGGTACCTCCCTCTGCCACCTTCGAGTCTGACAAGAAGACGCTAGCTGTATACCCCGCTTTCAAAGCCTCAGACCAGCAGAATTGTTGACGATGAGTACGTTTCCTTTCCCGAATGCCTCACGATATTTTCTCCAGGCTTCCTAAAAAATAAGTTCTTGACATATTTGCACTTCGAGCTGTGGCACAAGGGTCTTTATCAAAGACTGCTCCTCAGTAGCCCCCATCTTGAAGCGCTAAAAGATCAATTTGGCTAATGTCTGTTTGTTGCTTAGCATTAGTTGTAGGTATGAATGCAGAGAACTAGGGCGACCTTTTACTGTCACATGGGGAATGGCAAGTCGAGAATTCTTGAGTAAGTGAAATGGAACAAGAATGCCTCGATGGAAAAGGTAGAAAAACACTCAATCAATCATACATATATGTAACGTAATCAACATTGCAAATTTCAATGATTACAACCTGGATCTCCATACGTGTTAGAGATTTGAGGAGTACGATCCTGTGCTTATCCCGAGCCCCCCGCATGGGTCAAACATCTTTCTCAAGATTGAGTTGGCATCTGCAAAGTGATTTCGGAGAACAGTCAGTGACAGCTTTGTGATGTGTCACGAGGACGATAGGCGGTTGTGTTGTTGGGGCACAATGTGAATGACTGTGACAAGCAGTACAGAATGGTGTCAAGAGCAAGTATATCAATGAATTGTATTACTGCTCACTATCTTGCTAGTGCGAGAGAGCGGGCCCATCAGTAGTCTTGCTCTCTGTTGATGAGACAGTGACTCGTTCTGCCTCTGCTGACATCGTCTTCTCGGTGATGCTCGCCTCAACATAGGTATTGGTAAGGGATGTCAAGAGATCATCCAAGGTTCCCAGTATCCCGTCCAATTTCCCTTCAACACCCTCGGCCACATCATTAGCACTGTCCAGACGTTCCAAGATTTCCATTATGTCTTCTTCTTGAGTGCCGCCTATCAGAGTATCCAGATGGGCGAGAGTTACTTCAGGAGCGCTGTCTAGTACATTGTCTGAAGGACCGTCGGTTCTAGTGTCAGAAGTGCTGTTCATGATGGCGCAGAACTTGCAACGTGACAGACTTGGAATAGTGGCTTAGAGGCTGCTGACGAACGGCATCTCGGCACGAACTTTGATTGCAACGACCTCGATGAGCTCACAAATCCAGAGTGTTCAATTGTTACTCAAATCCTTCCCCCGACGCCCATTCGACCAGAAATTGTTGCATGAACTTGTAGGGAAAGAGGTCAAGAAGTTTCAGGACAGATCTTCTGCAGACAACGTCAAAAGTCAATGGGAGTTCCTCCTCAAGAATGAGGTGTTCGCCCTAGCGGTACGTGCTCAATTTCTTGGTTTTCATCGTTCGTGACCAACACTTTTTTCAGGTAACTGAGGGTAGTGCATTAAAGTGCGATAGCTCTTTATACTATGATGGTCTCCGCGACAGACTCGACTTGGTGCTGACATTCACCGAACACGGTTTGTGGTATCTGACTGTAGTTTGTATACGAGGTGCTCACTTCATAACAGATGTATGCGAGACAACCTTCCCTTTTACTGTCCTTCAGGATCTTCTCGAGACACAGACTATTACGTCTTGCTCGCAAATATTCTCTTGGATCGAGTCAAGCGCTTCTCGACTTACCAAAGATATGGTTCCGCAGAAGGGCAAGGCACTCATACTACTACGCACTCTCAATGATCTTCTACGCCGCCTCTCAAAAATGGGCTCTACGACGATATTTTGCGGCCGTATATTGACCTTTCTGAGTGGCGTTTTCCCTCTGGGTGAAAGAAGTGGTGTCAATTTGCGAGGGGAGTATGGGCCTATGTGGGAAGGTGTCAAGGACGTTGAGAAAAAGGACGAATATGTGGAGGCAGTCAAGGGTCCTGAGGACAGCCAAAAAATGGAGGTAGACGGTGGAAAGAAGGAATCTGTAGATTCCAGAGACAAGGACGGTAGGTCAGGGCTCTGTTGTGATGTTCTGTGGCTCATGTCATTCTCAGGTTTCTACACCACGTTCTGGTCCCTGCAGCTACCTTTCTCCCGACCCCCATTGTTTGCCTTCCCCAATACATTCGGAGAGTTTAAGGATGCTGTGGACAAGGTTCTACCTGTCATCAAGGAGGCGACCACGAAGGAGCGCGCTATGATGGGTAATAGAGGCGCCAGTATTGCCAGCAATAACCTAAAACGAAAACGAGAACCAGAGTTGGGTGAAGCAAGCAATAATAGCGAATACTTCTTCGCGAAGTTCTTGACGAGTCCAGACCTTCTTAATCTGGAGGTATTTATCCGCTTTATTAAACATGCCAAGTCACTGAAGTCTCGCAGATTGCGGATACTCATTTTCGTCGACAAGTCCTGTTCCAACTCCTCATCCTCCTTCACCACCTGTTGTCATTCACCAAAGTCGCAAAGACTGTGTGGTCCACACCTAGGAACAGATCTCTTCAAATGGACTTTACGCTTGAATCTGCAGATACGCAGTGGGTCCACGATACCATCACAAAGGTCTCTGCAGAGCTGCGGTCCACCGCTCCAAACGGTCCTACATTTGCCGATACTGTGAATGTTATTCTTGACCGGGAAAAGAATTGGGTGAAGTGGAAGAATGACCTTTGTGCACCTTTTGATAGGGAACCATGGTCAGCGGAGGTGGGTGGCAGAAAGGTGGGAATGGAAGAGGCCACGAGGGAAGCTCGGTCGAAGAGAAAGGAGGGTCCTGAGCCGTGGAAGTGGAACTTAGGATCTGAGCCGCTGACTGAGATATGGGAGATGGGGTACAGGGATTTGACTAACCTGCAGAATCCCTTCCAGTTAAGAATTTCACACCTATTCATTGACCTCATGCTAACTGACTGAGCAGACCAGGTGACGTTAAGGGTTTCGTGAAGAAAGTCAAGCAAGAAGATGCTCGCATTGAAATGCGCAGAAAACAGCTTGTGAAGAATGCCGAACGCTTAGCTCAAGCGCGAGCTGCTTTGCAAGAGTCCACTGCACGGCAAGAGACACCAGTGCCCGCATCGATACCAGCGGAACCACCCAAAGTGGAACCACCACCAGCTTCATTCTCTGCTTTGTTGTTGGCACCCAGTGTCTCCACCTCGCCCTTGCATCCATCCTTACCCCCCAAACCTTGTTCATCCCCAGTCAAATCATTCCTAGAAGCGGGCGCATCAAGTCCTGCTCGTCCTCCGATCACACTCGCACCACCGTCAATTTTGGCAGCACCCACACCAACACCGACTCCAGTTGCGGCAGCCTCGGCCTCAGAAACTTCCTCCATCACTGTTCCACCACCCGCCCCTTCTCTTACTGATGACAAGATAGCTGAATATGAAGAGGTACAAAATGCAGTTATTCTTCCATGATCTCACTGATATGTTTGAACAGAACAAACAACGCTGGTCATGGCTTGCATTGCGTACAGCACGAGATCAGTATCTGCAGCATTTCGGCAAGATCGGTACGGGAGACGTTGTTTTACTTGCCAATGAGATAGAGGTAGAGAAGGAACGAGATAAGAATCAAAAAATGCAGAAGGCCGAGGAGATGGTATCTACTCTGTCGTCCACGCAAGGACACGAGGACCGCAAAGCCAGCAAGGCAGGTGATGCCACGGGGGCTTCAGGGATTCCATTGGATACTGAAGGAGATGTGAAGATGGAAGATCGGTGATGTCCAGAAGACAATTCGAAATTTCGGAATTCGCTTCGCAGTACGAATTGGGAGGATGTATGCAGGGGTCGATTGTGTTATTTAATTGTCAAGGACTTCCTCAGTACCTGCTATTTTTTTCCATGTTGTACTTAGCCCATGGTGCACTTAGAAATGTCCAACCAGTGCTTGCCGAGGCGCAGTGAAACACCCGTGATCGCGGCGTCCGCCAAACTTCGGGATGAATTCACATTGCAAGTCGGTTGCCAACATTCCGTAAATTCTGCTTTCTTCAACTTCGACGATGTCCACACCCACCGGTTTGCGAGTGCGTACTCAAAATGCATGCTTCATACTTCGGATAGGCTCATATCTTGTCGTTTCAGCGTGTCCTGGTGACTGGTGGAGCTGGCTACATCGGTAATTACCTCGAGGGACGACCTGTTCAGCTTGCATTTTAACCGAAGTTTTATCGATTATCCAGGCTCACATGTAATATACGCTCTACAGCAGACAAGAAGATACAAAGTCATATCTGTCGACAACTACCACAACTCATTCCCTGCAGCACTCACTCGTGTGGCCCAAATTGCGCGAGACACACTTCCTGAAAATCCGTCAGAGGCAGACAAAGAAAGCACAGAAATTGATGCGTTTCAGTGCGACTTGACCAGCCCGGAGCAAATAAAGGGCATCTTTGAACGTTATGACAAGGGTGGGATATGGGGCGTCGTTCACATTGCTGTCAGTACTAGTTTTTTTCATGCAGGTTGGATTGTCCTGAATAAAAATTTTCAGGCATACAAAGCAGTTGGCGAGTCTGTTGAGATTCCCTTGACATACTACGCGAACAACGTTGCTGCTACGGTGTCGCTGTTGCGGATCATGTCCGACTTTGACTGCACTCGCATTGTCTATTCGTCTTCTGCTACTGTCTACGGGACACCCCCTGTGATCCCAATTCCCGAAACGACGCGTCTCAAAGCTGACAGCCCTTACGGCAAGACGAAGGTCATGTCTGAGATGGTTATTGATGACTTATGCCACGGTTAGTGTCCCTTGCTGTACCTGGGACCTCACTGACACCCCTTCAGCTGAACCGAATAGGTGGTGTGCTATTTCGCTTCGCTACTTCAAGTGAATACCTTCTTCCTGTATATTGATATTTACCGGCGCTGACTTGTATACAGTCCTGCAGGTGCCCATCCTTCGGGGCTGATAGGTGAGGACCCCCGCGGTCGCCCAGGGAATTTGTTGCCTTTGCTAGCACATATGGCCATTGGACGTGTAGACGCTGCCACTCTGAAAGTGTTCGGAAATGATTACCCCACTCCGTGAGTTTCTTTAATATCGCTCGCTGTTGTTCAGGGTTCATGTAGGATTGTAGGGATGGTACCTGCGTCCGAGACTACCTTCACGTACTTGACTTGGCCTCTGGACACCTGCTCGCTCTCGACGCACTTGCGCCTGAATCTACTATCTTCGATAACTGCCCCGATGATGCGCGCTACAAGGCATACAATTTAGGGAAAGGAAAGGGTATGAGTGTCCTTCAAATTATCGAGGCGATGCGCAAGGCTACAGGATTCGATTTCAAATATGAGATCATTGGGAGACGGCAAGTTTATTTATCGCCTATAGCAATTATCCCTTGTTTACCTATCCTCAACAGCCGCGGTGATGTTCCTGATCTCACTGCGAATCCTGCGCTGGCTGAAAGGGAGCTGGGCTTTAAGGCACCACAGCCTCTCGAGGTTATGTGCCGAGATTTATGGAACTGGCAGTCGATGAACCCTCAGGGATATACCCCACAGTAATTTAGTAGTACAAGAGTCTATCTACACACTTCTAATCACGGATATATAGAAGATCAAGAACGGACTTGTTAGCATACCTGTCGTTGTAGCTTACCTTGACAATCAGCTATTGCATGGTATATTAAAGCGTTGAACATCATTCAGCACAGACAACCTGATCTGTTCCTTAACCATCCTTTCCCTATATTTCACCGCTTCATTCATATCCATGATTCCGTCTACTTCATCTAGCACTTTTTCAACAAGCTCCACTGGAAAAATCCCATGAGTTCCCTTCTCAAGACCTAACCTTGTCCACGCCCTCTGTTGGGGTGGGACTCTCTGCGTGGACGCCAGCGGTGCGATACCTGGATCAACCAAGTAAAGCCCGACAATGCGTTGGTGCCCCTCCTTTGAGGGATCGACCAATAAGAATGGCGTGATATGATGTTGATACATATTAGGATATGCGACGCATAGTCCTTGGTGAATTGGGACAGCGCCAACATACTGGTGACAAGGTTTTCTTGTGTGCAAACCCGGAAATGCAGGCGGTGCCTTAACAGCCACGCGAAACTCGATCGAATTGTGGGTAATATTCTCCTAAAAAACGGTTCAGGTTTGGGTAACAAGTCAAGAGGTGTCATACACTTGACGAAATGTAAAGGATACAGGCAATGATGCGTTCGTTCTTCATGCCCTCTGCGCGCCATTGAGAGCCTTGAAAGGCAGGGCCGCCTGGTTTCTACAGAAACTTGATTTTAGAGGATTGTAACAGTGCGAGAAGCGAACCATACGATGCAAATCTCGTACACGTCATGTATCACTTGGAGAGTCTTCCCCTTGAGTTGGACAACATCTCGGCGCTCTTCAATCCCACCTGAGTGACCGGTAATCGGGACATCAGGCACAACCGGCCGGCTCATGATCCACTGCCGCCCGTTGCTCTCAGACGCAGACCAATCCACAGAGTGGTGCGGGAAATCCGGGGGCTCTGGCTCTTCCCACTCCGCCCATGAAAAAGCCTCCTGGATTCGCTCTCTGTTTTGGTTATCCACATGCAAGTCCGTGAGGACGTGTTCGAACATGGGAACACATTTCGAGAGCAACTCCTCGAAGTGGCGATAGAGAGCATAGTAACAAGGGTGGAGGTTATTTATATACGAGAGAGCCTTTGCTGTACCGTCCTGAGAGATCAAGAAATCGCAAGGTAAACATGCGAATTTTTGCGAGAGAAAATCTGTACCAGTTGCGCGAGTAATGTTGGGCTCTAGCTCAGGACGCAGAAACCCTTCCCTGGTTGAGTCGTAAGCAAGCGTGCGACCGTAAATGAGAGGGTGCAGGTATGGATCTATGATACGGCGCGTTAGCTCGTCTCCCTCGCGACGTGCCACTTTGTCTGGAAGTGTTTCCAGAAAGCGAGAGAGTTGACGATTGAGGCTTGAGAGCGCTGAGCTGTCAAGTATTTCTTGAGACTCCCAGATACGCTTAAAGCAAGAAACCTGACTGTCAGCACGTTAGAATGCCTATTGATACCCAGAAAAGGAGCCCTACCAATTATTCTCAACGTCGCGAAGGCTTGTATGACCCTGCAACTCTTCTAGAACATGTTCAACCTGCCCCAAGGCGAGACTCCATGATTAAACCTTCGCAGGATTCAAGCAAGTCTACCAACCTGATCAGGAGTCAGCCAGACTCTCAGGTTGTGGCCTGGTGCTCGCACAGCTATAGGCTGAACGAGAGCATTGGCGGCCCACTGAGCGCGGGTTTCTGGACGTTTTAATAAATTTCGCCAGTCCTCTCGACGTCGTATACATCTAGACAGCTCCGACATAGCCAAGTCTACCACCTGTGTGTGACTGAGGATCCATTGTGTGAAAATGAGTGAAATCCACTCACCGTTCTGGCAGGATCAGTGCCAACTCCCACTCCCTGTAGGATCCATGCATCATTGATAAAAGTGCGGGGCCCAAAAGGCTCACAATCATACTAAGGCTTCGGTCACTCGATGACTGTGGCTGCGACAACTCCCACTGCACCTAAAATTCACCCAGTGTTAATATCAGTACAGTGTGAGGTAGTGTTGAAACGTTGATCAGTGCGGTGCCCAGTTACCATTCGGCTGCTAAGCTGTGGTGATAGATCCAGTGACGTAAATAACACAAGAATGTGAAAGGCCTCTTTGGCTCTGATAATTGGTGGACGCTAGCTAGTAGCACCGGACAGTGGACACAGCACAAACACGTATATTATTGCTGCTGGAGAACACAGTTCCATTTGATATTTTCCTCGCATTTCCACTAACGAAGTAAATACACTCATGCTAGTACTAAATCGATCTAGATACGCCACTTGTAGGCTTTTGAAACTCCCCCACGGCAGGCTCGGCTTGGTGACAAGCAGATCTCGTGATGTTTGGCTCTGTTACACCTGAATTTAAATCATTCAATGGCACTTCGCAGTAGTGCATTGTAAGTGTACAATGATATGTGGTTGGACAGAATATGATTTGAAGTAGAGTTGAGTCGAATATTGTCCAAACCCGTGGCTGGCTGAAGTTGTGATAACCGGAGTTACCGATCGCATTGAATCTATTAGTACAGCCAGTGTATTTCTAAATGTATACTAGGGATGGAGAAACCAAACCAATGGAAGAGTTGGTGACATGTGATACGCGGTATGTGCAAAACAACTGAAAACTCAATAGCGGGTCACCAAGCGGTATCATTTGAGACTAAGAATGGGGTGCGGGCGAGAGCCTAACTTGCTGGATGTATAACGATGACATACTTATACCACCACCCAGTGCTTGGATCACAGATAAGATCGAGTACTGATGTCGGTGAGCATTTTGATATGCTACAGCTATTTTCATATCGAAAAATCATTTAGCCGCTTTTGTTGGAGCGATACGAAACAAAGGCGCTCCACGCTAGCTTCTTTTGTAAACCTTTAACCTGACTCGGACTTGTGTGGGCACTGCGGGGCAGAGACCCTGGAATCGCACCGTGCGCACTGACCTGCGATCAACTGCACATGGTGGTAGTTATTGGTGACCTTGTCAAGCTACCAAGCCCTCGTCGTGCAAGACACTACAATGTCGTCAAAGGTAAGCTTTCAAGTAGCTTTAACCACCATCATGAGATTACGCCGTGATTACGTCTAGACTGAGTTTCAGCATGCTATCCGGATGTGCATTTTTGCTGTTGGTCCATCAGTTATTTGAATGTTCCATCTCTGTGTCATGCAGCTGTGTAGCTCAATAATTTCCAATTGGCCATCTACCTTGATAAGATTAGGATATTTTCAGCATCCAGAGCAGGAGGTGGTACTATAACAAAGCATACACATCAGTCTGGATCACATTGGAGAAGATGTGACTGCTCTAGAAATTAACAGGTTCTCGCACTCACAGCAATGACCACAAACTTCGACGATACCATTGACTCTCCCCACCACTTATTCCCGAAGACGCTGGAAGCTGTCTTGATCATGTATTCCTTTCCCTCAACATGTATCGATGAATTTTCAACAACAAAATTCTAGACAAATTGCTGGGCAATTTTCGTAAGTACCGATTGCAACTAGTATTAATCACACATTCCACTCACGAAGCAATGTAGAATCCTATGTTGGTTCAGACCACCTGAAAGAAGTGTTGGAAATCAACCCCGCCAATGTAGTAGTACATAGTTACTTTTTCATTCGACTCAGACATTCATTCACCGTGATTCTTTGGAGGTATGCCTGAGTCAAACGAAAGCACTACGCCAAGCGGAGTCACCTTATTAAGTGACTTTGCTATTCAGTGCAAACCTAGACCCTGGCCCTCCACCAACTACAAGCACCCCAACGACCCATTCCATTTCCGTTGCCGTCATCATCCCCACCTCTTTATCAGCCGGAAGAGAAGCTTAAGTGTTGATGAACCCTCTTCGTTACCTGCTCATGTTGGGAAACAGAGATTAAGCGCGAGCAATCGCCTTAGTGGTGCAGGACGGTTTGGGATTGGTGTAAAAAACAGAATTGGAAAGAGAGCGGGCAGAGTTAAGCTCACTCCGGGAGAAAACAGACCTGTGTCCTCTCCACTCACCCGCAGAAAGCATACACGAGGACCTCCAACCACAGAATGTCGTTGTCCGAGGACTGTCAAAAGCATTTGCTGCTGCTGGGTTGTTCGGCGGGGAACGAGAGGAAACTGATGAATTTTTGAACGAGACGACAAAGTATGTCAGTGTCGATCGATTTGAGCGGGATAGAGAAGGCGCAAGTTTAGTACTAAGTCGGTTTGACCATGGCCGTGAAGATGCTACTTCCATGACGAGCCAGTTGGATCGTGATCGTGAAGCGTCCCTTGGCCGTTATGATAGAGATCGCGACTATGAACCGTTCTGCTTCCTTGAGAGACCATGCCCCATCGCGTACAGCATTTTCGGAAGCTGCGAGCACGTCTTCATTTGGCACGAAGAGGGTGGGAACGGCAGGAAACGCCGGTGCAAGACGGAGCCCAAGCCTGACGTTCTCGAGTGCCGCGAGGACGGCATCGGGAAGTACTGCACCTATGAGCATAAGCAGTGGTGTAGGATTGGGATTAGTCCTGGCGCTGGGAATTCAATAGGAGCCAATGTCTGGACGTTTCAAGAAAAGCATTGTCTCGAGACCTCCGCACTCTTGAATGCCCTCTCAGGAGGCATGCAGGAGACTGCAGGAGACTGAAGGAGAGAATGAGATGCCGAAGGAAATACTGAGGGTGCTAGAAGCCATGGCGAATCAAAGATGGTGTGGGCTTGGGTAGAGGCGTAGGACTTGGCGTAAGAATGGAGGTTTTCGATGACAACAAGTCAAGAGATGTCAACACTCGACAAATTACAAAGGATATAGACTACGATGCGTTCGTTCTTCATGCCCTCTATGCGCCACTGAGAGCCCCGAAAGGCAGGGCTGCCGGGGTTCTACATGAAGTCGATTTTAGAGAACGGTGCCAGTGCCAGAAGCGAACCATACGATGTGAATCTCGTACACGTCATGTATGATTTGGAGAGTCCTCCTAAGTTGTACAACATTTCGACGATCCGACGATCTTCAAGCCCACCTGGGTAACTGGCGATCGGGACACCAGGCACAGCCGACCGGTGTACAATCCACCGCCGCTTCTTCCTCTCAAACGCAGACCAATCGACGGAGTAGTAGGAGAAATACTCCACTTCGCTGACAAAAAAGTCCCCTGGATTTGCTCTCTGTTTTGGTTATCTGCATCCAAGTCTGTAAGGACATGCTCGAACATAGGCATTTCGAGAGCAACTCCTCGAAGTGGCGATAGAGTGCAGAGTAGCAAGGGTGGAGGTTATTTATACACGAGAGAGCCTTTGCTGTACCGTCCCGAGAGATAAGGAAGTCGCAAGGCAAACATGCAAATTTTTGCGAAAATCTGTGCGGGTTGTGTCTGGCCACTATTCAGGACGAAAAAACCTTTCCCTAGTCAAGCGTCCGACCATAAATGAGAGAGTATAGGTATGGATCTAATATGTGGAGCATTAGTTTATCTCCCTTACGACGTACTAGTTTGTCTAGAAGTGTTTCTAGGAAGCGAGAGAGTTTATAATTGAGGCTTGCGCGCACTGGGTTATCAAGTATTGCTTGAAGCTCCCAGATACGCTCAAAACAAGAAACCTGACTGTTAACATGTTAGAATGCCTATTGTTCATGTCCAGAAAAGAGGGCTTGCCAATTATTGTGAACATCACGGAGGCTCGCATAGCCCTGCAACTCTTTCAGGACATATTCAACCTACCCCCCCAGGTAAGGTTCCATGATTAACTCTTCGCAAGATTCAAGCAAGTCTACTAACCTGATGAGGAATCAGCCAGATGCTAAGGTTCTGATCTGGTACTCGCACAACCATTGGCTCAACGAGAGCCTCGGCGGTCCACTGAGCGCGTGTTTTTGGACATCCAAATAAATTCCACCAGTTATCTTGACGCCGTATACATCTAGATAGCTCCAACATAGCTAAGTATATCACCTGTGTGCGACTGAGGATCTATTGAGTGGAAATGAGTTAGATCTACTCACCGTTCTGCAATAAGCGAAGCTCGCCATATAAGACAATTGTTTTAGCTTGCTCGCCTTGTTCCCACTTAGCTGGATAAGATCCATGGTTTTCACCGAGATGCTCAGTCGAGTCTAATTCAGTTTACAGAAGGGTAATTGGACGACGAGTCTGTCTTGTGATAGCAGACTCATTACCTCGGGTCTTCCCGTGCCGCCCTTCGCCCCTGCGGCATTTTTGCCTTGCGCAATCCGTCATGATAATCATTCCGGAGGCATTCATCGTCTCTAGTGAATGTGGAGTAGTGGAGACGGCAGTCTATCTCTAGCAAGAGAGACTCGAAATGGCTCCTCGCCTTCTTGGTGGTCGTTCTCAAGCGGTGCATTACATAATGCAGAAATGAGCTCAGTTCAAAACGTCACGACGACCCCGAACCACAAGCACAACGTTTCACAACTACGTCCTCTTCACACCTGATAGATCCCGTGATGGTAAGTAACCGCATGTTATCACATTCAAGCATAATTATCTCACATCACTTACCAGTCGTCTGGCTGGGAAGTTCGCATGTCCAGCTCGAAGGGCATACCATACTACTTCAACGCTAGCAGCAAGCAATCAAGCTGGGATGCGCCCACAGAGCTATCGGAAGATCAGATCAAGTCTCTTCCCGGCGCACAGTACCTGAAAAATAGTAGCGGCGGAGGCGCTGGGACAATCACGGCGAGTCATTTGTTGGTGAAGCACAAAGACAGTCGGCGAACATCGAGTTGGAAGGAGGTGTGCATGCATCTGCCTTCCAGTAACGGACACATGTTGACCCTGTATACTCCTAGACGAATATTACACGCACTAAGGAAGAGGCTATTGAAATTCTCCGAGGATATCAGCTTCAGATCGGCAACTCGCGCGAGAAGTTCGAAGAACTGGCGAGCATCCATTCTGATTGTTCGTCGCATTCCCAGAAGGGAAATCTCGGACCGTTCTCGAAGGGTCAGATGCAGAAGCCGTTCGAAGACACCGCGTTCGCTCTGCAGGTCGGAGAGTTTAGCGACATCATCAGCACAGACAGTGGTGTGCACATCATTTTGAGAACGGCATAGCACAATTGAATGAGTAGTGGGGAAGTTTATGCAGTCGAAGTGTTGTACGTCCATCAGATTGTAGCATTGAGCATGATAATACATTCGAAGTATATGCGACCGTGTCGCTGACAATTTTTAAAGCTTCAGCTCAGGACGGGACTGAAAGAAGGGTCAAATATATATGCCATGGCGCCAGCACACCAGTCTACTACCATGCCATTTTCAGGAAGACACGTCCATTATTTTATTTTGAAGTACTGTGAGATTCTGAACGTTGGCGTCGCATGTTGGTCGCACTACCGTGATGTCCCGTGCTCTGCGTTCTTTACCTTGACGGTATCATCCCGAGTCTTTCCGTGACTCTCCCAGGTTTATTTCGACAAGCGAATAAAAATAAAATCAAGTGGTAAGATATCCGAAGCTAGTAAATTGAGTGTAATTGAGTGCAGTATCATATCGAGTATGCTACTTAGTACAGAAATGAAGATAGACAGCAGAATTAATTTAAAGAGGTTTGCTATGATTCTCTCCGTCGGAGCTATCGCGTGCCACGACACTGGGTTTTCCTGCGCGGCAGTATCTCAGCAAGTCCGCGAGAGGAACAACAGCACAAAAACCTTACTTGACAGCCAGCTATTTTGTCCCACAAGGCTGCACGCTCAATAAAAAAAATAAACCGTCGAAATAAACATCGTCGAAATAAATGTTGTCGAGTAGTGAGAGACAATATTGTGTACATCTGACTCGGAATGGGCGGCCCTAGACGAAGTACCTGTCAGAGATTCGGAAGACTCGTGATTCCTTCCTTTATTATTCCACCCCACAGCCCTCTGAGAGTTTTTCGACTCATCCCCAATCTTCCTCCAAGACACCATTTTCATTGCGTACACCAGCGAGATCATCTTTGGCGGAGTTTGCCATTTAATTTACCAACGTTGCTTGTTTCCCATCTACAACTTGCATACGAATTCCAATCGAACGCCGCACAACAGGGCCAGCAGCTGTAGTGTAACGAGGACAACAGCCTTCACCTTCAGGAATTAGAAGTTTCAAAAGCCAGCACCATAAGCGACCATCAATATGCCAACAATTGTGGAATATGGTCTTGCCACGTTGCAAGCCTCGTGGATTTCGGTCATCTTTCTCCTTACGCCCTTTGCCTATCTGGTCCTATCGCAGAGATCAAAATCAATAGGTGCGTCATGTTCCTGTGGGCTTCAGTATATTTTTGGAAGGTCATTGGAGCTTTGGGCCGCTTCTTTGAATTTGGCGCTTTCAGTTACTCGGATTAATATCTGAACTGTCTTCGACGATTAGGTGGTCAATCAGACAAGGAAGAAGTCGGATCCAATGCCCTAGATCACTCGAGCTTCGATATGTCAAATATACGTGTAACAAAGATCTTCATCCACCCCATCAAGGTGTGTGATCATGTCGATTTCCGCTCAATTGCCAGTGTTGATGTTGTAGTAGAGCTGTAAGGGTACTTCTGTTCCAGAAGCCAAGTACACTCTTGAAGGATTGGATGTCAGTCCATTAAATATGTTTCTGATAATCAATATTAACTACGCTCTAGAATGATCGGAAATGGTGCATAGTTAGGGCAGATAATAATGCAGTCGTGACTGCCCGAGATGTGGCCAAGGTACGTCCTATGCCGTCGGTGGCACCTGAGGTCCATTAGACACAGGCACAATTTTGTACAGATGGTTCTTATAAATCCCCGTATCATTCCGGACGCCTCATGTCCAGAGGGTGGCCGGCTCGAGATATCCTTCCCAAAGGAGTCAGGCTGTGAGGCCTTCTCCGTACCGTTAAACCCCACTAAGGAAGCGCTTCAGGATTGGCGGAAGTGAGTACAGCTTTGTGTCACTGCGGTCCGATGTCCTTTATAATCATGTGTTTTCTAGCCTCGATATATCATTGTGGGGTAAGGATGACATCGAAGGATACGTATGCCAGACCAACGTAGGAAGGTCGCCTTCGGAGATACTTTCGCAATATATGGAGTTGCCAGTGCACTTGGCTATGAAGGGTTTGCGCCCGCGGATCTGTCCGCCTACTCTACGGTTTCCCGACCTAGATGCACCCTCATATTTTCAGGATGGGTATCCCTTGATGTTGTTGTCCGAAGAAAGTGTCGCAGCCATGCAGGACCGGACCAGAGGAATGGTGGGCATGCAGGGCATAGCAGAAAAGTGGTCCAGTGACACTTTACAGGTAGAAAGGTAGACCCATCCCTTTTCGGTCCGAATGTTAGGGCTCGTGCGACTTTGGGTTGTTGCTCATCTTGTTGTCAGGTTCCGCCCTAACATAGTGATTAAAGGAGCCGGCGCGCCTTTTTTCGAGGATATACTCACTGAATTCACTTTCGATTCTCATCGCGAGAGTGTAGACAAGGGATCACCGGTCATTCGGCTTGTGTCTAAATGTACTCGTTGCATGGTGCGAATTTGCGGTCGATTTCTTTTCAAGAACAGGTACTAATTATTTGGGTATGCTTGTGTCCAGCTGCCAAACGTACATCCCGACACTGGTGTGCTTGACAAGGCGGTGCCATTGAAAGTTTTAATGAAGCACAGAAGAGGCCTAGATCCTGAGCGGCCCAGCCAAGCGTGTATGGGGTGCAATGGAATTCTCACTGCGAATGGGATGGTAAAGGTCGGCGATTGGATCCACGTGCGTAAGACGGGATTCGTATGACTTTAGAGGGTGTGCATTTCCATGTATTTATCGCGTATCGCAGTGTCGTCGCTTCAACGCCAAGTATGCTAAGCATTATGAAATGTCTGCGCCAACTCCTTCTGGCACGGAATTCACAGATGGGCGATGAGCCTAGCTCCGCAAGGGTAGGCTCAAAGCGATGACAAATCCAAGGGTGTGAGATGGGGTCAAGACGACAGCAAACAGGCTGTTGCGTGATCAGCACAAGTTCCAGGAAAAGATTTTCATTGACATGAAAGCTTGAAGGAGGTCAAGGCACCATGTCGATTGAGCTAGGGGTACCATTTCGGAAATCAAAGCCAAATAAAGATGAGGCCCCCGGTCGGTATGCCACGCTGGTAGAGCAACATTAGATAACATAAAATCTGCACATGTTCTGATACCTCGTGGAGTATCTAGAGCGCCAGTGGTTGCAATATGTCGCAGCACATGTAAGCTTGCGCCTCTGCAGTGCCTTGGTCTGCCACGCGAGAAGTTACCTTTTTTAGAACCGGACCAAGGGGGCCGGGCTTGTCGAAATCCATGTCAGTAACTTGTTACTTGTTTGATGATACTCATAACGAGCTTTCTTTGCCGCAGTAATCTCCCCCCAATCCCGAGTTTGAACCGCCATCATCTTCCCTTCCAGAGCTCGTCACCCGAGCCCTGAACTATGGCTATAGGGAAATGGAATCCTTTTGGTCAACCTGTACTACAAGCCACCAGCGACAATCATGTCCCGCAACAACCGTTGCCAATCCCTTGCGCCGATGGAAAACAGTTTGGTCTCGAGAATGTATGTCCTCTAACTACTCTATTTCCACCAATGATCTTCATTGCCATCATTCCTGTAGTTTGGCAACACATGGTACGACTTGCTTTGTTCCCACACCCCAACTATTCGCTGACGACCCGAAAGTTATGCCAACTCTGTTCTACAGGCTCTATACTTTTGCAGTCCCTTTCGAGATCTCATAATTCAGCATGCAGATCCGTCCGCCACAATCCAAGCAGCTCTATCCTCGCAGTCCACTCCCAATGCTGCTCCCGCCTCCCCAACCACTGCTGCCCGTCGGAACCTGTCTGTACAAGAATCTCTCCCAAAAACCAGTACCGTGAACCCTCCGACACCACAGATACCCTCATCACCACGGACCTTGATGTCCGCACTTCGCTCCTTGTACATTCACATCTCTCAGAACCCAGCTGACAAAGGCACCGTTGCCCCCCGAGCATTCATAGACAAACTCAAAGAATTAAATGAGGCATTTAGAAATACAATGCACCAGGATGCTCACGAATTTTTAAATTACCTCCTAAACAAGATTGTCGAGGAGATAGAAGAAGAAAAGAAGCTTGTGCAGGTTCCTCTCGATGATTGTATGTGGAAAACCCAGAATTCTTATTTCTACTGACACCCCAAATTTTCAGCGGCTGATTCAGTCAAGTCATCGTCTACAACCTCGCAACCGTTGGTAATGACAGCAAGCACATCGAGCTCAGGCAACCCATCGACGGGGGCTACATTTATACACCAGATATTCGAAGGTATACTAACTAGCGAAACTCGATGTCTGACATGCGAGAACGTGCGTTGTCATAATTCTTACCGCTGCGCTTACTGATCGCACACAGGTATCTTCACGTGACGAGTCGTTTTTGGACCTCTCCATAGATATCGAACAGAACTCAAGTGTGACAGCATGCCTTCGACAGTTCAGCGCTAGTGAAATGCTCTGCCAGAGAAATAAGTTTTTCTGCGACGGATGTTGCGATCTCCAGGAAGCGGAAAAGAGGTATATAATATCCGCTCATCTAGATTTGATACTGAGGCTACGTCAGGATGAAGATAAAGCGACTGCCCAATGTTCTCGCTCTACATCTCAAGCGCTTCAAGTATCAAGAGGATGTACAAAAGTACATCAAACTGGCTTATCGCGTTGCATTTCCCTTTGAGCTCCGCTTGTTCAACACTATTGATGATGCTGAGAACCCTGATCGACTGTACGAGCTCTTTGCCATAGTAGTCCATATCGGAAAGTGCGTCCCTTACTGCGTGTGACACTCGTTATCTGTAATCGCCACTAACGTGCTTTCCTTCCCTTATTCGTCTCTTGTAAATATAGTGGGCCAAACCATGGTCACTATGTCAGCATCATCAAGACGTTGGGTACCTGGCTCGTGTTCGACGATGAAACAGTGGAATCGATCAAAGAATCCGACATACCCAAGTACTTCGGCGAATCCAATTCGGGCTCCGCCTATGTGCTATACTACCAAGCTGTGGATCTAGACCTCGATCTGTGTCCGACAAGTTCACATGCTCCTGAGGAGCATTTACATCAACGACTCCCTACAGATTCTCCTGCATCGATCTCACAACCTATACCATTGCCGCCCGGATTGTCCGCAGAACCTGCAGGAGCAGAGAACACCGAAACTTCCGCTCCACTGTCCCCGCCGTCTTCACCCATGAATATTCCCATCCCGCCTACTGAAAGATCACCGCGTAAATTCTCCTCGGATTTTATGAAAGCTAGCCCTCCCTTGGTACCTCCGCATCATGCAACAGTCGGTCGTGGCTCATCACTAAAGCCGTCCTCGCCAGCTCGTGGTAGTATACTCAGACACGTCCCCTCACTGATGGTCGGTGTAGACAAGCGTGACATGACCGCAAAATCCACTGCTCCCTTTCCCAAGTCTGAGCCATCAGATCCGCTGTCCCCTGTACTACCTATCCCTGCTCTGCTCAGTCCGAACGGCAAGGAAGAGAAGAAGAGCACCTCCTGGTTCCGAAGGAAAAGTCTTAAATCGGGAGGGAAGTCACGTCCAATTTCGGAATTAGAGACAAAGAAGCTTCCCTTACCTCCTGTCGTCCCCTCGGATGCGTCATCATCACCGTCGAGGTTCCACATCACTGGGTCGACACCCAAGCATTCCAAGGATGATGATTCTGGACATAGTTCGGAGCTGGCAGCTCTTGATCGTCCTGTAGCGCCCTTCATGGTCCATCGCCGCCCTTCGTCTTCTTCCGGTCTTGTTCGGGCGCATAGTACGAGCAGTCAACGAGATTCTTCGCCTTCCATTTCAGGCACTACGTCATACTCTTCACATACTACAAGCACTACCTCATCATCAGCACCTCCTGACCATCACTCACATACCATTCGCCCCTTGCCAACGATACCTGCCTCTCTGCAAAACTCGAGGATAGTACAATCCCCTCCTTCATCTTATTCTCGAGGCCACTCATCTGAGCATCCGCGACCGCATAAACGGCCGGTGGTGTCACCTCATGACTTTGAGCCACCAAGGCTACCCAAATCCCCAACTCGGCCGACGACAGCAGGTGCTACGCTTGGTTCACCCTCCTCTGCAACTATACCTCGGGATCATGATCTTCCTCCATTGCCAGGTGCTGTGGATAACATACCCAATGGGACGTATAGTAACACGCCTATGACACTGCCTCGTTTAGAAGAGAACAGGACGCAGGTGAAAAGTAAGTTGTACGAGGAAAGCGCATCGGGCTTGTCTTGGCGGCCAAAGTCAGCACATGCGTCTACCGTCCTGGAGGGAGTTTTACAGCCTAACACTTCCACTAATTCCACCAGTGCTGTGAAACGGGCAAGTCGGAAGATGAGCTTCACCGCATCATTCCCGTTTGGCCGCAAGGATAAACAGCGCGAGAAGGGGAGAGAGCATGAATAAGCGTCCCGGCCCAGTGATTCGATCACTCACTCCCCGCTCCCGCTCGTCCCGAGCCTGACGCACGTTAGACTTGTATTTCATGGTAAAGATGTGTTTACCTATATATTGTTTAATGATCTTCGTTCCCGTCTTGCTTGAGCAGTTGCGTCATGGAAAGGTTTCGGTCATCTATTTTAATTACAATCGCATACACTGTTTTTATTCGTGCAAAGTGGAGTTTCTTCTGTTGCTCGTATCCTACCGTTCCATCATGATTCGTTCATCCCTAACTTACCTCGTCGCGTCTGTATCATTTTCATGTTGTATGTTAGAGTAATAACCAGAGACAAACCACAATGAAGTTATCATGCTAGTATACAATCGGTAAAATTTACAATAGAACAAGTAATTAGCGCTTAGCGCTGTAGCTATTGAGTCCTTCACGCGAGCGAGTCCATTGAGTGATATAGTTCACAAATCGAGCATACGCTCGTCCTCTAGAGGGATTGGGTAACGCTGCCCATGTATCGCTGCACAACAATTTGAGTGTATGGCCAACTAAGCACACAAAATCCAACTCACTTTCCAGGGGAGTTGCTGCCATATCAAGTATGTGCAGCATCGTCTCGTGTGGCTTGGAGTAAAATATACGTCCAGTACCCTCGTCCCACGCTATCGCTGTCACACCACCGCGAATATGATCAAGAATATAAGGAGGTAGATTAAACTGTCCCAGCATATTCTCGCGGTGCTTGGGAACATTCCGGATGACATTTTGGAGCGTTTCGCGTCGCATAATACTATAGGCATCGTCGCCTCGTTTTGATAGAATATGACCGGAGAAATTGCGGATAGAAAGCGTGTCTGATCGATTATCGCGTGGAACAGAGTAGAATAAAGAGCGCAGACATCCTGGGATGACGAACGTTCTGCATATTGTTCTGGATTCGTCGTTTTTGAAGGATAAGCGGTGCATCATGTTGGATTTCAGGTTCGCGATAGCGTAATGTGGCTTCCCCGTAGATCTAAATGCCTCGGGAGCGCTCTCTCGTGGGGTTGGCGAGATAATCATGTGACAGATACGACCCCCGCTTTCGTTCCTGTAGAAGATATTGATAGGAGGTGGCAGAAAATCGCTACCACGGTCGTTGAGCACGTGTGGGTCACTTATTTGGAAGTCTTCGATGTCTTTCCCGTAGAAGGAGGCGATTGAAAGCGGGTTAAACTCTCCCGCTTCTCCATCCCCAGGCTCAGGAGTGGGAAACATAGCGACAGTGAACATGACATCTGGAATGATAGGTGGTCCTCCAGGCGTGGGATTGGCTGGCGCTAACTGCGGACGATTCGTGGAGCGCACGACGAGAATTTGCCCTTGCAAAGGTAATAACCGGAGGTTGCAAATAGGTTGTTCCTTCGACAAGTTTAGAACAATCTTCGCAGCAAGAAAAAGGACTATACCTGTTGTGAAAACGTGACCTCGCGCGCGCATTTAAAAGTAGATATGTGACCATCAGAAGTCAGTTCCTTCATCACAATCGTTTCGGGCATCTTGGCAAGTACCATGTTTGGGACGCCATCGACTTCACCAAGATCGATATTTCGAAGCTCTGAATCGCTGCGAAGGTGCCCGAGAAGGCGAAATGGTGGAGGTTGTGATGCAGCAAAGTCAAAAAATTCTTGGGAGCCAGGTACGAGGTTAGGATTTCCTAACGCATCTAGTGCATCCAGGGAGATTTGTAAACACGTCGCGACATACTCCAGCGGCATTGGAGCATCGATTTGATACCGTGGGTTGTTCAAGTACGGATTGTATATGGAAGGATCAATACTGAATCAATAGTTAGTGTGTCGGAAGGTGCACTTGAAGACCCAATCAACTTTCACCTGTTATTAGTTTGATGACTTTTCAACGTCTTCCGCCGAATATACCCGATAAGAATGCTTGGCGTGCCTTCCACATTCATGTACTTGGCGCATATATTGTACGCTTTCCCTCGGACGGGCGTTTCTGCCAGAGGAACAATGCCACGGATACGGTGATCAAGAACGTATACAACCAAACTGTAGTGAGTTTTGGCAAGATTGCATGCAGAAGCGACAAGGTATTTTCCACCGGGAAGTACGACCATTGATAATATATGCCTATGTGCCTCCGTGGGAAGGTAAGAGGCGGCAGAAGGGTTTGGCAGGATCCAGTTTTTGTGGACTGTAATAGCGCGGATAACTAATCGTTCGGCCTCAAACGAGGTCAATAAACGAGGAGAATACTGCAGAGAAGGCGGTAACACAGGCACATTGGGTCCAATCCTTTGTAGAAACCGTTTCCATATTATACCATGGTGCGTAAGGTTGTAGAACAGTTTGTTGACCTAAAGCGATGAGCTTAGTAACAGCAGGTAGATACAAAGTAGACATTACTATTCGCAAGCTCAGGATATCTTCCACCATCAGGTAGTCGAATATATGATCGACCAATATATCGTCAGAAAGCATACTCAAGCTTGGAAGACTACTGAAATCTTGGTGGACTCGCACACTCCACGTTCCCATTCCTGTTCTATTTCGCTCATTAGTGCTAAAGTAAGAGCAAGAGATTGCCGGAGAGATGAGACGAGAAATCAGAGAAAACTGGCCATACATGATTGGGAAAGAAACAGAACAGACGTCTTGAGGTGGAGTTATATTTACTACTAGTCTGTTAGCCTTGTTTTCATGTTCGCGACACTTTCAACAGAGAGTTTGACTGTTGTATTCAAAAAATACATCCATGGCGACAGCGCGATGAAAAATACAAGGGCTGGAAGCCTAGACTGCACTGCAGAAAGTGCAGGCAGATCATGAAGAGGTCACGGTAAAAATTACGCGAACTACAACACTTTCCTAAATGATTTGTCTATATTGACACGTGACTCACCAACAACTCAAGAATCCCCCGCTTCGTCAAGACTCAGTGGACTAAGTGGGCCAGCATGCGCATAATGATGGATGAGAGTTTTTTTTCATAGGGAATTAATTGAAACACTTGATTGTTTACTTCGAAAGTCTACACCAACCACGAAGCGCTCGGTGTAACGCCTGGTGGCTTACGTACACCTGCTACAGTGGTTCATAGACTCCTCCTTTTGGGCCTTAGCTTGTACCGTCGTTGTTCCGCAATTCAGAACGTGGTTCTGTTCTGTTTCGCGTGTCTCATCAGTGTTTCTCGCCGTCAGCCATGACTTGTTTCCAGCCTCCGTGTCCTCGTGAAGGTACCACCTTCTGCTCACCAGTGATGCAAATTTTATAGCCAGTCATTCCCTGCGCATACTGTCGCTCCATTCGCTTCAGACTTCTGGACTCAGGCCGGCACAGGAGACGCTGATATTGTTTCTGTGCTATGTTTGCGAGTTGTCGCAGCGCGAGACGACAATGATGAAGGAGTTCTTCGATGCTTCCTGGAGTCAATGTCATCAATGGGGGATTTTTCGCCTACCTAACCTTCACCATGTCACTCGTTTTTCTGGGCCACGTAGGTTTTGTTACACTGGTATCGTCTTGTTGGCCTTCACGATTGCGTATATAGGCGCTTAAAAGCGGTCAGTTTGTAGGCTCTCAGCAGGGTGGCACAGACATACTTTTACATCAATCGACCAATGTTGCAAGACGGCGATTTCTTTCAACTTACTCGTGTATTGTTAAAAGCAGGGGGAACAAATACGGTCAGTTCTCTATTTTGGTTAGAGGAGTTGATTTCCGTCAGAGTCTAGGACAGGGTGTTGGGATGTATTAAAGGAGACTAGATAAAATTGTAAGTACTCACAAGGAAATGCAATGAGAATATTTTTATCCATGACATTTGGCGCTCGAGTCTCGTCGAGTCGGCTAGCGAGCCGTCTTCCAAGTTACACGTTTAGAAGGTGGTACGAGAGGTGTATATCAAGTTTTGCACAGAACCTGGACCAATTTCATATCTCTTTCTTGCTTTGACTGTATTTCTAACGTCCACTGCACCCTGCGTAGGTTTGTTTTTTGTCACGTTATCGACAAGCTCACCGCGTAGGCTATGTCTCCCAAAGTGCCGATACAAATCGCGATCTAATAATCTCACCACTCATACAAGTGAACTCATGATTTACAATTTTTCAACCTCTCGCGGAGCTAGAAATATACTTCAATCGGCTTGTTAACCTCAAGGAGGGCACAAAAATTTACAGCGTATCCACAATACACTTCTTGGTTGTGCATTACGGAATTGCCACAACTCAAGCGTGGATTCAAAGCTGAACGCATCGTGTCAGAAGACCACTGTCTCATTCAGTGCATAATGGTGGACCACAGCAAATGTTCTCTGAAAGGGAGGTCCCCGCTGTGGAAACATACCTTGAGGACACCTTCAAAGCGGCAGTGGACGAGCATATAAGTATTGTTTCTGTGGCCTTCATTCTCTATCTCTCACCCACTGCACTTACTGCCACTGTGAACGCGTACACACCTTTACATTTGAATCAATTATCTGCTGGCCCAGGTACGTGAATCCCCAGTTCCAACACCTACGCTTTCTAACTATACTTTACCTCCTACCTTCAGATGACTCAATCCACTTCCAATGCCTCCTCATCGCACGGTTCCGAGTTTTTCGATGAGGCACAACACATGCCAAACACCGGTATGTATATGAGTCAATGTCCCTGGCCCCAGCCCGCTTACATTCCTCATCCAGGCTCTTACGGTATGGCACCTAATGCACTGCATGGTGCCACCCCCACATACGCGGCCGTCGCACCTTTGCCTGGTGTGGCTGCTGGAGTTCCGCAACACGAGTTCGAAGCAGGACAAGATGGTTGTTACCCCCTTGCAGTGGCCAGTGCCACTGATGGTCAATACCCACCGCCACCATACCCTTGCGCGTTCCCCTTGTATCACCAACCTTTCCCATTGAATGCTTTTCCAGGAGCCAACATTCCTTACGCCCCACCCCCACCGCATCAAGAATACCTCCCCCCACATCATGAACCTGGGCTCCAAACGGGCTTTGCTCGCTCGTTTATCGCCCAAGTACCAGGTTTAGCAGTTGGTAAAAAGCGCGTTGCGAATGACCTTGTGGAACGTGACACCATGGAATTCAAAATATATAGCTTCCGCGGGATCAGGAACGACCCGTTATTTGTGAGTTTTCTTTTAATCCTATGAGGGCGCGTTCTTAATCCTTGGGACAGACACCTGTGTTAAATCAACATGGTAAACTCGACGGGACATTCATGTGCTCCAAGGATGGGGTAATACTCCATCCTTCAGGCTATTCCAAGCATATTAGATCACGAAAGCACCTAGGCTACAAACTAGAAAGATTTAAGTGCCCTGCCAGTGAATGTTCCAGATCGTGCGTATCCCAACTCTCACAATAAGCACGCCTCATAATTAATAAATATTGTTGTGATTAGTTATGCCCGAAGTGATGCCTGCAAGAGGCATTGGGACAACGGTTGTGGAAAGCGAGCACCTGAAGGTTCTCGGATGTCATACAAAGCCGCTTGTCAAGCTTCCGCGAGTTCCGCTTTTGCTGCGCCTGTGATAGAAGCCACGCCTGTGATAGAACCTGCTCCAGCGTTCACATATCCATATCCATATCCATATCCATATCCTTACCCGTACCCCATGCCCGCCATTCCAATATCCGAGAACGTGCAGTTCGCACCCCCAGCTCCCAATGTTGCACACTGGTATGGAACGCCCTATTCTGTGGAGGTTGCAGAACCCGCCGAAAACGACAAGGGTGAGGATGACGACGCTGATTTTTGGGAGGCTAATGAGATACGGGACGTGGATGAGATGTAGTTATACTTCACTTCTGCTACCGACTATTTCGTCTGTTTTATTGACATCATTTTTTCCACCTACACGCATTCTTTCCATTCTCTACGGCATCACACACTATTCTTCATTCATTTATGTAAACTATCACGTTCGTTACCGTTATCATCATTATAGTGATCTAGTGATTCATTGGTTGCAATATATGTTACTTGGATGTACGCACAGAAAGATCTAAGGAACGAGCGACACTGACTGATCTTAGCCCGGTGGTTGCCACAACAGAATCAAAATCTGTTTGTCTTGCAGGTTCGAAACCTGCCGACGACAACGTTTTTTCTATCGGAACATACCTTGATATTCACTTATGGATGGTTTTCCTTAAAAGTTCACTCTATCTGGTCTTACCTCCTAGGCGGTTCTCACAACATCCGGTTCGAAACCTGCCGATGGAAACTTTTTTTTTCAAGACAGACCTCGAACGTGACAAGTATCAAGATTCAATAAATATGACCATTTTTATGCGATTCGCACAAAGTGGTCGTGCAAAAAGTTGTATAATAGGTCGAAATAAACCATGGCTTATTTACTTGCCAGATGGTGAACATTTGCGAAGAGATACTAGTCCAAGCAAATGCGGAACAGGCGATAAGATCATTCAGCGATGAGACCTGCGGGAGCCTGAGGGTAAGGAGATTGAAGAGGCTCGGGAGATTTGCGAGAATATGAAGTGAGAGTATCAAGGATTGTTGTCGCCCCTTCAGAAGTTCACCATAACTGGTCTTAGCCAGGTGGTTCCGACAACAGAGTCAAAATCTGTTTCTCTTGGACTGTACAGGTTTGAAACGTGCCGAACTACATTGTTTTTCTATCAGAACACACCATAATTTCTTCACTCATGGATGGTTTCTTTAGAAGTTCACCGTAACTGGTCTTAGGCAGGTGGTTCCCCCAACAGAATTAAAATCTGTTTCTCTTGGACTGTGTAGGTGCGAAACCTGCCGTCCATGAGGTTTTTCTATCGAAGCACACCTTGACATTCACCCATGGATAGACTCCCTAGAAGTCCACCATAATTGGTCTTAGCCAGGTGGTTCCCACAACAGAATAAAAATATGTTTCTCTTGCAGATTCGAAACCTGCCGACGACAAGGCTTTTTCTATTGGAACACACCTTGATATTCACTCATGGATGGCTTCTTCTGAAGGTCAGCGTAATTGGTCTTAGCCAGGTGGTTCTCACAACAGAATTAAAATCTGTTTCTGGACGGTGCAGGTTTGAAATCTGCCGACAACAATGTTTTTAAAACATACGCTTACCGTGATATTCACTCATGGATGGTTTCTTTGGACGTTCACCGTAAGCGGTCTTAGCGTGGTGGCCGCCACAACAGAATCAAAATCTGTCTCTTGCACTGTGCAGGTTCAAAACCTACCGTGAACGAAGTTTTTTCTATCGGAATACACCTTGATATTCATTCATAGATGGTTTCCGTAGAAGTCCACCGTAACTGGTCTTAGCCAGGCGGTTCCCCCAACAGAGTCAAAATCTGTTCGTCTTCCAGGTTCGAGACCTGCCGACAATGTTTTTTATCGGAACATGCCTTGATATTCACTTATGGACGGTTTCCTTAAAAGTTTAGCACATCTGGTCTTAGCCAGGTGGGTCCCACACCAGAAACAGATTCAAAATCTGTCTCTCTTGGACTGTGCAGGTTCAAAACCTGCCGATGACAACGTTTTTGTTCAAGACAGAACTCGAATACCAAGTTTCACTATACATTTTTATGCGATTCACACAAAGTTTCTATGCAAGAAGTTGTATCGTATATATTATTATGAAAAGTCAGACCACCATCCTCTACTTCCAAGGCTTCTGCTTCCCAGAACCTTCCTTGCTAGAAAGGTAAGTCGTTTCTATTGGCCTATGAATACATCGTGCAACTTGCGACTGTTCGCAAAAACTAAATTTTATCGACCTTCAGACTTTAGTTATTCAATGCGCGCGCAGGAGCCTCCACTGCAAGAAATATATCTTGTGAAAACAGACAATGAAAAAACGTAGTACTAATTTGTGCCTGCGAAGCACATACCATGCGAAGACGCAATGGCTTCTAGAGAATGTTTAGTTTGGACATATGTTCCACCTTGTTGAACAGTGATTGCGATGATTTAGACACCAGCAAAGAATGTTTAAAATACTAAATACTAATAGATCGCTCTGCTTGCAATGTTCTTCTTGATCGCGAGTGCATTTTAAGTCACCGCAGATACTCTGTGCAATGGTCCTCAGCTCAGCGCCGGGTATTGCAGACATGTCTACAGACATCAATTTGCAATTGACCAAGCCCGAAGAGGAACTACATGAAAACCTGCGCTAATATTAACATAATTCCAACGTGTGTCCGAAGGCACGACTCGCCGTGGAGTAAATATTAATCTTGCAACAATAATTTCCACAGGAGTCAAGGTGTATTCCGATAGAAAAAAAGTTATCAGCGGTAGGTTTCGAACCTACACAGCCCGAGAGCAGATTTTGATTCTGTTATGGCAACCACCTGGCTAAGACCAGTTACAGTGAGCTTCTAAAGAAACCACCCATGATTGAATGTCAAGGTGTGCTTCAATAGAAAAACCTTATTGCCAGCAGGTTTCGAACCTACACAGTTCAAGAGAAACAGATTTTGATTCTGTTGGGGGAACCACCAGGCTAAGAGCAGTTATAGTGAACTTCCAAATAAACCACACACGAGTAAATATCAAGGTATGTTCCGATAGAAAAAGCATCGTCGCCGGCAGGCTTCGAACCTGCAAGAGAAACAGATTTTTATTCTGTTGTGGGAACCACCTGGCTAAGACTAGTTACGGTGAACTTCTAAAGAAACCATACATGCGTGAATGTCAAGGTGAGCTCCGATATAAAAAATCCCATTGACAGCGGGTTTCGAACCTGCCCAGTCCTACAGAAACAGATTTTGATTCTGTTGTGGCAACCACCTGGTTAACACCATTCATGGTGAACTTCCAAAGAAACCACCCATGAGTAAATATCAAGGTGTGTTCCGATAGAAAAAGCATTGTCGTCGGCAAGTTTTGAACCTGTGAGAGAAACAGATTTTGATTCTGTTGTGGGAACCACCTGGCTGAGACCAGTTATGGTGAAGTTCTAAAGAAACCACCGTGAGTGAATATACAGGTTTGTTCCGATAGAAAAAAGCTCGTGATCGGCAGGTTTCGAACCTGCACAGTCCAAGAGAAACAGATTTTGATTCCGTTGCTGTAACCACACTGCCCAGACTACTTTAGGCTGAGTCACTCGTTTGTCACTGATACTGAAGGTGACCGGCACGTTATTAGCAAACTAGAACTTAAGAGTTCATAGTGTGAGAGACTAACCTTCTATGCACTCGATCTGAAACAAAACATCGTTCGAAATTCAATGGCTGAACGTGACGACTTTTGTTCCGAACCGCTGAACAGCTCTTCATAAATTTTGTTGATGGTGACGATGTTTTTCAGGAACACCTGTGCATCGTCTCTGAGACGACCGACTCAGTGAAAAAGTGACGCACTGTAGTCTTGGTGACCTTGTAAACCTGACTTCAAGAACAGTTTTGAGAATTGTGAGGGCCTACTCGGTCTGCTCGTCGATAGCGCCTTTGACGATCTGCATCGTGGAAGGACGAGGGAGATGCGGCCCGAAATTCGCCATGGCTTGGGAATAGGGCCTAATGACTGAGGGCGCGTTGAACATTGAAACGGACGTGATGGTAGAATGAGTGTCCGGGCTTCTATATCCGACGCAAGAGAAAGTTGACCGCCAAAACAATGTGAGCCGCTATAGCGAGAGTGAAAGGAGGAACGTTGGCGACGCTTTCCCCAAAAAGATGTAGCAGCGCAGTTCACGACAAGGTACAGATAGGATCAGAGGAGATGCTGCATGCGGGGACTGAATTGGCCCTTAGACTGACTGGTGCTTCAACTAAGAATGTCACGAAGGCCGGATGGGCTTTGGACAAGCTGGAAATGGAGACATAGGTTTGATTCAATTGAAGCTAGATATACATAGCACAAAGTTAAAAAAAGACATGCTGTGCCTAGCCACAGCCTTCTGAAAGGTAGAAACATAAAAAGGTAGCACACACACTCATATCTCCATCATCACTCTTCATCCTTTCTAGCATCCTGGTAAGATGGAGCCCCATATAAGCATTGGGCACGGATGAACTGACGATTGAATTAGTAGGCAATAGCTAGTGCGTCAGTTCTCGAATTGAAAATCACTCAAGCCCAGCCTTACAGACGACGAGGAGAACTCACCGAACATATCCATTAACCAACATACTTGCCAACCTGTCTGGCAGATACAGCCGTTATGGCTTCCAGCTCGACACGGCCCAGTGCAGCAGAAAATGAATCGATTCTGACACTAGTCGTAACCTTGGAGGGACATGAACCATATGTTATTCACTATCCGGAGGGTAAACATCATGAGTACAAAAATGTTTCCTCCATTTCCTATTTCCCCGACGGCAAGCAAATGATCAGCGGATCAGGCGATAAGACCATTCGGCGATGGAACTTGCGGGACGGTAAAGAGATCGAGAAGGCCCGGGGGGTTTGCGAGAACCGTATAAACGCAGTGGGGGTATCGAGGGATGGTCGATGGGTTGTCGCTGCCGGTTGGCAGCTCAAAGTCAGTGAGGTTGAGACGGGGATCGTGAGAACATTTAATGAAGGCGATTGGATCGACTGCATTGATATCTCCGCGGACAGCACGTTGCTAGCGAGTGCTCATTTTCGTACAGTACGGATATGGAACTTGAACACAGGCGAAATCGTGGCTGGTCCATTCAATTTGGATGATCATAATGTTGGCCACATATCGCTTCGATTCTCAGAAGACTCCCGGAAGCTGGCAGTGATGTCATATTGGAAGCCGTACGTTCTGCAGGTGTGGGATGTCCAAACACAGAAATTGGTTGTACAAAAATCTACTCCCGATATTCTTCCGATGCATTTGACCGTACCAGTCTTCTGGACAACAAAAGATAAATCCATTGTTACCGCATTCACCTTTACGAGATACTTCCCTACGACGATCTATGAGTTTGACGCGTCGACGCTCAAGACTGTCGGAGCTCCTTTCAAAGGGGACACTGATTTCATCACTAATCTAGCACTCTCACATGATAGTGTCCTTCTCGCCAGCTCTTCCTTTGATGCCATAAAGCTATGGGCCTTCCAGTCCCGCCAGCTCCTTGCTTCATTCGACGTCACGTTTCAGATATTGTCCCTGGTCCTCTCACCCGATTCACGCCAACTGGCTTACACGAACTGGGATAATACCAACATCTATATATGCAACATTCCAGCCAACGTCCTTGCTAGCATTGGACTTGCAGAAGAACCACAGCCTAGTGTATGTATTTCCTACATATATCCATCATTCATACGCCAACATTCTTACAGACCAGCAAACCTAAACGATCACGCCGTGCTAGTGAACTCGATGTACGTGCCTCTATTCTCTCATTCACCTACATCTGCACTATTTTCTATTACAGTTTGATGTAATACCCCGTCCTGTCCATTGTAAACCAGTGATAGTGCCCATTGTGTCCTCCATCCCTCGACCTTTACCCACCAGGGACCCACGCACTTTCAAACAATTTCTACGCAACCTCCTTTCTTCTCGTATGGACACAGTTCGCACTGGTGTGCCGCGTGATCCCCTCGACGTATGTTTCTTTTATTTGTTTTCTTCCAAGTTGACTCCATGGTTCCCTTGCAGTTCCCTGCTACATCCCCCTTACCTCGTCCACTTATAAATCCCAACGGGAATGTAAGTGCAGGCTCCCATAATTACATATTAGGCTTACATTCTTCTAGTCTCGATCCACACCAGCACCGCTCACCACCCAGTCCCCCTTCACATCCCATTCACACCGACTATCAATGCGGTGGCCCTTTCGGACAAGGCAGGCATTGCCTGCTATTGATGTTGTTGACGTTCCTCTTGCACCTGCTAAACTGGTATGCACATCTCATTTCTCTCGTATTCCAAGTCTCATGCACCCAATATAGCGCTATGCTGCAGCAGGTGCTCCCAGCAATGATGATGATAGCTTGATACGCGACGAAGATTATGTTCCTCCCCCTTCCCACAACCCTGGCTCACGCTCAGGTAGTGTCAACACTGGAGAGCATGGAAAGGGCCGGTTTTGTTTCTGCTTGTAGAGTGATTTCGACCCCCTGCATCTCGTTACCGTAATTATTCCTTGTTCTCCCAACAAACGCTGAAGCGGGCGAGATTTATCAATGTACAAATCTCAATAACAATCAATCCCAATCTTTAAGCATGAACTACAATCTTTTTAAAACCCTCGAACATTTCCGTTGGCTTGGTGTCAGTTGTGTCTACTTCATCTTCTCGCACCTCAAGCATTTAGTCTTCTTAGCACCAGCTCTGTCGATACTAGCTCAAGGTTTCGTACTAAACGCTACAGTGACTGACGGTGGCACATTTCTTGACATTTGTATTCAGCAACTTTTTGCGAGCTGCTCTTTACGCCGTGTATGATTTCTTGTTCACAACTTCATTCATTCGTTTAAATTCTCCTAACAGCTGGTGCCTCGCCTATAAGTCAGACAGTCCTGCACAGATGCTCTGTCTTTAGCTGTGGTACTCGGCACTTTCTCCAGGAACGAATAAGACGGGAAACACAGCATACACTCCATTGCTACTTGTGTAAACCAAAACAGGATACAGCAGGCCTGCGGATTGTTTGTATTGTTATAATCTATTCATACAGAAACCCTACCAAGTAATAAGACCTCCATAGCCTATTTGAGAAGCGTCTCCAGATCAAACAAAAAAGTAACCATGTACTACTTCGGCAGGTTGATTTCCAACGTCGGACTCCACGATCATTCCGAGAGAAGGAAACAGCACAGCATATTCCGCTCGCTGCTGAGCTGTCGAAAATAACGCAGCGCCAAAAACCAGCTTCTCCAGAGTACATCTTGACCGCCTCAAAAACGCCTTGAACTCTTCATGCGGCCACGTTCCCATCTGGGAAGCTTCAACCACCCGAAGGTTGGGGAGCGTCACAATGTTGAATAACCCAAGATCCTCGCCCGAGTCCACGGATAGATGCCCACGCATGCGTAAGGATCGAAGGTTCGCGTGGGTGATCGGTGCTGCAGCCTTGATTGGGTTGAATACTCCAATTATCACCAGCGAAGTGACGTTGGGACACAACCGTAATATGCAAGGAAATGCGTCTAGTCCACGTATTCCGATCTCGATGTGTGTAAGGCGGGCCCATGCCGAATCGGTGAAGAAATCCAACCGTGCGGGGCTAAACAACAAATCCGTCAGGTTAATGCTGCGCAGATTCACTGGCAATTTTGATAGAGAGCGGTTGATAACGCGCGGAAAATCCGCAGGGAATTGACGTACGGTGAGGTGGTTAAGCCTGTCGAAGTCGTCTATCTCGAAGGGGTTGATGCAGGCACAAAAATCAACCGCGAGGGATGAAATTTGTTTGACATATGGCTGCAGCAGCCTTCGTAGATCGCTCCGGTCACCATAATACTCTATTCTCAGCGAAAGCGGGTATCCTCGCGATCGTTCGAGCCAGTAGTTGTAGCAGAAAGCTTGTCTGTCCCAGTCATCGTCATCGTCATCGTCCTTCAACAGGAGGCTTTTCCATAACCTGGGAAAACCCAGGGCAACCTGCCTCCATCGACGACATACCCTGGTCAACAGGATAGGTGCCAGTCTCGATGCAGGCGACAAATGTTCCTCTTCAGGTAAGCAATATAAAAAAATTTCCGACAAAATTTCTGTCGGAAGGTGTAAGATTGTCGATGAGGATCCCGTGCGCACGGTGTTGGACTGAATGAAATGGGCCTTCCCATCAACAGTTTCGCGCTGACGATATCCAATGCCGTCCCTGGCCGTTTCGAGGGGCGAGATAATCGCATCCAACTGTTGAAGTGAATGTTTGTTATTATATTCAAATGCCAATACCAAAACTAAATACTTACCGGTTTCTGCGGCTCATCCATTGCGGCCGAGACTGATGGTGAATAGATATTCAAGATGGCTGTTTCAAGACTTGGGTCCTCGCCTATAAACGCATCTAACTGTCAAAGTAGATGTTGATTATTATATTCAGATGCCAACACCTCCAAAAACAAGCACTTACAGGTGTTTGCAGTTTATCGACAGTGGTTGAGACCAGCTCGGCGTTTGGGTTTGATGTTTGCATATTTTAACGGAGGTTAAGATTTTGAGAGATGGAGATTTGAAGAAATAAGTCTACCGTTCGATCAACCAACGCGTTCGTATTTAAACCAACACCTCATAAACCACAGGTCCACGACAAACACACCTTGCTATTGTAGTTTCTCGTAGCCGGTATTAGGTAAAATACCCGCCGTCCACAACTAGAGACCTTGCATTGTTGCAAGGTGGTCAGTGTGGGCACCTGTGGAAATGTGGAAGGTTGATCTCGCTCAACGGTTTCGGCATGTTCGATCGGCAGCACTAATGTAGGCCATTCAAGACCTCTTAGGCAAAGACCTGTCGATTGAGTTCTGAACTCAAATTTTCCTTATAAGTAGTCTTGCGTTTTTGGTGTGGTATTTGACAGGCGTAGAGGTACTTACACAAATTTGGTTGGATTCGAGCACGCTCCAGATCCATACCGTATGTGCTAAATGATCAATTCCATTTTCATCAAATGTTTCTCCCCTACAATATTCTTGACACTGACGCCTGCTCATACAAATAGTAAGAAGAAGCTGGAATCAAAAGACTCGATGGATGTTGGGGTGTATATAGCAGCGGGGGCTAATGTTGAGACAGGGAGCTTCGAGCGTGCGTCGCATAGGTTGGGGACAAGGTTGGAGTACTAGGCGTTTGGCGAAAAGAAGGGAAAAATTATGCTGTACGATGGACAGCCATCTGGCAGATATAAATATAAAGAGGGATGCGCGCCTATGTGCCTATCAACACTCTTTGTCCCTGCTAGTATCCTGGTGAGACAAAAACTCGTGAGCATCATGCATGGATGAACTGACGGCTAGCTTAAGCAGGCAGTGTCGCACCTGGATGAGTTAGAGAGTTGAAAATCACTCGAAAGCAAGCCCAGCCTTATGTGATAGAGCACGAGGAGAACTCACCTAACACATCCATTAACCAACATACTTGGCAACCTTGTCAGCCGTTATGGCTTCCAGCTCGACATGGCCCAGTGCAGCAGAAAACAAATCAATTCTGACACCAGTCGTAACCTTGAAGGGACATGAACCACATGTTATTCACTATCCGGGTAGTGGTCATTTTGAGTGCAAAAATGTTTCATCCATTTCCTATTTCCCCGACGGCAAGCAAATGATCAGCGGATCAGGCGATAAGACCATTCGGCAATGGAACTTGCGGGAGGGTAAAGAGATTGAGAAGGCTCGGGAGGTTTTCAAGGACCGTATAAATGCAGTGGTGGTATCAAGGGATGGTCGATGGGTTGCCACTTCAACTGGCAAGGAACTCAAGGTCAGTGAGGTTGAGACGGGGATCGTGAGAACATTTAATGAAGGCGATTGGATCGACTGCATTGATATCTCCGCAGACAGCACACTACTAGCGGGTACGTCGATCGATGCGGTGTGGATATGGAACTTGGACACAGGCAAAATCGTGGCTAGTTCATTCAATTTGGGTGATCATCATAGCGACATAGTGCTTCGATTCTCAGAAGACTCCCGGAAGCTGGCAGTGATGTCATATTTGGGGCGGCACGTTCTGCAGGTGTGGGATGTCCAAACACAGAAATTGGTTGTACAAAAATCTACTCCCAATAACAGTACGGGGTGGTATTTGCCCGTACCGGTCTTCTGGACAACAAAAGACAAATCCATCATAGCCGCATTCACCTTCACGAGAGACCGCCCTACGATGATCTATGAGTTTGACGCGTCGACGCTCAAGACTGTCGGACCACCTTTCAAAGGGACTCGTGGCATCGGCGGTCTAGCACTCTCACATGATAGTGTTCTTCTCGCCAGCTCTTGCGATGACGCCATAAAGCTATGGGCCTTCGAGTCCCGCCAGCTCCTTGCTTCATTCGCTCTCGGATTTCAGATGTGGTCCCTGGTCCTCTCACCCGATTCACGCCAATTGGCTTACACGATCTGGGATGACACCAACATCTATATATGGGACATGCCAGCCAACGTCCTTGCTAGCATTGGACTTGCAGAAGAACCACAGCCTAGTGTATGTATTACCTGCATACATTCATCATTTATATATTAATATTC
>MU172957.1:266062-295448 GCA_016695475.1 Suillus decipiens
GTTGACGTTCCTCTTGCACCTGCTAAACTGGTATGCACGTCTCATTTCTCTCGTATTCCAAGTCTCATGCTTCCAATATAGCGCTATGCTGCAGCGGGTGCTCCTAGCAATGATGATGATGACTTGATACGCGACGAAGACTATGTTCCTCCCCCCTCCCCAAATCCTCGCTCACGCTCAGGTAGTGTCAATGCTGGACAACATGGGAGGGGCCGCTTTTGTTTCTGCTTGTAGAATGATCTCGACCTGTTACCGTAATTATTTCTTGCATGCGTCAAACCCTGAAGCGGGTGAGATTTATCAATGTAATAACAATCAATCCCGTCCAGACTCTTTCATATGCACACGCAGTCCGTTGCGTATTTGTACTTAAAGGTTGCCGTCTTCTTTGTAATCATAATTGCAGAAATCGGATGGACGGAGAGGATGAGTTCCCTGGATATTCGTGCAGTTAGCTTGATTTTTTACTACAATTGGAATGTTCCTGAATGCCATCAAGGTGATCACTCCAGACAACTCGCCGCTGAAGGGGAGAAACGGGACGGGATATTACATTGATCATCATGGTGACGTTCAAATACAGGATTGTCATGATCGAGATTAAACCAAGGCAAAGTCCTCAGGTCGCAATGGAGAGGACAGCAGTACTAAGTTAAATTTAGGATCCATGAACAGAACGATGCCGCCAGTGATTATTATACTAATTTCGCGTACTAGATCATCGTTCCACTCTCTTGACTCGTAAACCTGTTTAGAAGCCAATGAAGCAAAAGTTGAATCCACATCCAAGTAATATGATGACGCATTTCCCAGTACGACACAAAAAGTGCTCAGACAACAAGATGATCATCTCAGGTCAGTATCCACGAGAATGATCGCTACATACTCTCAATATAGCATCCGCTCCAACGCCCGTGATACTTGCATTTACATGCAAAGATGTAGCGGCCCAATTTATGACACGCTGCGGATAATATCAGAGTTTTAAAAAAGGCACTGCATGTGGTGACCGAACTGAAGCCCAGTGATATATACAAATGACTGGCTGGCGCTTGATTGGCATCCAGAAATGAAATGACGTGGACGGGCCAGAAAAGAAGAGTTTAATGAACTGAACAACATATAAGGAGGGTTAAAAAGGATATGCTGTACGATGCACAGCTGTCTGGAAAATATGAATATAAAGAGGTAGGACGTGCGCCCATACGTCCATCGATCAGACGCCCGCTATTTGTCCTTGATGAAAACCTACGAGCATTACGCATAGATGAACTGACGGTTGGCTTAAGCAGGAAAAGGGCTGCACTCAAATGAGTTAGACTTGAAACTGATTCCAAATCAAGCCTAGCTTTAATAGTGCACAAGGGGAACTCACCAAATACATCCGTTAACCACTTGTCAACCTGTGACGAATACAGCTGTGATGGCTTCTAGTTTGACACAGCCCAGTGCAACAGCAATCCTGACATCGGTCATAACCTTGGATGGACATAAACAAATTATTATTACTCGCCGGTGAAAATCAGGTGTACAGAGGCATTTCATGCATTGCCTATTTTCCTGACGACAAGTAAATGATTAGCGAATCACGCGACGAGACCATTCGGTGATAGGATCTGCAAGAGGGCAAGGAGATTGAGGAGGCTCGAGGAGTTTGCGAGAATCGTATAGAAGTAGGGGTATCAAGGGATGGTCGGTGGGTTGTCACTGCTGGTCGTAGGAACCTCAACACCAGTGAGGTTGAGACAGGGTCCGTGAGAACATTCTGTTGGATCACCTGGATTGACATCTCCACGGACAGCATATTACTAGCCGGTGCGTCAATCGATGGGGCGGATGTGGCACTTGGAGACAGGAAAACTCGTTACTGGTCCATTCAGATCAGGCGATAATAATGTGGGCGCACTTCGTCTCTCCGAAGACTCGAGGAAGCTAGCGGTGTTGGCAGACTGGGGGCGGTGCCTTCAAGTCTGAGATATCCAAGCACCGAAATTGGATGTACAAATATCTACTCCCGATGTTCATGTAGGGTAGACTGCTCCAGTATTCTGGACAACAAAAAACAAATCCATTGTGGCCGCATTCACCTTCAAGGATGACCACGCCAGGACGATCTATGAGTTTGATGCGTCGACACTCAAGACTGTTGGAGCTCCTTTCATAGAGCACACTTTCACCATTAGTGGTCTAGCACTTTCATTGTGTTCTTCCCGCCAGTTCTTCCTATGGTTAGGCTATCAAGCTATGGTCCTTCGAGTCTCGCCAGCTCCTCGCTTCATTCGACGTCAAATTCCCCAGGACCATCATCCTCTCGCCGGATTCATGCCAACTAGCTTACACGACCTTTTATGACACAAAAATCTACATATGTAACATCCCAACCGACATCCTTACTGACATTGGGCTTGCAGAAGAACCACAACCTAGCGTGTGTATTCTCCGTATACATCCATTCTTACAGACAAGTAAACATGAACATTCACGTCGCGCTAGTTCAAGTCTACTGAACGTACGTGGTCCTGCTCTCTTATTAATTTACACCATACCATTCCTCATTACAGTCCGATGCAACATGTCCTATACGCCGTGTTTCCCATCTCCCACCCGCCAAGAACTCTGCCTACAAGTGACCCACATACTTTCCTTCGCTCTCTACGCAAGCTTCTTTTTTCGTCTTCTCGCACGGATGTGGTTCGTACTGATGAGCCTCATAATCCTTATGACGTATGTTTCTTTTACCTGTTTGCTTCCCAGTTAACTTGACGGTTACCTTCAAGTTCCCTGCCACATTTCCCCTACCTTATATCCTTACAAAACTAGACGAAAACGTGAGTGGGAACTTGTATCATTATATATTTAACTTACATTCTTCTAGCCTCAACCTACGCCAGCACTACCCACCACCCAATCCTCTATTGCCAATATTTTCGCAACCCTCAGATCCAGCTTATATCGGCTATCGACTTGGTGGTCCTTTCAGACACCGCCAACTATTAATGTTGTTGACGTTCCTCTCGTGTCAGGTAAACTGGCATGTCTTTCCTCTTTGTATTCTAAATCTCATGTATGCATGCATGTATAGCGGTACGCTGCAGCAGGTGCTCTGGGCGATATGATGACCTGATACGCAACGAAGAATATGTTTCTCCTCCTTTCCCCAATCACGGCTTACACGCAGGGAGTGTCGATACCGAACATTATGGAAGTGGCCGGCTCTGTTTCTTTTTTTTAGACAGGCGAGTTTATTGAGTAGCAACTGACACCGTCTAATCCTACTCAAAACGCTTATAGCAGTGTCTACGAGGGATACTGGTCCGAGGAAAAATGCACTTACGTACTGCCCGTGGTTAACGGGTGTCTGGGGCTCCGTGTTACCTAGGGTCCTTAGTCTGCGGGGTCCTGGGTAACTCTATACCTCTAGGGCGGTAACCCAGTTTTTGGGTGGTATTGGGTCTGATGTGATGCAGTCTTGCCATGTGTATCGTATCGTTGTTTCTCTTTTTTTACTTCGGTCTATTTTGCTTGCGGTCACTCTATCTATCCGTAGTCTGTGGTTTGACCATCTTTTGCGTATGTTTGTGTTTTTCCTGCTTCTAACCGATTTCGAACTTGTTCACTGGTATCTCGTAATATTGTTACTCGTCCCTATGCTTACACTGAATTCCCCAAGCGCTTAAGATACCCCTGGTTACTTTATAGCAAGTCACTAAAAAAGAGTGCGAGGACCGCCCATCCGTTGTATGACTAGTGCGATCGGAAGGGCGGTTGGATGCGTTTCTACTTGTAGATTAATTCTCAGTTACTGTTCCTTGCACGCATGCGTTGTCCTAGCGTGAGCTTGTACTCATCTACAATATTTAAACATAAACTATATACACAATATTAGGCATGCCGCCGCCCGCAGCATTCCGTCGACCAACTTGAAACTCAGTTTTCAACATTTGGTTTCATGATCTGCCTCCACAATCATCAGCACTGGCTATAACCTATCATTTTCAGATGGATCCCGGACAACAAAAATAGCTAGACACACTATAACAATGTTCTGCTGATCAATGAACGTTTACCAAAGTCAGTGTACGAGTGACTACAAGGCTATGGTGACTAAGCGATAGCTGTGCCTTAGGTAACACAGCTCTACTGACAGTTAATTGCCGTCTCTACCTTCCTTAACTCAACTGCTCCGCGTCAGCCTCAGCCCGTGCATGCCATAGCGACACTGTCTGACAGTCCAACATCCTGTTCCAATTATTCAAATTGCCAGTGTCCATACTACAAACCCATTATAATATGCACAGAAAATTCTGTTGCGGAAATGGATCTCGATTGCTTCCTGCACTTTGTACCTGCCCCGTTTTCGTGTATTCTTGAAACAGGGGGCTCAATAATTATGGCGCCAATAACGTCATGCTGTGTTTCAGTGCGCGTTCAGCCTTGTAGCGGGCGGTGTTCGTCGTTTAATTTGATTGCGGTGTGATATGCGTGCCGGCTCTAGTACGGTAATCAGTCAATGCTATGTTTTTAGTGCTAGGCTCATCCATCTAAGCGTTGGCTCTGGTTGGTACTAGCTGAAGGTTTCGCACTAAATAAGCGTGGGGGTATTCAATGACGCTAGTCTCAAGATGGGCCAATCGTTTTCAAACTGCTATGCACCGTGACGTTGACGTGCTATAAAGTGCTCATGGACAATCGGTAAAGCAAAAGCCCTCAGTTCAAAACTCAAGCCATGGTCAACACTACTACCGCAGCGGGACTCATAGGTGTTGTTCTTTTGGTCCGCCACGGAGACAGCACGATATACTACCAAGACCCAAACACGTACAACTCCACCCAAGCATACATCACGCCACTAGGAGAGGTGAGAGCTCTGTGATACAATGCCGAATCTTGCTCACGAATGTTTAGCAACAAGAATACGATCTTGGAAGCTTCCTTCGTAATACATATCTCAATCCTGATTCACCGTCTTTCATTCAGAATATCAGCACTGACGTGGTAAACGTTGATCAGTTGGCAGTCCGCGCGGACGCTGGTGGAGGAAATGTTATTCTTAACTCCGCGTATGCTCTGCTTCAGGGTCTCTACCCATCCACCAAAATGTCAAAGATAACTTTGGCAAATGGTACAACGGTCCTCCCTCCTCTTGGGGGATATCAGTATGTTCCAGGTAAGTCAGTCAGAGCTACTCTCCGTCCTCTATCTAATGTGCTGCAGTGGAATCTTTAGAATTTTGGCAGAGTCCATCTCTCACGAGTTGGATGGATTGCGAGGTGTGAAATTCGTTGTAACTCTGGATGTCATTTCTTAACTCCCGGAAACAGTATTTCCAAGATCACCTGATCAGAGTTTACGCTTCGTCTGCATTCAGAAACATGTCCACCACTGCCGCGCCCTTCCTGACGGCCTTGAAACCTTACTTAGGGAGCGTCAGTAACAACTTCACGAACATGGTATGTCACCTCGTGCATCTGTGGAAGCTTCTCTGATAAGTTGCTCAGTGGAATGTAAGAATTCGTGTGAATATTCTCAGACTGAGTCCATATCGTCTCGCAGATATATGACCATGTCAATGTCCAATATACCTATAACAAGACGTATTACGAAACCCTGCCTCCCACCTTCCTCCAGCAAGCTCGTTATTATGCCAACTGGCTTCAAAGCAATGTCTTCACCGATTCTGAACCTAGTAGCATCGGACAAGGTAAGTTTGCATTCAATTTGAGAAATGTGTTCCACTAATGTTGCTGAAGTTGCCATTCGCACACTCCTCCCGGAGGTTTTCTGGGCCTTGGGCAACATGACAAAGCCTTCTAACAAAGTCAAGATGAATATTCAGGAAATCGATTACAAGCCATTAATCAGTCTGTTTAACGTCACCAATGCCACCCTGACTAACCCCGAGATTAGTGGTATCGGTCAGTATCAATAGTGTATGAATTCAACACTGTAGACTGATACTAATCCACAGCCAACTATGCTTCTGTCGTTGCTCTCGAGTTATCGCAGGACTCGCAGGGTCAGTACGAGGTCAGCATGAAGTTCAAGAACGGTACTGAAGACAGCCAATTTCGTCAACTTGATATGTTCGGCAATACGAGCATCACCATGGATAGTTTTATTGAAAACCTATTTGTGAGCTGCTCATTACAGTGCGTATAATTTTTTGCTCACATATTCATTCATTTAGTCCGATACGATCAACTCTACTATTAATTGGTGTTTCTCCTGCAATCAGACTGTCCTGCGCGGATGCTCTGTCTTCAACTTCAGTAACGACCCCTTCTTGTATGGCTATGGTACGGGCTACACGGGCTAGACTATGTGTATCCTTATATTTTTGTAATGTAACATTGTCTAATTGTTTCGAATAATCCATTGTTAAGCGGAAGTTGACGTCGGCGAGCGAGGTCGGTAGGCAATGCAATTTCCCTCGCCCTTCCCCTGGACCATTCCGATGACGAATCATTCTCTTGAAAAGAAGTCATCAGCGGGTTGGATTGTGCTACAGAGTGCTCTGTAGCAGTCTGTAGTGAATTACGTTTGCCTGATGCTGCACTTCTTCGATTTATGAAATTGTAAGGAAAGTAGAATACGTCAGCAAGGCAATCGAGGGCTCAAGGGGCTCCAGTGGAGCGTGCAGATGATTTCTAGGGCTCCCTCCACGGCATAGTGGGCATTCAAGATCGTATACTCGTTTCTCCCTGCCTTATTTACCAAGTGGCGCGAGGCTGGCGAATCATATAGTGACTATCGTGCTTATCTCGAGGGTCTAAAGTTCTCTTTGTAAACGTAAGGGTATAGTAAGTATAAACCGATGCCATCATGAAATGGGTAGCCAACGACTGTCTGCTTAAGTAGCAAAAGTTGCCTATGAATCTTCTACTATATCCACATCGAATTCAGGATCTGCAACTAATTCAAGGGAAGGCATAAGGGTAGCATATTCTGCTCGTTGCCAAGCTGCTGAAAATACCTCCCCGCCGAAAATGAGGCTCTCCAGGGGATAATTTGACCGCCTCAAAAATTCCATAAACTCTTCATGTGGCCACGCCCCCATACGGTGAGCTTCAATGACGCGAAGGTTGGGGAGTGTGACATCCTTGAATAGGCCAAGTTCGCCGTCGATGTACCAAGTCCAATCGCCATATAGGCATAAGGATTGAAGGTTGGAGTGCGTGATTGATTCCGGAAGCTCAATGGGGTCGAATATTCCATTTAGCACCAAGGAAGAGAGGTTGGGACATATTCGGAGTACGCGGAGGAATGAATCTAGTCCAAGTACGCCAATCTCTATATGTGTGAGACCGGCCCATGCGGAATTAGCGAAGAGGTCTAAATTCTCAGGGAAGTACGACAGAGTCATCATGTTAACCCTGCGTAGATTAACCGGCAATTTCAAGAGAGAGCGGTCAACCTCCTCATGCATGGGATAAACAGTTCCATGGAATGATTGCATGGTAAGCTCCTTGAGTGTGTGAAAGTTTTCCATCGTGAAGGGCTCGTTGCCGGGCAAAAAAATAAGCAAGAGAGACGAGATTTTCTGAATGTATGGCTGGAGCAGGCTTCGTAACTCCTTCCAGTTAGTGCGAGTCTCGAGTCTCAATGAGAGCGGACATCCTTTCGATCGCTTGAGCCAGGGCTCGTAGCAGAAAACTCGCTTCTGCTCCCAGTGAGAGTCGAATCTCAGATACAGCCTGCACCATAACATGGGCAAGCCCACAGCAACCTCCCTCCATCGACGACATATTGTGGTCAATAGCATGGGAGCTAGACTTGATGCAGGCCACAAATGCTCATCTTCTGGTAGACAGTATAGGAATATCTCTGAGAGAATTTCAGTTGGCAAGTGCGAAATAGTAGTCGATCCCTTGCGCGAACTGTTGAACTGAACAACATCGGCCTGTTGAAGTAAATGTTTATTATTATATTTAAGTGCCAATACTCTCAAAACCAAACACTTACAGGTTTTTGCAGGCCATCAGTGGTAGCTGAAACCGATTGTGAATCAATATTCAAGTTGAAAGTCTGCATGTTAACGCAAACTTGAAGGAGGTCGAGATGTTGAAGATGAAAATTTGAAGGAGGAAATATTTCTACCATTCCGCTAACCGTCACATCTCTATTTAAATTCAACACATCGCAGACTATGCTAGGTTCACAACCAACATACCTAGCTATTGTATTCGCTCATAGGCGGTCTTAGGTAAAACACCTGCCATTCACAAGAGACCTGCATTGTTGCAAACTTGAAGGTAGTCAGTGTGGGTGCCTGTGGAACTATAGAGGCGTGATCTCACTCAATGGTTTCAGCACACTCGACCAACACCACAGGCCATTCAAGACCTGTAATGCTATGTACACGACACCAGACTGATCGAGCTGTGACCTTCCAAGGTTCCCACGAAAATCTTCACATCCTGTAATTACATAATACCGTACGTGTGACAGTTCTGAACTCGCTTTTCGTCAACCATTATCACCGTGACATTCTTAGTATCCAACCTGAACTTCCGGGGAGATGTGAGTTGATTACTACTATTATTTTGTTGCATTCTCTTCTTTATTTCTGACTTTTCTGATGACATGCAAACGGGCAGCGACTTGAGACTTGGCAGACCGGCTGCGCTAATTGAGAACACCATAATTAGATATCAATGTCTGATGGCATGAGCCTGTGCAACGCAACCTCAAGGCTTTCTGTTGTTGTAAGAGTAACGCTCAGGCGGCCCAGCCCCACGATCTTCTTTTCTCCCAGTCCCTCACATTTCTTTTTGTATTCTGGGTATAGCCTCGTCAGAAATCATGGACAGCCCGGGACTGACTTCACCTTTGGTCAATCAAGACAAGAATGGACATCATCCCTTGATCTCATTTTGGTTTCCAATCAATGAATGGTGTATAGCTAGCACGACTGCCATAGTCATAAACCTACCAAATTCGCTCCTTACCTACACCCATTCTCTAGCAGTATGACCATAGTCTCGAATGATCCCATTTGGTGGCCGGCCATCAGTATATATCGTTTTGCCAGCTATTCTGTAGGTTTGTAGAGAGCAGTCATATGTTGAAGCTGACGTTTCGATCTGACCTTGACTGATTTCGTAGTTGTCACCTTTATTAGATTGACGTATGATTTAGGTGAGCGTGATAATGTCAAGGAACTGCTGATAGTCTACAAGTATTCCCAGTGCTTACATTCGGACAAGAAGTATGTTGATGTTATGACAAGAGCAGCCATCTCGCTAAGAATAGTTTATAGGTCGAACTGGTCTGGGCCAGTAGAGTGTCATGTCAGAGGAACACGCATGAAAATATACTTAATTCTAGAGGCAGCGCTGGTCCCTAATGACAGTTCTGTATCTCGGTGTATGTAGCTTGCCTGTCACGATTGCTGTATTGTGCTGACTTGGAAATATCCTAGGTCTGCTACCTTGGAATCTTATATGTTGGGTATGTTCGGAAGGCTAAACAATCGATGTTGTGCTAATCATCTATCTCTCATAATCAGCTTGAACATCCTAAGTATGTCTCGGTATACTCGCTCTCTTCACTTCCTCTAACCCACAGCATACAGTCAGTATTCCGACCATCTCGCTGACAGGTATAGTGAGTATTCTGCACAGACACCTACTATTCTTCTCCAATTAACTACGGTGCCCCATAGGAGTGGGTGTGATTTTTTCACTAATTTCTTGGTTCACTAATGATTGCCACGCTATACGGCCACAGATGTTTGGAGTGTGTGCTACGCGAGGCTGGTCACTGACTGGATTCGCCAGGCTATACTATGTACGTCGTACGGACTTGGATGGGTATTATGTTATTCGCAATGCTGTCGGGTGAGTTTAGCACTTGCGAGACCTCAGTATTGTTGATCAGACTGAAACATGCTGCAAGTCATTATGATCACTTGGTTATATGTCATGTATTAACAATCCAGAAAGATCCTGATATTTCTCACTGTCATCTTCCTAGTTAACAACACTTTCGACGGTGTGGTAACCGTAAAGATAACGATGTATGCTTCAATGGGTACGCTTAATTGTTGGTCGCAAAAAATGTACATGGGGCTCATTCATGAATACCAGAGCGACTCATTCTCTCCGTCACCTATCAGTGCACGTTGAACTATGCGGAAGGTATTCTACTTCTGAATTGCATTACCTGGATACTCGGGACTATGTGGGAGGTCCTCGCACTGTGTCTCGTAGTCCGGATTGCCGTAAAACACTTCCGTGAGCTGCGACAGCATTCAGCAGGAGGAATTATTTTACAGTGTTGATTACGGATTGCTGCGAGTTTGACATCACGGCTGATTTTGCGAAATGGCATGCTGTACGCCAGCTGTTGATAGTATGATTTTCACTAAGTCTTAAGTTTCCTAATTGAACGAAAAAAACGACGCGACTGCCAACATATATGCAAACAGCTGTAAAACTCACATGTTTTACTTTGTGAGGTGAGCTTATATTGCGATTATTGTTCCCTGTTTTCCACTGAAGTGTTGAACATGGTAGCTTTGTTGCTGCTTCTTGCTTTCAGCTCATTATTCAGTTCTCTCCGATATTCTCAGAGTATGTCAATATTTTGCTTACATCTGCATGCGGTGACCATGCTTCGTCGTTTCTATAGGATCAATCTTCCATGGAAACTCAGATTAACGAAGGCTTGCTTCAGATTTGTTTGGTCGTGCAGATGTTTGTACTAGGACCACGTCTGATTCTTGGTGTTAGAGAATATCACGCTAAGATTGTGGCCGACTCCGACACAGCAACAGGCATGACCTCCATCGCTTTCCAGGAGCGCGTGCATATATCGACTGGCAACGGTGTATAATATAGATATTAATGGTTGTCTGGTTGTCAGTAGGGAGCAGGAATATTTTGTCTCCCTTCCAAGCCTCGTTACAATATTTATTCAGTGATATGGTTAGATTTCAAGGAGTCATAGGTCCGGTCAATATTCTCGTCATGGTATTTATTCGAATCATTTGCTATAGGTATCGTAGCTGCCTTGCAGTCTATAAATATAGGTGCTGTCCACGGCTGTGCACCCATGGGGCATGAAACAATGTGACAGTGCATGCCTGTGCAAGCCATTTAGCGTGAGTTGGGAATAGGCGGTTTAACGTTGAATCTCAAATGATGGTATAGTACATAAATATGTCATGGACGGCCGATACAGAACACTGTATGGGTAAACCGTAAAACCGTGGGTTTTCATGATCATACGGCGAGGCTTTATGCATAACCTCAATTGCACACTTTATATCAATGCGCACTATATACTTATGACTATCAACTAATGTGTATCGGGCGTCATGCAAATGGCGGGACCATCCGTTTCGTTCATATGTTTGGTATGCGTGCACCAGTGGTTGTCTTCTTTCAACTAGGATTACCATTGTTCGCATTATATCCAAGGTGTCTGGTTTACATCCGACTATTTCCTCTACGCCTACTCATTTTTGCGTTTCAAATATTTCTTGCGCATTTTGGTGCATAGGAAACGCATCTGGGCGTTAAAACTGTTGGGAATTATAGCTAGTGAAAAGTTTCGATTTATCAGATTCTTCATCAGTTCAGGTAAAACCACCAGTTCTTTTTGAGGGGGCAATACCATATCCTTGCACAATTCGTTCCTTCAATACACAACTTAACAGGACCAGAATTACATTGTGATGGATAGCTTCCGTCTTGACTGTTAATTACACAGCGTCTCATCAATCACTGACTTTGACTATAAGTTTTCCTGTAGTTTTTCCACTTGTCAGGTCGATTTGTGCCTGTCTTATCCCCTCCGTAGTGAACGGGTATTCCTTGAAGATCTGTGTCTTTAAGGTGCCGTTGGCAAGAAGGGAGAACAGGGCATTTCCGTAGTGGAGCGCTTCTGCTGGGGTGTATGTGTAGTTGTTCATACTAAATTACCTAACCGTTAGCATACAATTGAATGTTGTGGTAGTTAAACGTACGTAGGCCGGAGAAGCTTCACGTTCTTCTGCAAGAGCTTGATGGGAGGGAATGGTGGAACGGCCCCCGACGCGTTACCAACCGACACAAGGGTGCCTTTCCGCCTGATCATTACAAGGTCGGATTCGAACCTGCACCAAAGTTCAATTCAACTCGAGTGAGATGAGCCACAGATTTGATTCTTACGTGTCTTTACCCACACCATCAAAGATTGCATGAACACCCTCTCCATTTGTGAGTTCCAAGACACGTGCAACCGTGTCCTCGCTCTTATACAAGATCACATGGTCCGTCCCGTTAGCTTTTGCAAGGGCGGCCTTTTCTAGCGTCGAGGTCGTTCCTATCACAGTTGCTCCTCGCGACTTCGCCAGCTGGGTCATCAGTAGTCCAAGTCCACCTGCCACGGTGTGAATGAGGATGATATCACCCTTTTGCACGTTGTATGCTTCTTCCATGAAGGAAATAGCCGTCAACCCTTGCACGAGGGCCGAGACGGCCGTCAATGTCGACACCGACTCAGGAATCAAGTATACCGTTTTCCAAGGTGCAGAAACGTATTCCGCATGCGAACCCAGACAATCCTAAAGGCTTATAAGTCATTGCAAGTAAATGCATAGACAGCACACCGTACGACTGCAACGCGGGAACCTTTCTTGTACCCACGCTTCTTGTAATCCGGATCGTTCAAGACGGTCTCATCTGTAGGAAGTCCGACGACTACACCGCTGGCTTCCTTTCCAATCACGAATGGAAACCCAGAAGCTGCGTATATTCCTTCTCTGTCACACGCTTAACTGCGCTCCTTGAGATACTTTGGGCGTTTAAAAACTTACCTGTAGTATGTGTCGATAAAATTGACGCCGAGATATTGGATCTAGGGTCAGCGCAGCACAGATTGAGTGTTACGGTTGGATATAAACTTGGGAATGATATTACCTTTACGACCAGATGACTTGGGGATACTTCTGGGAAAGGGATTGCGCGTTTCTCGATGACTTCGGGTCCCCCCGTCTTTGAGATCGTGATGGCTTGAATTGTTGATGGATAGGACATTTTTGGGGTTGCAGTGGAGAATTGGCGAGCGAGAGTGGAAAGTCGGCGAGTTAAACTTATCATGCACCTGCAACGATGCGATACAAATCGATTCCTGTGGGTAGATAAGAGTTACCCTCGTGATGTCATCAGCATAAGTTAGTCAGCGTCTCGCAATTAATTGCGGCATTCTGGTCATGAGATAAGTGGAAATGCGGAACGCCGTGGTTGTTCTTGGCGAAAGTTTAGCGAAAGACCGAAGAAAACATATAAAACATATAAACTATTGACACCGCGGGTATTGGATTTGGAACTGGGCGATATCCGGCGGCAAATACATTTACAGGTTTGTGGTATATAAGCATGTACGATGGATATCGCTGATGCATCATGTATTCTAAGAAGCTACCGCGTAGTGGTGGAGTAAACGATTGAAGTTTATGCTTAAGTGGTACTTCGTCCCTCAAAGGCTTGGTTCAAGATGTCGTAGATGAGATGAATTTGTTCATCCCTCTGAACCATCCCAGGTCTTTGCTCTCGTAAGCTGTCAATCTCCTGTGCTATCAGGTCTTCCTGAAGCTCCTTTGGTAGGGTACCCAGCGGAGGGACAGGGAAAGAGGACAAAGGCTGTGGAGGGCGTGTCAGGGTGTTTGAGGCTGGGTTGCCACTCAAAAGATGGTATACGCGTAACAGTGATGACATTGCAATGAACGATCCAGTCCGGCCTATGCCGGCGGAGCAGTTGACCATGATAGGAGGGTCTGGGTCTGGCTCCGGAGATGATGAAAGTGAAGAGGTATCATTGTTGATACGAGCCACCAGACGAACGAAAGCAAGAAGGCTAGCTCGGTCTTCATCTTCAGGAACTCCATGGTCCGGCCACACAGCATACAGCAGATGTGTGAATACCACAGCATCCTGCGGATTTGTCGAGGTAACAGGAACGATGGAGACCTTGCTCTGTACGCAGCAGGCTTCATTTATTCGCTTGCTCTCCAGTAATGTCACCTTCAGTACAGGTGCGTCGCTTGTCGGGTCTGGCTTCGACAACATCGATTGTCCAGGAGTAGAGGGAAAATAGACATGAGCTTTCTGTCGTCCTCTCTCCATATTCTGTGTGAGCTGAACGATAGTCCGCACGCGACTGGGAGAATTAATATGGGGAGAATTGAGAGATGCTGGAGGAGTAGAAATCGGTTGCATGATGGCGCTGAGGAACACATGTGCTGTGGACGGAAGGGGCGCTTGGGTAGCAATCCATAACTTCCCGCCATACAGCTCCCGCACCCAGCTTGCATTAAAATATCTTCCCTTGCTGCCCTCGGCTCCGACGCTGCAGTGACTCCCCTTCAGGTCGCCTACAACAACGCGCGTCCGATCATATGGTGCAATATTGGAGTACCGATTAGCGACTACATTGTCTGGATGATGGGCTATCATGATGGAATAGTGTACTACTGGATCGATCTTTCCAAGCGCGAAAGCTAATGCTTGCTGCCCGCGCGCAAGAAGCGAAGTAGAATGTGGTTCTGCCGCGAGAGATTGAGACCGTATGTGATCGCGAGTATATTCTCGTTCAGACAGTGTAGAGCAAACAGTTTCGGTTATAAAGCGGGAATCATTTGCCAATGCTCTGGAAAGCCAAGCGGGTATTTGTGTTGATGTTGCAGCCATTGAAAAAGATGAAAGGTAAGGCGAAGCTTTTGGGGGATTTGATACCTTCCTGTGCGTGAGAATAAACTGCTAGTTCAGTTTAAAGTTGTCGCGCCTCGATCGTGTTCCAATGGTCTAAACACAGCAGTTTGCTTGAGTCATGATGAGCAATGATGGATAACAGCTACGTGTCATTGATATCAACTAATCCACAGGATATCAAGTCAGTGATTATTTTACAGAGTAATAATTCAGTCCTCACAGCTTTGGCTACCAGAGTTAGTTCCACATTGGAAAAATCCACAGGAAAGAAACACTTGACAGACAATAACCCAGAAACATGCTGGACATCGCGACAAGTACAACAATGTCCTCTTGTTCGGAGATATCACTGACCTTGAAAGTAGGGTCCTGGGCAGTATATTCATCTAACATTCGAAAGGCCAGTAATACCCAAGCGCATCACCATCATTTTCCAAGGCGGATTTGTCGGAACCAAATGTAAAGTTGAGGTCTCAGAGCTATCGGATAGACCTGAATGGCAGACATGGACATATATCCACCCTGAGGACGCGAATAGACGCCAAAATTTCGACTTGATAACCCATGGAGACGGATTACCAAGGGAGGGGATTCAGAGCATGAAACTCGTCTTCGAGGAGAGTTCTGATTTTTACGGTAGAATCACAATCTACGAGTTGAAGGTTGAAGGTCTCTTGCTCTGAAATGACGAAGAGCTGCCCCGGCAGGTTTCAAAAGCTCACTGCTATGTTGCTGGAATGAGTCTGTGTGTACCAAGAAATTTGCGCTCAAAGTACCAGGGTATCACGTACTGTGACGTATAGTCACGATTCGGAGAATTTCGGACTATGTAAGTCAACAACGTGAAAATGCTGCATCATTCAAGCTGCGACTGCTGCGGCGCTTCCAGAATCCAAAGAGTGTGCTTACTAGTCACCGGAACCTCCCAATCCCTGTCCTCCAAACGAGTCATATAGCGTACACCGCTTCCTTATATTCGTATCCACACTCACAAACTCGCGGTCATCAAAATTCACACAAGTACTCCCACTCTACAAATATGCTGTTGTCTTCTTTTTCGTCAAAATGTTTCATATTAAATTGTAGTCTAATCCATCTGCATACAATTTTATCTTCTTTCTTCCACAGGAGTGATTGCGTAATCGCGGGCATCATCTCAAAATCCAGTGAGTGCGGTCTTTCTTCGTTTTCTCGGTCCTTCATAAGATTTTAAAACACAAGTAGTCGAACTGCACTATTTTGTGGCTTTCGTTGCCTTGTATCTTTTGTTCTGACGTGGTGGTTGCACAGATACCACAAATATTTGCGTTTCCTCAAATATAACTTTCTGCGCACTAATGATGCGGTTTTGTAACCAGCTATTTTCTGTGTGAGTTGCCTCATCCAAACCAGACTGGACTCGTGCCGCGCCAGGAGTGTATTGATGTCGCTTCTGTGCCGTGTTCACGAGCCATAGTGATGTAAATAAATGCCCGAGACTACTGTCTAACGATGCAGGAATTGTCCCTGGAGTCGAATCATCAAGGGATTCTTTGCTCACTTACCTTCGCCGTATTACTCGTTCTTCCAGGTCAGTCGGGATTTCTTTGCATTTGGTTGTTAGTCTTCACAACCGCGCGTGCATACAGGCGATCAAAGCGATTGGTTGCAGGCTCTCAGCACGGCAAGGACACATTTGAGCCGGTCGACCAATGTTGCAAGACAGTGATTTCCTCCAACTCGTGTAGTTTTGAAGATAGGAAAGTGAAATTACGGTCAGTTCTATTTTGATTAGAGTCAAGTTCCGCCAGAATGCATAGCAGGGTGTTGCGATGTATTAACCAAAAAACGAAATGTAAGTGCGAGTACCCACAAGGAAGTACACTGTGAATATTGTTGCCCATGACGCTTGTCGCCTGAGTCTTTCCTAAAATCATGCGTTTACAAGGTGATACGAGAGGTGTACATCAAGTTTTGCATCGTCCATAACAGGTCCGACTGCTTAGGTTCGTTCTGCATTGCTGTTGTTGACCAATTCACCGAACATGCCATTTCTTTCAATGCACTGATGTGACTCACAGATCTCATCACTGATGCGAATTGACCTTGAATCTACGATTATCCAACTGTTTGCAGAGGCAAAAACTTAAGTCGTGTAGCTCCGATCGGATCGTTGACCTCGGCAGGGCACATATTCAAAGCGCATTCACTATACCCGTCTTTGCGTTAAGGACTCGCCACAAGAATGAACAAAGTATGATTACAAAGCTGAACGCATCAAGCAAAATGACCATCGTCCCATTTAGTGAATACGATGGTCCATAGGAAATCTTCCCTGAAAGGGAGGTCCCCACAGTGGAAACACAATTCAAGTACACTTTCAAAGCGGCGCGCAATAACATATAAATATGGTTTCGATGGCCTCCATTCTCTATCGCTCACCAACTGCGACACCTACCCGTTCTAACTATATCTACTTTTTACAGATGACCCAATCCGCCCCCTACCCCTCCCCACAACACCCATCCGTGCCCCCCCTGTACCATCAACCTTTCCCATCGAGTGCTCTTCCAGGAGACGTCATACCTTACGCTCCACCCGCACCGCATAAAGGATACCTCCACCAGTATCGTGAACCCGGACTTGCAACGGGCTCTGCTTCCTCGTCACTCCCTCAAGCACCAAGTTTTTCGGTTGGTCAGAAGCGCATCGCAGGGGGCTCCCGAGACCACGACGTCAAGCAAACCAAAACAAGCTGCAACGGAATCAAGAACGACCCGTTATTTGTGAGTCTTCTTTTAATCTTGTGATGTCGCATTCTTAATCCTTGGGACAGAAACCCGTGTTAAATCGATGTGGTCAACCCGACGGGACATTCAAGTGCTCCAAGGATGGCATGATACTCCATCCTGCAAGCTATCTTAAGCATATCAACACACAGAAACACCTGGGCTTCAAACTAGAGAAATTTAAATGCCCTGGTTGTTTCAAATCGTGCGTATCCCGACTCTTAAAAATAAACTTGTCTCATAATTAATATCATTGTGATTAGTTATACCCGACGTGATACCTGCAGGAGACATTGGGACAACAGTTGTGGAAAGCTAGCACCTGAAGGTTCTCGGCTATCATACTCAGCCGCTTGCCAAGCTTCCATGAGTTTCGATTCTGCACCCGCAGAAGTCGACGATTCTTTGGCGGCCAATCAGATACAGAACCTTGATTTGGTGACACCCGTGCTTCCCCCATCCGAAACACGGGAGATTACACTCGCAGAGGTCCAAGGCGACATTGACTTTTGGAGGTGGATTAATGAAAAAGAAGACTTTGTAGATCCTGTCCTTCCCATCTCCGAGCCTCCGTCCTATCGGTTACCAGAGACCATACTCGCAGTGGCCGATGAGGACCCAGATGTTTGGGGCCTCGTTACTAAGATAGAAAATTTAGTAGATCCCAAACTTCCTCTCTGCAAGTCTCCCACAGACCTCGCTGAAGACCCAGGTTTTTGCCAATTTCCGATCAGGACCCTTTTGATATCTTGTTGGCTGCACCAACGATCTCCCTTTGAATTAGCACCTCTCTCTTCTGCCTCCATCGACCATGAGATAGAGCTCTGAGCTTATTTCATATTTCACTTCCTTACCAACTATCCACTATGCTTTCTATACTTAGCTTCTCGTTATCGTCTGTTCATTCATATACAGCACCACGCACTCTTCTCATACTCTATGGCATAGCGCATTACTATTATCATCATTAGGATGAAATGCACATATTCACATTCCTTCTATATAAGTGCTAATCAACGAGGGTAGGTGAAACGATTTGTGTCATCGTACTCCTAGTCCGTTTAGAAGGCGGGACTTAGGACTCAGAACTCAGAACTCGAGCTTGACAAGTCGCGGTGCAAGATCTTATTATTTCATATTCAAGTGGAGATTCAGATTTTCAAGTACATAATAGGCATGAGGCTCAACCAAATAGCATAGCGGCCTACAACGCGAGGTAAACTATTCAACACGGAGCGGACCCACAATTCGCTCAACATGACGAAGTCCCTACAGCGGAGGCCAGCGATGCAGTATGGAAGGCGTCCTATTGCCTGTGGTGGATCCTCTTGCCTTTGGTTGTACCAGAGGCCTTCGGGGACACGCCGGATGCGGCGGGGGTCGGGACGGAGGTAGGTGGCGATACTGGGAGGGAATGAATCGGGACGGGCACCGATACCGGGAGAGAAGGGTTTGGGATAGGTAGTGATACTGGGAGAGAAGGATTTGGGATGGGCAGCGATACTGGTGGAGAAGGAACTACAGCAAGAGCAGGCTTGCCTGAGGCGCTGGCTGAAGATGCACGCACCGAACCGGAAGCGCTGATTGATGAGGCATGCACCGAGCCTGAAGATGATGGTGCAGATGCTAAGGTTGTATCACGACGGTGAATAGGGCGTCCATGACCCTGGTACCTATCAGCCTGCTGATGAGTAGCCGACGCAGAGGCGGCAGTTGACACCTGAGGATGGGAGGCAATCGAGTTTGACTGAACAGGTGACGAGGAAGAATAAGAACTGCCGACGCCGACCGCTTCTACTGCGCCCCGTGGAATTGACAAAGCTGGAGCTGACAGAAGTGAGCCAGCGGTCATATTCTGTATACGGTCAATTTCGGCCTGTGCTGGTTGCATTGTTGCCGCTGGAAGATTAAGTGAGCCAAGGATGGACGTCACGATACCAAGCAAGGCAGAGATGAGGTCGTTATCACGCCTATGCACCTCTGCTATATGGGAAAAGTGGTCGGAAGATGTTTATAAATGATGCGCAGGAGAGCTTACCATGACGTTGTGGTGCATTAGGATTGGAGACACTGACGGGTATGCCCTGGACACCCCCTGAAAGCAAAAGAGTAAGTGAGAACGAGACAAAGACGATATAGAGTGATAAGAAGCGCATTATAGAAAGGTTCGTGAAAATCGTTAAATGGAGTGCTAGAGTGGTCTGATAGATAAAAGCAGGAAAAGATGTGGGTAATGATCGCAAAGGAAAGAATGGGTCTTTATATCTTTGCAGAACGGCGGCTGACAGAGATCTGCGTGAAGGTGAAACTCGTTGACGATGACGTGCTTGCAATGATTCCAGACTAAACCATAGGCTCGAACCCGAATTGTAACCGGTGAGGTGTCGACAGGCGTACCATGTCTCAGACACAGTTCTTTCGCAGGGAATTTTATGTCTGCCTTGAGGTGGCGATACCTTGAAATGTGATTGTGAACAAGCCTGCAACACAGCCCAAGTGCGCGCTGACGTCACGGTTATGATGCATGATGCTGAGGTGAAAATGGTTAAAGGTAGTAAATGAGCTTCTGGGTCGCTATGTTCAAGACAAGGCCAGGGCCAAGACCTATTTTCCATGCTGCAGCTCTAGGTGTTTTCACGGTCCCCTCCTGTATTCCGTCATCTCCCATATATTATCCTCCCCGAGTGCTCTCCGTCTTCTCGAACTGGCAGTATCAGTTGCTGAACCAGACAAAACCATGAGGTTCCATAGTTCAGATAAAGATTGGAGTAGGGGTGTTCCCATACATGACGACAGGAAACACCATCCTAAACCTGCGAATCTATTTGAATAAGAACTTGAGCAGGTAACAGACACGCAAAATTCAAATGAACACACATGAGAAGTACAAGAACGAAGAACAAGGTCATTAATGACGAATCGTAGCCTGTTTCTACCATCAGCTTGACTGAGCTTGAGGTCCAAGCTCAGGAAAAACGGAACCAAACTAATGAGATAAGCAAGAGCTTCGTCACTACATACTATCCGCTGACGGTCCACTATTTCGTGATTTTTGTCTACAGCACTCAATTTTAAAGTAATTGCTTAGCTACTTTACTGGGTATATTCTACATATTATACTAGCATATTCCAAGTGAAACGAAACAAAACTATTGAGAAATGGTGGAGATCGTTATTTTCAGCGTCAGTCACCTGCCGTGGCTGCCGATTCGGACATTAAATTTAACAACTTTCACTGTCGGACATGATCCGAGCGCAAGTATTAATGCTGACTAAACGAGAATCGCCGAAGTACCGAATATTTGTCAGCGACTGCGCGGATCAAGGGCACATTACCGAAGCATAGTCTACCTGCCCATCCACATACCAATATTTTACACAGTAGTAATGATCTGCATTTAGCTCTATGTTTCTCCATACATACTATAGCTTAGATGTTTACCACTAGCTAGTACAGCATCCTAATCAATCACTATCGAAGTTCACGAGTTGTCGAACGGGCTGTAAATTCGGCAAGTGACTCACGACCGTCACGGAACGAGCGCAAATTATGGATAGTACGTTATCAGATAAGCTCAAATCCTCACTTAGTAAATAGTTCTTTTTTCTCACCCGCATGTCCGAGTCTGAAGGAAAGGTTGCAGCCATACATAATAACCCATCCGTTACATAAGACGCCTATAACCTTCACCTTGCCCACGGCAACCCTAACTATTGAGGTTCGTACATGTTCACTTATTCCTTCTCAATTGGCCGTCTAGCGGCACGGGTAAACAAGGGGTGCTCATAACATCACATCTTCACAGCTCACAAAAATCACTGAGCGCCGAATATCATTAAACCATCAAGTCATCAAGAAGATGTCTAATCCCAATTCAACTTCGGTAAGCCTCAGGCAAGCGTCAGAGGTGAATATTTCACGTGCCCTTGAGCCAACGTCCACTCACAGCGTCATAGAACTCCAACGCACAAGTATCAAGGAGGGGCGAAGATATCGAGGTGGCGCCCAAGCTTCAAGGTGATGATCTTCCAGACCCATACAGGATCCGGGCCGGTCTCAAGACAGACGACGAGCTCTCACAGCTTCGTCGTCGTCGTCGAACTGGCAAACGACTCGAAAGATTTCATAGGAAGCAGAATGACGTGAGTTTTTCTCTTATATCGTATGATTTCGATGTTGTGCTGATGGGTAAACAATCAGCTCATCCAATCATTGCTGAAGCCTATGGAAGAACATACACAAGAGGCGAGAGAAGATCAAGCGCATTTCCATTTTCCTGTAAGGAAGTGTCGTGGAGTTGCCCATCTTTGCTCAATCGCATTCAGGTTAGGGTTGCAGTCTGGGCAAGTCTTTCTGCCAACTTTATTCTCTGCGTGCTTCAGCGTACGTCTTTGCAATACGTCCCTGTTATCTTCGCTAATTATTCCACACTAGTATATGCTGCTGTGTCGTCCGCCTCTTTGTCCCTCATCGCTACAGGGATTGATGCTACCTTCGACTTTGGAAGCAATATCTTCCTATACTACACTCACAAGAAAGCACTGTCAATGGATGTTAACAAATGGCCTGTTGGTGGCTCACGACTTGAAACCATCGGGAATGTCGTCTACGGTGATTCGTCCATTCACTCAGCGAGTGATAATCTTATTTTCTTACAGGTTCCATGTTTGTCCAGTTCCCAACTTTTTGGCACCTGATTAATATTCTTGTAGAATGGCTTCGGTCAACCTGGTTGTTATTGTTGAATCCATCCGCGCAATTATGGCTCAAGAGAAGGACAATGGCTTTCACATCCAGGCCATCATCGCAGTCGCAAGCGCGCTTGGTACGTGGTCCGCACTAAAGCCCTTTACGATCCTCTAAAATACACTCTCAATTTGGACAGCAATCAAATTTGTCCTTTTCTTGTATTGTTTGGCCCTCCGATCAAAGTCTAGCCAAGTGCAGGTCTTATGGGAAGATCATCGAAACGATCTTTTCATTAATGGATTTGGTAGGACGTCTATATACTTCCAAGTAGTTTGTTCCTGACGTGATCACCAGGTATTCTGATGTCTGCTGGAGGAAGTAGATTGCGATGGTGTTCGTGACCCCATATCTTGCATTCTCCGTAAACTCACATGTCAAACAGGGCTGGACCCTACCGGCGCTATCCTCGTGAGCTTCATTCATGTATCCCCGTCCCACTTATAATTACTCTGACAGATTGGCGCTGGAGTAATCATTGCTTGGTCTCGCACCATTTATGAACAATTTGGCTTCTTGGCTGGAAAGTCCGCGCCACACGACTTCCTGCAGCTCATCATCTACAAAGCCATGACCTTCAGTGATGAAATTGAGAAAATAGATACCGTACGGGCATACCACGTAAGTGTTCAATCCCATTGCGTATGGCATATTCACATGATTCAAATGATGCAGAGTGGACCTGTGTGTGACATCGGTGCTATTATTAGCAGTGCTTTGACTGACATTGTCAACTAGGATTACATTGTCGAGGTGGACATTGTCATGGATGCTACCACGCCGTTGTGGAAAGCACACGATATTAGCCAGCAGCTGCAGGATAAGATCGAGGTGCTTCCGAATGTGGAGCGTGCTTTTGTGCATGTTGATCACGAGACGACTCATGCTCCCGTGAGTAAGATCTAATCCCATAATCTTCAATCACTCAGTCGTTCGTACAGGAACATCGGAAGATTATCTAGACGAAAGGCAGCCGAATGAAATGATATCAGTTTTGACAAAGTTACAGATTGCTTGTTGTTGCTGTACTTGTGTAATTATACTGCTCCAAGGCTCTCCTCCTTATATAGTTTGCCTACTGATCGGACAGAAGATCGACAATCTGAGCGCTAGCGCTTATCACCAACATCAACTGTATAGCGCAGTTTGTGTGTATGACATGAACTTTCGGATGTAGACAAATGTATCCGCAGGCTGCAGTACGATCCGATATCCCTATGTTAACTCAATCTCCACAAAACACGTGAAAGTAAGCCTTTTCTTGAGGACATCGTAACATATCTTATTCCCCATTCACGTAAACAGTATAGACCTGCGTGAAATTTACCACTTGATCTACCCGTTCAACCAGTTCAAGGATGAGAAAGTTGGAGCTTTATCATATCCCTGACACGTACGCCAGCATCACGTACAACCTGTCAACGAGTTAGCGATGATCACAGGTCGTACGTCGAAGATAACCTACGTCTGTATCACTGATTCCAGTTTCATTAGTTTGTGATGATGGATATATGTTTGAATAGCGTAGGATATATGGGCAGAGTGTGATGTCGCATTTTTTCCGCGCTGCGTTGTTCTGTAGTGAGAGACAGCATACGCCGTGCAGTAAATATTTTTGTTATGTGAGGACTGAGAAACTGCTATGATCAGGGAGGCGATATGGCGAATAAGGCGAGCATTGAACAGCCAGCCAATTAGTCTGCATGGTACCATTGACAATGAGTCTGCCTGTTTGTTCGAAGTGCAATTTGCCGAGGCTTCAATGGTATATAGATAAGCGAACATCGATGTCGTATGAAAATTGTAGACATAACAATCTGCTTTGTGCACCGAGATGACCGGATGGGTTACTCGTTTGACTCGTATGGTCAGTGTTTATCAGAAGCAGGGTTTGGACTTTCAAAACTGCACAGGATTGGACAGTTCTGGAGAGCTCGCTGGTGGGCAGCATCGGGCCAGGGTTCTTCAGGGAGACCAACTAAAGCAATATGAAAGACATCCATAAGTAGGGAACACGACACCACCGTGTCCTTGTGGTGCTATTGACTCTATCGAGCCCTGTGTAACCGTCTCTGAAAAGGGAATGGAGTAAGATGTCGAAGCCATGCCTAAGAACAGCGTGTGTCGTAATAGGGCCACAGAATGGTGAAGGGCACCAGGAGAGTTCATCGTTTAAGGAATGGATCGGTGCTCCAAGTCGGGAGACAATGACATCAGCCTGAGAGTCTCCTTGTGATTCATCCCGGCGGGCGGCCTATGACCTAGTCAAGAGGCACGGGACCGCACATAAAAACTCACTGCAATGGAGTCATTAAACGCACAGGAAATGGAGACGAGACCATACTTGTAGATAGTGTAGTAAAAGAGCCTTTGAGCGGTTGCAGTCCAACCGGCAAGAAGATAAAAATAAGGCATCAACAAGTTGAAAACCCCATCCACTCTGCAACCGACACCACTAGTACTGGAGATCTTCCTCTCCTTTATAACCAAACAAATTTTGATACCATTCTGACACTTACTCGATATACCAGAATCATTTACAAAGATACTTTACCATTCACTTCGAGCCAGTACGTGTGCATAAATGATGGTGAGCAGGAGAAAGATGGTGGTAAGGAGTTAGTTCATGAGACACTACCAGGATGCTAGGAATCAAGACCCGGAGGAATTGTATGTCAAACAAGACAGAATCGGTGCGCATCAGGTTCTGTTCCTCATCGCAGCCAACTGACCATCGCCACTAGGGAAGGGATCTTTTGGAGAAGTCTACAAAGGGTGTGCTATGACGATACTGACCCGCCAGCGGTCCCCCTCACGCCTTCCCTAGGTATGACAAGCGAACTCAGAAGACAGTTGCCATCAAGATCATAGATCTCGAAAGCGCAGAAGATGAGATAGAGGACATTCAACAAGAAATCCAGATCCTATCACAGCTAGACTCACCACACGTCACCAAGTTCGTACCTTCCTTGCCGTCTTGCTCCTGTCTGGATTCGACGAGGTTAACATGCAGCGTTTTTGTACGCAAGATATCATGGATCCTTTCTCAAGGGTTCAAATCTCTGGATAGTCATGGAGTACGTTCGTTAATTCCATTCCATTCTCATTCCCTCATGGGTATATAGATACTGCTCGGGCGGCTCATGTTCTGATCTGGTACGATCGCAGCTAACTCTGGTAACTTGGGTTTATTTCACACTGCACAGATGAAGCCCGGCGTATTTCGGGAAGAGTACATCGCAATAATCGTCCGAGAGCTTCTCCGCGGACTTGACTATCTGCACACAGAAGGCAAGCTCCACCGGGACATCAAAGGTCATTTTACCTCGCTCCTGATTACCTGACACTTATGTCATATCACACACAGCTGCCAACATACTGCTTTCTGCAGGAGGTGATGTCAAGCTTGCCGATTTTGGCGTGTCTGGACAGCTTTCTGGAACATTGTCCGCCAAGAAGAACACTTTTGTTGGCACGCCATACTGGATGTCGCCCGAGGTAATCAAGCAAAGCGGTTATGATCACAAAGCGGACATATGGAGCTTGGGCATAACTGCAATTGAGCTGGCGAAGGGAGAGCCACCCTACGCAGAACTACACCCAATGAAGGTAAGCAGGACCGGGAGATTGCTAGATTCTAAGATGTCTCTAACACATGGCCACATAGGTGCTATTCCTGATTCCAAAGAACCCCCCACCGCAGCTAGACGGCCACTTTTCCAAACCATTCCGGGACTTTGTTGCGTGTTGTTTGCAAAGAGATCCCCGCGATGTTAGTGTGTTTCTTTTCTGTTACCACAACTGAGAGGGACAAATATATTATAGCGCCCAACGGCACGCGAGCTATTAAAGCAAAAGTTTGTTCGTATGGCAAAGAAGACTAGCTACCTCACAGAACTAATCGAGAGGCATGAGCGATGGAAGGCTGAGGGTGGGGATCGCGCGGAGGAAGAGGAACAAGTTGTTAATCAGGAATTGTGGGTCGCTCCTGCTTTGTCGACATCCTCTAATACACCTTCTCTAGATCTGCAAACACTGACCTGGAAGATCTCTGGGACTTTGGTACTGTCCGACACACAGGACGGCCGGGGACGATTGGGCGTGCACAGAACTCGATCAAGGTATCTGGTCCTCCCCTAACATGGGAGATGAACGAATCTTCTCGTGAGATGTCGTCGTCTTCGTCATCTTCTTCCATTACAGCAAAAAAGGTGGCTGGGTCATCAATAAGGTCCAAGACTGAGCTGCCGCCGTTGCCTTCGTCCCCACCGCCGGTTTCAGCATCCACATCCACTCGAGTACCCGGCGCGTATGAACAAGCTACGGTGAGGCACATGCCGAGTGGAGGGCCCAGCATCGATAAACCAACTGGTCACAAGCGGGAGCCTTCTGACGAAGATTATGATAACCAATACTTGGATACTTATCCTAGAGGTGCATCTGTCCACGAGAAACAGGATGAACCAGAGGACGATGAGTTACCTGATACCACTATGCTCGATTCTGTTATATTACCTGCAATAGCTTCGGTAAGGGTTCTGTGTTTCTATTAAGACAAGGCTGATCAGCGTGTTCAGCTGTTCCCTCGAGTATCGACACAGGAAGCGCGAGTCGCGCTGAGCGCCCTACAGCGGGCATTTAGCGAGGCCGAGCGCATCATTCCAGGCGTGACTATGGAACTCGTGAACGAGATTGTAGACTCTGTGGAGCGAGTAGAAGAGGATCACCCACAGTAGGCCAAGATATCACTAATATCGTGATATCTTGGCTTGCAATCCTTGTTCCTTGCTTTCGTTGTTACATTCCTAGGATGCTCTCACCCACAAATACGAACATTCATGCCTACCCCCGCATAGATGCATTCACCTCCATCATACCATACCAATTCGTGCTGTACATTTTGTCAGAATATATATCATGTAGCTCTTATTAGCATGAGTGTAGTGAAGAGTGCACAGGGATACCGTATGGCGTACGGTTGTCCTGCTTCTCCTATCTACCGACTCAGCGTCTTGGACTCTTGACCATGTCAATGTACTCGCACTTTATATATTCATTCTGTCTCTGCTCCAGGTGATCTGGCTCTGAACGCGAGATTCTTCCCTATCCGACATTCGCTCCACTGATCTGTTAAAGGGGCGTGCCAAGTACCATCACCTATGATATCATTGTCATTTCGGACTCGCCGTACTTATGATCTGGCTTTCTCAGAGTGGTCGTTCATACCTCAGCAGTTCTTTCAAGACACTGTGGTACGTCTCATCGTTATTATGCATGCTGGCTTTGTCTTACTATACTCGGCTCCAGACTCGTCCCTCACTTTATTTCAGATATATTTGTCATGGCGCAATCCACTCGAGTTTGGTTGAGTAAGTTGGTGCACGTAACTCGGTGTACAAGCCACTGACCGCCTATAGTTACCGGTTCCTCCTCTGGGTTAGGCAGGGCAATGACAGAAGAGGTCCTGCGTAACGGCGAGATTGCCATCGCAAGCCTTCTGTCCTTGATGATCTCGTTTCCAAATATCCGCGCACTCAATTCTTAGTACTCCTCCTGGATGTGACGAATGAGGCGCAGGTAAAATCTGTTTTTGCACAGACCAAGAATGCCTTTGGACACATCGATATCGTGTATAACAACGCAGGGCAGGTATTTTATCAGGAATTGGAGGGGACGCCATTGGACGGTGCAAGGGCACTAATAGATGTTAATTTCTGGGGGCAGCGACGGTAAGCTTTGAGTCAGTTAGATTCTTTAGAGAGGAGAAACCGAAGGGTAATTGGGGGATGCTCATTCAAGTATCGAGCGCAGCAACGACTACCGGAGTCCCTCTGCTCTGATTCTATAACACCACGTGAGTGGGCTACTGCTGTCTGGTTAAGCGTCGCTGAGGCATCCGGTGTTCATGGGAAAGCAGGTAAATCAATTATGTTGCTTATAGCATATTGTGTGACTTTGATTCACCAACATTAGCTTTGGATTCGTTCACCGAAGTTCTGGCACAGGAAGTGCTTTCTTCCTGGAACACTCGTGTGATTAATTGAAGAGATGGCGGTCGCAATTTCGCTGACCGCTGAGAGGCCATACAGTTCGTGAATATCCACCCAGGTTGGACACGCACACCCATTTCGTCAAGCGACATACTTGAGCCTCCAGCAGTGTACGCGTCAGAACCGGCAGCCGTAACGACGAAGATGCGTGCTGGGTTCGATGCGTTTGTCGGAAGCGATGCGCTGGCTGACGTTAAGGTTGTAACAAAATGCATTTGGTCGGTGACGCGGATGGATGATGAACAGCTGCACAAGGGTGTTCAGGGAGGTATTTCAGGCCTGGCAGTTGTTTAGTATATTTGATCAAGTTGAATGTAATACAAATATCCTCAATAACTGCCAGAACATAATCATAATCAACACAATCGCCAGCAAGAACTCACGGGTTTACTGATGAAGGTGGCATGCAGATAACGCACAGTGGCAGTGAGAACCTGTTCTCCAGATGGTCACATGACCGGCGATTTTCTTTTTCCTTTTCATTTTCTGAAACTTTTCGCTGTCCGTACAGAGCCTAATTATTAGTAATTACACAGCACAAAACACCGGATTATCACCTCGGGAGATTGCTGGGAAAGTGAGAGAATTCCCAACAAATCACCAAGAATACTCTTTAAACTACCTATATAGATTTTGTTTAGTAATTTACAGGATTTGCCTGGAATACACCTGGAATATGCAATGGAATTTCTCAAAGCTTCCTGTAAAATACCCGATCAAGGTATGAGGCAAGTGCTTCACAAAACTGTTGCTCGATGACACGCTTGCTCTATGCTCGTTCTGTTGAGCATTCTGGGGCATGAAAATGATACATTGCACAACCCAGACATGTACATAAGACCAGTGCGAACAAGTATCAGTTCTTGCCTATGTTCCCCCCCATGGATTCGAGTTGCGACATCCCTCAACTTCAACCTGGCAAATTCAACTTGAACTTGGCAGGGCTGCAAGATGGAAGCATGGGGATGCCAAAAAAAAATCCGTATTGTCCAGCGCCTCTGGACTTTGGTGGTATGTCTGGCATGCCACATGTTGCTGAGGGCTCAAGGGACACTGGGAAGTTGTTGAAAACTGCGGTGATATCTGCGCTTGAAGCAGTCAAGCAACGTGTTGCTGAGCTGGAAC
>MU172957.1:296089-343548 GCA_016695475.1 Suillus decipiens
ATCGCGTGCGTGTCAAGTATCAAGACTTGCAAAAAAGCCTTCATTCCGCAAAACTGTTGGCTGCATCTCACACCACAATGACTGTTGAGAGTGCCTCAGTAGTGAGAGATGCGAAGTTAACCAAGGGGATGCGACAGAGCCGGCAACAAGGCATTCGTAGGGTCTGTTTTTCTCTATGAAACTGACTAACACATCAGTAGAAATGCAAAGTTCACGAGAGAAAATTCAATGCCCTACCAAACGATTCGGTGTTCAAGACTGAAGCCTACAAGACTGCTCTGATGCCACAGCTCATGTCAGAAGATGAGGATGAAATTAATGCTGAGGGAGCACCCACTGGTAGATATATATCTCGACCCTGGGCTTGGGTTAGCAACCAGGTAAGTTCTGACCAATCCGAGCCTCAAGTACAAACTCACCCTGTGATAATAGAAGAATGACTTCATGGCCGCAGTTGATGCCCAGGCAGACCCAGAGCCACCCAAACGATACACTATCCACGTGCAAGGTGAAGTCATTGACTTACCCATTCCACGAATCCAGAAGGTCAAAAATCACGCCAGAAGATGGATGGTGTCACAAGAGTGGTTGGCCCATCCAGATAATCAGAAATTCGATGCTCCAGGTTTTGTTGTCGACAATGGAAAGGCATGGGGTGAACCCAAGGATCCAGAAGAAACCATTTCTGCCCAGAAATGAGTGAAGCTTGCGAAGCAGGATGTGGCTGCAAGAAAGAGAGCAAGACTGGCAGAAGATGATAAGGGAAAGCAAGGGAGTGGGAAGAAGAAGGCGCAATCAAAGAAGATCAAGGACAAAGGTAAAGCAAAAGCAGTCAACATCGAAGAGCCTGAGCCAAAGAATCAAGAAGTCGCACAGCCTGTTGCCAGTACGTCAACCGCTCATCAAGTCAATGATGACAGCGACTTCAATGATTAAATCAAAGGTACATACCTCATTAAATCAGATGTTCCACCTGTCGGCCTCATTCATCCCCCAAGTCATCATCAAAGAAATCCTCAGGCTCTGTACCTGACTGAGAAATTGTTGATAAGTTTCTTGTTCTGTAACTGTAGCATGGGATCAAAATCTGTACATGGTCAAATGATACAGAAATCCAAAGAGCTTTCTTGATGACATTGGAATATGCTGAAATGAGTGCGAGTGGGGATGATATGCGAGAGACTGGTATCATTTCATAAGGGTGATACTCATCTGCATAAGCAGTGTGGATTCCGAGTGTGCTTTCACTGTCAAATTCAAGGGTTAGCATGGAAGGTTGTCGACATTGAGCCTAACTTACTAGAGGGACCAGGGCATCAAGGGAATAGCTTCATCAGACTTGAGCCGTCAGACAAGGGCACACACATGGGGGATTTTATTAGCAATACCAACCAGAAGGAGAGCGGTTATCTTGACTGGAACGCATAACTCGGCATGGGAAACGAATGCATATGCATCAGCTTGTGTTTGTTTGTTCATCATGGAGCCATATCAAATGCTGTCCTTCCGGATATATGTAAGGGCACGGGCCACTTTTGATGTGAAGAAAATGGCCCCATCATTGAGTGAAAAATCATCAATGATGTTGATATCAGGCCAGAGAAGTCGACAGTAAGAAAGCAGGAGAGGATAGAGGACACTATCAGGACCAAAAGTTCGGAGGTTAATGAACTTTGCTTGACGAAGGGGTAGTCATACATTATCTGAAACATTGATTAGACCATGTCTGATGGTAGATGAGAACATACCATGGGCTGCTTCACTTCGATACACAGCAATCTCAGCCATCATACTCCCTCGCTGTTGAGCTTGATTCTTGATAATCTCATTAAGGGTTTGTCGTTCTATAGCATGAGCATCGGGTGGAAGTGCAAGAGTGTACTCATATATCAGATGTGTTTGAACCCAATGATGCATGAGTGTTAACTCCATTCATCCGCCATCGTGGCCGTTGTGATTGACCCGTTCAAGCATCCCATTGAATCTCTCGAATGCAAATAACCACCATGAGTAGATGGGCCCAAAGGCTTTGATCATGTCTGCAATGTGCATCGATGCATGGTGGTTGATAGTGAGATGAATCTTGAGTTCAAGGCAGCACATACAATACTGTGATAAGAAGGACTGCCCTAGACATGCCTGGGACATTGATATCAAACGAGTTGCTAGGAGGTGCACAGCAGCACATAACAACAATGCAGCATCATATATGCACTGGAAATTACACGTAAATTCCGGGGCCTGAGTGTTGGGAGGCTGAGGAGGCTCGATATCTGGTATACTGTCATTCTCATCTTTCCAGGACCACCAAAGAAGCACTGGTGTGATCATGAGTAATCTTCTCCACTCATCAGCCTTCTTGAGCGACTGGTTCTCGCCAAGCTACACAATCATACTATTCAGCTGCATCTTGTTCCCTCATTAATTGTGATGGCTTACATTCTTAGGAAGTCGTGTGATATGGCTCGGCCATTTAACGCTGTTGATGAGATTCTCAAACCGTTGTTTGTGAGACGCTCTGCCTCCGACACCAGAAAACATATACCCTGCAAATAAAACATGCATATATAGATGTGCAATTATACCTTGGGATGTACAAGTAAGCACCACAGAAAGTCAAGAGTTGAGATTATGTTACCGAGAAAGATGCAATGCATAAAATCCAGCACTGTCTTTTTTGAGGGAAACCAACCAGCGACAAGGTTGATTACACTCCAGCGAACCCCATGATCATCAAGGATAGCCTTTTGCTGGACAGGATTTGCATTGCGCAAGTAGAAAGACTGACAGAGTAAATGGTTGTCATAAGCTGCGATCCAGCCTGCAAAATTGTTAGTTAAAATGATGGTTCCATCAAAAGAAAAGCACTGTAGTCATAGCCTTGACGAGTGTTGATTTTTGTGATGTCAACATCACAGTAAAGGCAAGGGTGCATGTTGTGGGAGTGGCCTGCTGTTCCTGATAACTTGTGAGCAGCTGGCATATCACAATCAAGAATCTCGTTGTCAGTGAAAACATCTACAGGTTCTTCATCATAAATAATGTCCATTTTAACCCCTGGGATTATCAGTGAGTTGAGTGCAAGTCATACGAAAGATAAAAAGCCATTCTTAAGCATCATCAATTCCTTCACAGATGGTTCAAGACAATGGTTTATCTGCTGGACATTCAGCTCCTTTGGACCAGGCAAGACGGCTGCGCAGATGACATTTATTTGAAGGAACCACTCCTCCCATGGGAGGTCATTGATCACATAATATATTGCTCCAGTTGAGTGTGGCCAATTTTCGAGTATTCCCATCCTTCAAAATGATGTATTAGCTGGGTATATGCACGTATCCAAAGCTTACCAGTCTGTGTTCATAGTCAAATGCAAACCGTAGCAATGCTCTGTAAGCTTCATTGCTGTCCTCCCATTGATCGGTCGATCTCACACGGCTCCAAACTCACCAACCTCACACACAATGTTTGTCTCGAGCTCATGCCAGGCTGACCCATGGTGAATGTCAGTCATGACAAAATCCTCATCGTCATTCGGTCGAGGTTGACTTTGACAGCTGTCTCGAATGGACTTTGCAAATCCAGGTCTCATGAACATGCGCTTCAGACTCCCGATGATTGATGTCTGTAGGTTGAGTTTTGTAGCAGTATAAACATTCTTACCCTTTGCATCTCTTCACTCCAAGTAAAGGATGCCATTGCAGCTGGGAACAGTGCACTCCAGAGAATCGAGCTCTTTGAGCTGAGCAGGTGTATGGTGTTTCCAGCATTCTGGACAGATAGCATATGCAGTGATCCATTGGTCAGCATCAATGCCTAGGTGCCATTTCGCACTGATCAGGGCTCGAACAGGATGAGGATGTATGGGAAGTGCATCAGCAATGAGGAGAGTATTTAGGGTGTGATTCAACTGATTCATCGCTTGGATCCAGGAGAGATGCCTGTAAATGTTAGCCATTACAGCTGTGAGGTATCCATAATGGACTTCGGCCTTTTCCTGGAATGCGACTGGTACAAGGGATGGTGCATCTGCGTCATCCTGGTCAACTCCTGGCTCACAAATATCTGGTAGTGCAGCTGGAATAAAGTTCCGGTCAGGTGCTGGTTGCTGGAGTTGCTGACGTCGCAAAAGGGGTAATTCTTGATTTATTGGCACCTGAGGATGTGGAGGATCAGGCCCAGGATCAGGGTCGTGATCATCGAAGTCGACATCAAAGAAGTCATTCTGATGCTGCAGTGGATTGGCTAGCACAAGAGCCCAAGGGGCCACATCTCTGATTGGTTGTGGGGGTTCTCTGCGCACCAGTGATGCAGGATGCAGAGGCTCAGGTGCATTAGTCTGTGGGATAAGAGCCTGATGAGTTGATGGCGCAGGTTTCTGCATATACCCTCGAGCTTTTGGTCCAGGACCATGCTTCTTGAGGTGCTTCGCAATGACCTGCCAGGTGTGATACATGGATCCATCTTTATGGCACGAGCACTGCATACAATAGCATGCAACACGTTGTTTGTCTGGCATTGTGCTCATATCCAAGTTGCAATGTCATTGTATGAAGGGCTTGGGACATAGATGGGGCGAATGGACTTAGCAATTTTCAGACGCATCAGATGCGCGTGTGCATGCTCGAATATTAATCCTCACGTGCATCAAAGTCAAGTTAACAATAGATCTAGATAGAATAATACAGGAAGTTTTAGGGTAATCTGACTCGTTCAGGGAAATGCAAGGAATTACTGGGAAAGTATCAAATTTCCTCACACTTCCCCCTGGCAGTAGTCCATTGTTTTACGCTGTGTTAGCAAGTTAGTAAGTTACTGGCCTGTTACACCTGTATAAACACACAGCGATGATTCTGTATAGAGCCCAGTAATTTACTGATGCTAATACCATAACTGCAAACAAACGAGGTCAAGATGTACAGTGTAGTACTGCTAGACAAGTTAAAACTGATCACGAAAACAACGACATGACTTAATACTGAAATATAATAATAGGAAGCTCTCGCAAATCAACTTTCTTGGAACTATGGGTCCGCAACAGTACCCCATGGAATCTGCTTGTCAGTTAATCCACTTTCTTTCATGACCTGTTCCTTCCACTCGTGGTCTTCAGGTTCCTCCAGGAAAATAGAATATCTGAATGGAGTCGAATAGGGATCAAATATATCTGTTCGTGCCATGACAACGACATGCTTCTTGCTCCCAGGAGGATAGACAGTGGGAATAGGCATTACATTGGTCATCCCTCGTTCATCAAACCAGTGCCTGAGTGCCATACAAAGACCTGTATTGTCTATGTGCTCGTGCTCAACTCATTTTCTGGAACCAGATGCGCACGAGCTCGATAGTGAACACATATCCCCCTATTTTGTACGCCCCTATATAGTAGTAGAAACTAGGTAAGAGGATAAGCTTTGAGGACATGACTGTGAATTTACTAATATGAAGTTGTTGTGAGTTATGTGAGTAAGGGCCTGGTTGCGAGCTGGTGCAATGATGCTGAGTGCTGAGGTTGGGTGATGTTAGTAAGGGCAACATCATTGAGGGGTTTCACGTGACACCAAAATGGTCGTTGCGTCAACTGTTTTGGTCTAAATATTGGAATTTCCTATATGTCAGGCATAATTCACATCAATATCGACCATGCGTGCGTTCGTGTTGAGTTATCCGCAAGTCTCAGACACGTTCTGCGAAGTACAATCTAACTCGATTGTAGTACAGGTAACCCGATTACAAACGCATGTCCATATTACTTAAGCTTGCCTTAAACAGACTTAAGTCAAAAATGGATCTACTTTGCCAGATATTCAGAAAAGATTTATTCAGTCATATTATTATATGTGTTTTGTTGTAGGCTACGCTAAAAAAATACGAGGTTTACCAGGTGAATGGTGCACAAGAGAAACACAAATGTGGCTAAGCTGATTAAGTAAGATTAAGTAACATGTGATGCGCATAGCATCCTTGTACCGTAAAATTACCTACTTACATATGTCTGCCAGCGGTAAAACTATGCTGCCGATGCCCGCCAATATTGTGCCATCATTCCTGAACACGCCTCCAGAATCAGATAGAGCCGCCAACCTCCCGCTATAGAGGTTTGGCCTTGAGTTGCCGTGCAGTCCGTCCCCGTTCCACCGATGTCCTGTGATATTTATTCTTTGATGACTATATGCCAATGTGTCGGAGACTAGCGCGGCTGAGCGCCGTTACAGCATGGTAGATAGACTAAGCGCTAGATACAATCAACACCTCCAACGGTAGTTCACCCTGCAAACATGCAAGATATCCATTGAATAAAAACCTATTTCAAGTAGGCGAAGTGGGTTTCAATGAGGGAACAAATCCTACTGCTGATTTCCCTAAGTATCAACACAAAATGCGTTGGGGATGAGTGCCCGGGGCTACTACAGTAATATTACATCAATGTATAACTGTGCCTTCATCCCCTGCCTTCGTTTCTGGTTTCACTGTTCGTTTCTTCTTTGCTGTACTTGTTCCCTTCTTCTTTGCACGTGTGACTTTGATAGGTTCTGGAGTGCTCGTGCGTAGTTCGTCGTCAGGAACTTCGTATGATTGGAAAGAAGGGAGGGAAGGTGGAGGCATCGTGGCAACGTCCAGTAGGTTTGGAGTTTGGTGCCGTGAGGATGGCACAGGAGTGGATGGTTGCGGCGTGATGACAACGCCCACGGGCATCTCGCCTTCTTTTTCCACGACAAACGACGGAGGAGTGGATCGTATAGATGCGCTACTTCTCAGCCCGGGAAGGCGGGGCTCCTCTGCAAGGACGTCAGCCATGTTCATGTGCGTGGAGATAAATATACCTTTTGGCAGCGGTAAGGGACCATCTAATCGAACAACGGGGATTGAATCGACATCCTCTGCGGAAGGCTTTTGGGGTCGGTCGTCCATGATGTAGTATGGGTCGTCCCGCATTCGTTCTAGCCGCTCGGCCTTCAGCTATGAACTAGTTAAGTCGAAGTGACGCGGAGATTGTGGTAGATGCATACCCTCTCCCGTTCAGCTTTTTCTTCAGCTGTCTCTTCTTCTTGCGGTACAAGTTCCTCTTGGTAGCGTCCCTCCTTCTGCTTCTTCTTCCCGCCCTTAACTTTCGTCCTGCTTGCAGATTCCTTTTCTTTCCCTTTCTTGTTCCTCTTAATCTTCCGCTCACTCACGTCACCATCGTCACCCTCTTCTGTAACGCGATCTTGCATTGACGGCACAATCCACGCGTCCAGGTCAAGCCCGTCAGGGACGGGCACACTCGCTTGCGCGATTGATGCAACAGGATTAAGTTCATGCGATGAGAAGAGTGGTTCAATAAGGTAGAGGCTCTTTGGAAAACTTGGTTCTGATACGGGGTCGAAGGCAGCTGCATTCGGGGCCGAGAACCCATCCTCCTGCTTTGGTTTATACATCGCTACGTCGCGCTTGATGAAGATAAGCAGCTGGAGGACATTCGCAGCCTACAAAAATGAATTGATTGATTTGCGGATCCCTGAACGTTGTAATCCTCGTCACTCACACGTTCTTGGACCTCGATCTGAGTGCTCGATGCAAATTGTTCCATCTGTTCAATCATGATATCGACAGCCTTCTTGAGGTCTTCGAGGAAGCTGTCCGTCCACTGCTTTGCCGCTTCAGAAGCCCAGTACCCGAAGAGCTTCGTGGCCGATTGTATGCACACGGCAGTTATGTCAGGCCTCAGAGACGCAATCTCTGGTTGGAGTAAGTAGGGAATAAGCTCGTCCGGTGCAGAAAGTTCGCTGTCGTACAATCATTCAGCATATCAGAAGGGAGTGACTTATTAAAACGCACCCGCAGTATTCTCCACATATCCAAGCCGCCGCCCACAGCACCTCGGAACAGCTACCCGGCTCACCCGCGTGCAGCAAGAATGTATCATCAGACAACACCTTCACCATCAGCTTGACTGCATAGCTCCTAGCCGCTCTCACGCGTCCAACAACGTCTACTAGTTGGTCGCGAATTTGTGTGCCAATATCAACATTCGATACGTATGCGAGGTCAACGAGAACCGAGAGGTACCATTCAAAATCGGCGACATTGTCATAGGTGTTTTGAGAACACATTGTCATGATCCGTTGTGACAGGACAAGGCGGTAGGCGGTGGATTGAGATGGTGCCCCTGGGGACTTTGCAGGAGCCGATGGAATGACGTGTTGAGATAGGGATTGTACTGCAGATGGAATGGCAGAGGACTCGGGCTTGACAAGATGCGACAACAACTGCTGCACAATTGATTGTAGATTGTCTCGATTGACCTGTAGAATTTGTATTATAGAGAAAGGAGGAGTCTCACGATAACTTACGAGCGCTGAGAGTAGATCTAGTGCACGCATGCGGATGCTGATATCTTCATCATCGACACTGGAAAGGATTGTATCCTGGTACTCTGCGACCAGATGGGGATGTGTAGGTACAATCTTCACCATTGCAAGCAAGGCAATGTACTTCACTGTAGCTCAGTTAGTCGCACCCATCCAAAGGACAGAGTAAATCACAGACGATTCTGATCCGAATCCTCGATGAATGCCGCGAGTTTCGACACACATGTCCGTGCAAGCGAGTAGCCAGTAGGGCCTTGTAGCATATTACCGATGATACATGTGTGTACACACTCATATAGAAGGGATATCGCGGACGTCGTGGATATGAGGTCAGTGATTGGTGGTTGCAGTTTCTTTACTAGCCGCGGTTCATGAGGCGATAGAGAACCAAACTAATAAGAGTAAGCGAGCTCGTAAACAGCAAGCGAGGTCCATACCAACTTGACGATTTTGATGAGCATCCAGTTGTTAGACGATGTGGTTAGAAGATGGAAGAGCTGCGGGGCGAGCGGAAGGTAGTCTTGGGGATTTCTCCGGGCGAGCTCACACAAGACATTTACAGTCGCGCAGACCACACCTGGTATATGCCTTAGTTAAACAGGCAGTTTGATATCGTGTAGTTTGGGCTGACCTGGATCAGAATCCTCTAGCTTTTCTTGCAATCGGCCGATACCATGACGGAGAGCATCAGGGTACTTTTGAAATACCCTGTACATAGCAGCAACCGCTCTCTTGCGTATATGGGGTCGGGAGTGATTTAGCATACCGACCAATTCAGGACCGAGGTCGCGTGCAAGGTCTGCGGTCATAATAGAAGAAACACCGTTCAGAGTGACTGCGACATCTGCAGGCGTTGAACTCAGATCCTAGATGTGGTTCAATGGCGTGTTTTACAGTAAAGTGGCTGGATCCTCTTTCTCTCACCTTCTTGAGCAAATTTGTAGTTAACATCAACACGTCTGTGTCTTCATTGAACGACTGAACAGCACCAAGATATCCTACGCTCTTGATATGAATCTTGGGGGATGACATGACCTCTACGATGTGGAAGGAAGCCCAGTTCATGTCATATCCTAGCATGTCTAGCTATAAGAAGATGTTAGACTCAAAGCTAGTCGAAAGTAAGAGCAGCACACATATGTAAGTTTCATAACAGCACCAGCCTTGAGCTCCATGTCCTTGCTCTTGATTTCACGCCTGATCTCGTCCATAGCTTGTGCAATGAATTTGTTTTCATCGTTCTTGTTGGCCCGTAAGCCACGAATGAGATCCTGGAGCGTGCGCTCCCACATGACAAGAATCAATAGTTATCACCTCCGGAAAGTGTGAGGCAGATGTATTGAATGACGTTTGGACTTGAACTTCACAGCGCAGCAAGTTGGAACCAACGACAGGTCACATGATAATCATCAGCACGTCCACCCAGAGTAAGAGATACAAAGATCTCACCGAAGATTTTGCCTACTAGTCTCGCGATCTTTCAATTGTGACTTATAATGTATATTCACGTTGTTCGTGGTGTCCCTGCACTGTGCTCCGGATTCCAGAAGCAGCACAGCAGTCTAAATTACATAATAATACATTGAGGACTTATTTTGTGACCAATCAGGTAGGCGTTTGTGTATGATTATATGATCGTACCGTCGTAGGTGTGAACCGTGTCTTGAGAACATCGTCTAACCCGTATTCTAGGCCATTATACAGTTCTAATCATTACACTTCAGCTCTCGTCATTATTCCAACTGGCTGTGATGCGGTATCGCATTTTCACTGATTCCGTCCAGAACAAGATTAGCCAGAGTAATTTCAAGCATTATTTCATTCCCTGAGAACTTCCATAGATCTCAGTCACCAGTGCGCAGTCGCTATTCATACACTGCTCCCACTATCTTTTGAAATCTGGGAAACATGACAAAACCTGATAACAAAGTCAAGATAACTCTGCATGTGATTGAATAATCCGTACGTGCGTCTCATTTACTCCCCTGATTTGTGGTTCCCCTAGTCGATCTGTCGTAGTCCTCGAGCTCTTCAAAGATCCACAAGGCGAGCTCCTTGTTCCAGTCAGCGTAAAGTTCAGAAACGGAGCGCAGTGAGTCCTGTTGCTAGCTTAAGATGTTTAGCAACGATAGCACCATTCTCAACTCATTCATAAAAAAAAAAACTTGTTGTCAGTACTGCATTATCACCGTCACATTTAAGCCGCTTTGGGCCAATGAATATGAAACTCAATGATGAGACGTGTATCATCGTGTAACCAGGGGCTTTGATTTTGTAACTTCACGGGTTGTACAATACGTCGATAGCAAGAAGGCCCTGAAGGCAATTATGATAGTCATTTGGGGTTTGTTCGGGCATTATACAGCTAGATCGGAAATACTTACACTAGTGCGTTGAACATATCAGATGATTTGCAGAAGTTGTAAGCATGGGGATAGCTTCAACATAACTTCGTATAGTATATGAGCGCCGATTCAGTGGGATTGAGATATTGATGGATAATTCTAATAGGAGCATTTATATGGTACTACAGCGGCATTAAGATTCATAAAGATTGCATTTAACTGGTTCCATTAATGATGCGAACAGCGGCAGTGAGAGTGAGTACAACGACGGTGATGCAGTCGCAATATATACCAAGAGTTCCAATAAGTCTGATATCAAGACGAAGAGGATTAAGGACGAAAGCTGTAGCAAGGAGGATGAAGGGAAAATAAACCCAAGGGAGGAGAGAGGGCAATGCTATAGGAGGGCATCGCCGTCCCTACCTGAGGCGACAAGATCGTTCCAGTCTTGACGCCACTGCGCCATCTGCGAACGCAGCTTTTTGTCGCCGAGCATGCGTTCTATCCAAGATAGAAGCGAGTCGTCGTGTTCAGGTACGAAGAAAGAGGATAGAAGTGAGAGTATGGTTTCGAAATTGGCGGAACTGGATGTAATGTGATCTATTGATTGAATTAGCACAAGGACAACTGGATAATTAGAGAGCGACATGCCTCGATAGACCCATACAATGGAGATTGCCACTGCAATGAAGAGATCTTCCCCCTCTAAGAGATACGCGTCCCATAACCGGAGCTGCGTCTGAAAAGGGACAGAATTAGCAAAAAGCGTAATGTACCACTTTGTTGCGTATGAAGTGGTAGAAATCATGTGTTTCTTGAACGCGGCGTACACGTCTGGCATCTTCGACTCCATGATTCGTTCCTGGACGTAAATGGCCTGCAACAACCCTGGAAAACCGGGGGAAAATATGGTGTGCATGTTGTAGGTATCATGTAAACGGGAAAGGGCGGCATAAACTTTCTCAGGCTCGAAGTAGCATAGGAGAGTCGCAGCTATGGGGCCCATACCCTGCACGTAGCCACATTGATGGCATCGCAACGAGAACGAGTGTAGGACGTGGAACAGGGAACGTTGCCTGAAGTAAGGGGATCAACTTTGGCAAGATCGGAGCAAGCACTGAAACGTACCCCAGTCCGTACCGCGTATGAAACATAATATGACCACTGATCGTTCTTGGTACATCCAAGTCGATCTGAATGTCGTAGCTTGAGGGCTTCTCCAAGTTTTGCAAATAATGCTTTCCGAGCTCCTCAGTCGCCTTACGTCCGGAGTTCGAAAACCGATTCATGAGCACCTCCCAAGCTGCCCTTCTCCACCTGTCAGGGATCCCCTTGTATACCCTCTGGCGAAGTTTGTGCTCTTTCGATGCCTTGATACCCCACGATTCTACATTTCCGCCGCCGTCTCGACTGAGAACTTCCAGCATCCTGTCCCACTTGGCAACCCGCATCTGTTCCTTGAGCGGAGATGAAGCTGCGGGTAATGAACTGACGGACACAGCATGGCTCGGGGCTGATTTAGAACCAGCCCTGACTGAAGTTAATCGTTTAAGCAGAGGACCAGACGGCAGTAGAACCAATCGGTCGTGAGATGGTACGGTGAAGAATCCATAACTAGTTGCAAAATATGAGATTTAAGAGGATGTGCTCCCCTGATCCAATCTCACCGATCTAAGCTTGACAACACGTCGAGCTCTTCAACTTCAAGGTCTCGTGATTTCTCTGAGGGACCGGCCAGGGCAGCCTCTGCGCGCAGTTCACTTCCTCTACTGGCACGAATTCGTGCGCGTGTACGTTCCACGCCTTCCTTGTAGCCATCGCCCTTGACACCAATCACGTCGAGCTGTGCATACGTGCTCCGCACATGAAAGGCGTCCAGGTCTTCACCTTCTGAGGGCACCAGCGACGTTTTGCTAGAAGGACTGCTTAACTTTGGCTGCTGTTTAGTGGTGGGAGAAGAAGATGGCGTTTGAGAGGATGGTGGGATTAAAGAAGATGTCGGCTGTGAGGGGGTGAGAACCAAAATAGGTTCAGGGATATGGTGTTCTCGACTTCTCGGCAGGGATGGTGGACGATTATGGGGAGGCATAAGATGTGATACAGGAGGCGAAACGGCATCTAGATCAATTGAAGAACTACATGAAGTGAGAGCACTTTGGGAACGAGTTGAGATGGGAGGAACGCGCTTGGAGCGTGTAGGAAGTTCCAGAGTGTCTCTTCCATGAGAATTGGCATGATTTGAAAGCGGGAGTGGATAGGACGAGTTGGCAGAGTCATTCGAAATCGCCGATGTCCGTGTCCGATCATGAGGATTGGACAATGTGCCAAAGGGCTTCATGTCTGAGGATAGGTCGATAAAACTGGTGTCTGTATTGGAAACATAAGAAGTTCTCTGATTAAAAAAGTTACTGTAACGGAAGCTGTCCCCCAAAGACAAGTCAAGTTCTTTGGAAGGATCCTCGAAGGTTGAAGAAGTAGTCCAGCTGGTTTGCTCTTCATCGTCACCGTACATAGAGTATATGGTAAATATGGCAGATTCTGTTGAACTGCGTTCTCTGTTTGACGATGATGATGAATAAAGCTTTGGAACGGAGGACGCTGTCGACGATGGTGATGACCTCAGATAACGACTTGGTAACGTTTTGGGTAGCGCAAGAGTGGTCGACGACGACGGAGTCTCCATAAAATAGAGAAGTCGAAAAAGAACTTGAAGAAGAAAAGGGAATCGAATTGAAGGAACGTCGGAGGAAGAAGCTTGGGAAAAGTGTTACATATGCCCTTTGAGAACTTTGGATGAGATTTGAATGAACGCCGGTTCAGGCAAGTCACTAATAATGAACCGTGACAACACGGTCAGTCTGCAACATTAACAGCCACCTGCAGTGCTGGCCGCCAGCTGGCATGGCAATTCACTCATTTTTGTAAGTAGTCTACGTTGCTTGCACATAGCAATCTCGGACTATTGTTGACGATCTCGGCAAAACGGACTGATCAACGGCACACCGACTAACTTTAATATGCATGCGACAGCTAGCCTTGCATTCACAGAGTGAGAAGTACTCTGGTGCTCGTGGGTAGTGTCATCCTACAGCCATTCAGGTGGTCTCAAATTGACAGACCTTCCCATATCCTCGAGCACATGGCCAATAGGGTTGTCACGGTAACTTGGTACCGTAGGGGTTGATCATCATCAATTCGGACCGGCACTCATCCGACAATCAATCATTCACATGTGACACACCACATCGTCACTGAACTGCCGCTATCGACACTCTATACTTATATCCTGTCCAAACGAGCAAAGGCGGAATCCCAGCGTCAGGACTAGCCAGCTAAAGACGACGTGGAAAGTGGTAATATAGGGAAAAGCAGAGGCGACAGTCTGGACGATACCTTACCACTGGTCACTAAGACAAGACGTTGGACAACGAACTATTACTTGGGCCTTAGAGCAACAATCGCTCGGTTCGAGGAGGCCCGATTTTTCGATTCGAACTCTAAGGCTCTCCATCTGCTCCACGGAATAAGTCCATAAACCAACCATCCTTATCTGATATAACTTGCGCTGGCAACTTGTATCTTGTCCAGCGATTAGAAGCAAGCGTGAAAACCCTCGGAAATATTTGGCAGCGGAACGTTCTGGTCAATACAAGTTTTCATGATCTGGTATGAGCTCACACTTAATGTTCAACGCGGAGAACACGGTAAACCTCTCCAGCACCTGTCTTCCCTCTATGATACTATCGGTCGACCTAATGAAGACTAAGTGCCTCAGATCAGCCATCCATCTGATTACCAAGGCCACCGTTGACGCCGTAGAAACCAGCAATGCCAAAAGCTACCTCTGATTAATAACTATTTCTCGGTCCCCTCATGCAGTAGCCGTGTCGCTTGATTTCAGCTGTCCAATTCAAATTTCAGGTCTTTAGCGCCGTCTGCCATAGAATTCGAAAATGTCGCACCACGTCAATCGGATTTTTTATCAACCCTATCCCGGGATGGAAAGCCCGATGATGTCTTGTCACCTCAATCGAGTTCATGCTGTGTCGCCAAGAAGGCAGGATGTTACGAAAATAGGTAACGAACTAAACCGATGCATACTGTTTCTAACCTGATAGCATTTAGCTCCACGTCTACAATAACCATCACCGCTATCTAAGCACCTAATTGTTTCTTCACGTTATGCATGGATATGACTGAAGCACTCTTTAGGTTGGTTTATGGCTATGCCTTTATGACGCCGAAGTCACTGCACCGGTCAGGGTAGCCGACCTATACCGGGGAGCATGTGCTTAACCTAGCGGTGTCTGTCACAATGCGATACTCGAAAAAGAAATACCCTGACCGTCCAGTTCGGTTATATCTGTAGCCCTAATCAACTCCTTTTTCTTTGAGGGCTTGGGCAATACTAAGCGCGCACAACTTCGCCGGATATGACGGGGACGGTGATTACGGCCCGTAGATCTTCAACCAAAAACAGGGCACTTGTTGGGTGTCTGAAACTTGTTATGTTAGATGCCTTGAAGATCGTGGGCAGGATTGGCACTGCATGTCATATGTATGCTACCACTATAATACTTTAGGACCTGACAACACTGATCAGTAGTTGTTCATATCTATGATGTTTGGCATGCGGCAAGTATATTCCCTATTCGTTTCGAGCTTTGCACTTATTCTGCTAGAGATTTCCCGCCAGACGACGTGCGAACCAGAACTTGTGTGCGAACCCTCCTAGGTTTCGTCAGGTAGTCCTATGATACAACAGGTCATGGTGTAACATAAACCACAAGACTTTTTGCTGAATAGGATACGATCTATCGAATTGGAAAATCGCAGGAGGCACCAGGTAAACGTGACCTGTAGTAGGGTTGTAACGAAATACCACACAGAACACACTACTCAGGTGAGCTCATGCTGTAAGTGTAGTTATTTTTTTTTTCTGATGACTTTCGCAAGCACGTTTCATCATTTTTATGACTTGTGTTTTCTGAAAACTCTGGTTTCCTTGATGTTTTGCGGTTTGTGCAGGTGTTTGTGCTCGGACCATGCCTGATTCTTGGCGTTCGAGAATATCATGCTGTGGCAAATCCGATTTCCTTTTACCGCGCCTTGAAATATTCACTTATGTGGATCCTTCAAGCTTCAAGGTTTATCTTAAGTAGCCGTGTACAAAACCGGCACTACAGGTCCAAAACCCGCCGGAAATGTCCTATCATACCTTGGCATTCATTTGTGGATACTTTTTCTCAACAATGCTTATCACGAAATGTGTTTCTCTGGGAGTACGCAGGTTCGAACCACTAACAGGCAGGAAACCCCTTGTTCAAGTTCATCGTTCAAATAACGAATGACATTGGAGTGCCAGAACGGATATCTGTGATCGTCTGTCTCCCACGTGCCAGCTGGTAAGTGAACAGTTACGTCCAGACTCTAGACAAGAAAACCACACTAATCTTACTCCTATTCCGAATTCTAGTGGCAATATTAAGAGATAGTCCTGAATTTAATTCCTCTCGGTTTTTTTCCGCTATCAGAAGGAAAGATTGAGAAGAGAAATATTCACATATATGACCTCTCTTCTTGTCACAAGACACATCCCTCACAAGTTCTGTTCATGAGGGTTCATAATGATCTAATCCATGGAAGGAAATTCCAGAGGCACCTATCGACTTCATAAGTATTGACATCGATCCTTTCCTCTGACTTTTCGATGAGATTGATTTACGACAATGTGCGTGCTCTATGTAATGCGAACGATAATCAATAAATTATGACCTACTAGCCCACGTCTCAGATGGGCCGGTGCATTGACGTGACGGACGACGTCTCCTTATCGTCCTCTACCTCTCACCCCTACCTCCATCAAGCTTTTCAAAGCATCCCTTGCTTGGCTCCTAATCAACAACGATAAAACTACCCGTGTTTGATCAGCACGTATGAACCATCGCCGATTCTCTACATCTCGTCATCTGACTGATGTCGTGACATAGTGAATCAGCGATGGCTTAAATGATATTTGCAGGAAGTAATGCTCAGCGCTCACACACCCAGCTTATCATGCAGGTCTGCAAGGCTGGGTTTTCCTATGTGTTTCAGTCCTGAACAAAGAATTTGTTCAGTTTTACCATTCACAAAAGCCCACCGGCACACTTCACATATCCACTCCACAATAAGCGTTGAGTCATAAGGATGTCAGTGGGCGACATCAAGCACTTATGGTTCTTCAAGACAGTGTTCAAAAGTCAAATTCCCCCGTGACAAAGACACCTTGTGACCATGCGTTGGACTACATCAACTTCCGGAATCCGATGCGCCATTGTTATGTAATCATATTTAAGTGAGTTGGTCTCGCAACGACACAGTCCATAATATATTTGCTCAATCTCGCAACGGTGAGAGCAGCTGGGCTGACGTGAAATTTATCAATTCAGACGTCTGTACAGCTACTCTGGCCACTGCTCCTCAGGCCCGACCAGAGGGTGTAGTTATTCGTATTCCCGATCGGTCTGGGGAGAAATCAAAGTGTAGCTGTTTGAGATGAAGTGGAAAGGGATTTTGCCTTGAATTTACTATCTGACAGTGTAATGTTATTCGACATGTGGGGTTTGGAAGCACCATACTGTAAGTCGTGATAAAAGAATGCCATTGGCTATATAAATTTAAGACCACAAAGGCTACCCATATAGTGGATAGAGAAATCAGCATCAGCACCAGCAACAAACCCTTGCGATATCGACACCTTCCGACCATGTTACCCGGGGACCCGGTAGGCAATTCATCTCATACCAGTATAATCCTGACATGCGGAAGACAACATACTGCTTGTCTAATAGGTGCCACCTACATTACACCGCATCACAATCACAGTAAGAATCTGATCCTCTAACCCTCAACTCCTCAAACTCACCGCGATCTGCCGCTCCTGCCGCTCCCTTGGCGCGGCGGCCCACGACCCTCGTTGCCCTCCGTGATGATCAAGCTGCGCATACAATGGCTGAAGCCCATTGCAGGACCTGTACATGGATTGCGCGTGGGTTCCATACGTTGTAGTAGGCGCCAGAACGAAGACAGAAAACACGTTAAAGACACGACGACCACACGAAGATGAACATGGTGACAGACCTGTTAACTCATGATTATTTCAATGCTTCCAACGCGTGGCAGCTTTTCCACTAGGACGACACGTTCCGCTGCTGATCCTCACCAAGTTTCAAACGCCCGGGATTAAAACCTCGGACTTGTAATTATACCAAGCGTGCTATTGCTTAAACGCCAACGCCACCCTGCACGTCCACACCTACGCACACGCGTATAGACGGACAACAAAGGAAAGAAAAAGTGCCAGTAGCACGATCACGATATGTGGCGAACGTTTTGATTCCACACCTTATTGTCCACAGTCGCCTTTGGACTGGGCGTTTTTGCTTAAATCCTTCATTCGCAATGATGAGCAGGTCATTGTCCCCCTCCCTCACAGATTTTCAAAAACTTGTTTGATTACGCCGGAGCTGTTTTACGCCACATGCATACCAAGATGGAGATGGATACCTCACGTTACGACTCCATGGACGCACAACGTTTCGATCCGCTGCGCAGTAGCACAGTATGTATTTCTTTGCCTTTCATTTCATTTCTCTCTGTCTTCTTAACACCACGCTTACCTCCATTTTCATTCTCAGAGAACCAACTCGCTTCCTAAAACCGGCACTGAAAAATCGACGATGGGGCAGGGCCTTTGCGTCAGAAGTCGACCGTGTGCGCTGTTCCCTGTGCGTGCAAGCGTAGGTGGTGTATGGCCGGACCATGAGGTTGTGGTTGTCCCTCTTGAAGGGGGAGGTGTATATTCGGAGGCATCACGCCCATCCACACCAAGCTCTGCTTCTGCTTCTACTGTATACACGACTGCGTGTTCTACTATGCCTGATATGCCTCCATCGCATACTCAACAAGTCGATGTTTATGGGAGGGATGACGTCGTAGTCACACGCACCATCATTCGCCCCAACCCCACTCCAAGTTCTCATCGCAGTCCAAGTCGTATGCCGTCTAGAACACAGATGAGGCTTCCACGGATGTTCTCACGTTCGCCATCTCCCATCGCCTCTCCATCTTCTTCGTTATCCGCACTACCCCGGTCGAATCCCCCTTCGCGCCCTACGAGCCCGGTGCTCCAAGCGCTTAACTGTTTCAACACATCCTCGACCTTTGAGAGGGACGAGGACGATGTGCATATTGCTGAGAGTCCCAGGCCTGTATTGCAGGTTATTGTTACGCAGACGAGGGACAGGTACGAGGACGATAGGGCGTTTAAGGAGATTGTAGGGAGTGTTTATCCGGGACCTGTTAATGTTGCTGCTGTCGGGAACGGTGCTTGATGCATCGACGCTTAATGCTTTTGAGCGAATTTGAATTTTGACTCTTGTACCATTGTTCTTTCCCTGCATATCTTATTGCATATCTTATCGCGACAATCAAATATCTATATGATTATCTTATATGGGACTACTGGTTTGACTTACTCTGCAGACGTTCTTTCATGCTATAATTGATATCTAATAACTAACATATATTATAGACTAATGATTTTATTTTATTCAGTAGACGTTCTTTCATGCACCTTTATATATAGTAGCATTAGGGTCCTTTATAGCGGGGTATACAATTCCATGCTGTATGCGAACAATTTGCTGCTGGGAATACGACTCCAGCTGGAACTTCGGGAGAGAGCCCTTCCTCTCAAGTGGGTGATGTAACATAAAGCTTAATGTGTGCCTCCACGAGTGTCTCTAAAGCTCGTGCACTAACAGGAGAATGCTTTATCGTGGTTCTCTGAGACGGCAAAAAATAAGTACGCAACCACCAGGAGGAATACATTCACGTACCAGAGCAAAAGCTGTACCACGATACACGAATCCAAAGAGTTCCTTAAATTCAGGATGCGCCTTGGACACACCGACTGTATCAAGATGTCTTACAGTGAATTTCTTGATGATCTGCGGAATGCAATGTCTGAGTACAGCGGAAGGACGCTAAGGAAGAGAGTTGAACAGACAGATTTGTTTTCCTGCTCTATATCATCGATTCCTCCGTCAACCGCGCGTGCTTTACCTTTAACATCGCTGACGGGTCCGAAAACATCTGGGTCTGGTGCGTGGTTAGTTTTCTTTGCTGGGAGAGCGGGCACTTTGAATACAGCGCCGCCTTTTTCCTTGTCTTTTCCTCGCACCCGTGATTTTGAATTTGGCAAATGTAGCATCACCTCTCTTGCCCGTCTCACCACCTCTGATTCATCTCCTTTGACTTTGATCCTCGTGTTCGCTGCAAGCTCTCCAATAGACTGTGTGCGTGTGAGAAGATGCTGAGGTGGTTTTCGAGGTGTGGGATCGTCTGGGCGGGGAGCACGAGTAGTGGGAGTGATGCGTGCTACATGAATTGATAATGATGAAGTAGTCGACGACGAATGGATCTTCCCAAATATTAATATTTCTGTTGTTGCTCGACCATCTACAAATGGCAATCAGTCCAAGTCACATGGAAGAGTCAAGGAACAAATGTACCAGTATCTCCCAAGGCTACACGCACACCTATTTCCGTCCGCCCATCAGGAGACAGATGTGATAAACAGAGCATATTTTCAAAGTAAACGCGAGATAGGATGGCAGATGGATGTATATCCCTGCTGGGTATGAATGAAATGTTATAGGAATTCAATAGACTCACGTACATACAGACGTCATCTGAGGGATCTATGCATATATTCTTGAGTGATTCCGTGCCCTTTAGTCTGAGAGAGGGACGACCGCGCATGCTTTCGAGTGCTAGTGCGAGTGGATTGTGGAGAAGGTCTTTGTTAGCCATAAGGTTTGCTGAGAATGTGAGTCCATCTAAGAGGATGTAAGAGTCTGGCAAGGAGAGTGAGCCACGATACAAGAGACGAGAGCTCGACGCTTCTGACATTCAAGACGACCGCGTTGTTGACGACTGTTTACGCGTTCATGAGCCATGTTTGGGTTTAGTTTGTAGCTTTCCATAATAAGTAAGTACGAAGATAAAACGCTTCGTCCCGGTTGATGACGGCTGCGAGTCTGCGACTTACTTTTTTCTGACGTTGAACATTGCGGTCGGTCAGACAACGGTCACTCAGAATAGGAATGCCAGGGGGATCATGGTTTACTCAGTTTCATATCAGTCGTGCGTAGCGGTTCTCAATTCATGGAGATGATAAGCTCCAGCTTCAATTGAGTGACTGATGTTGCAGGCAGCCGCAGAAGTATCGGTGTACTAGATGTGGAATTGTACCTCTCCTTCTGAAGAGTCAACACATGGTGTCTGTCCCATCCGCTCCTCGGAATCCCGGACGTTGGCTCCTTCAACTTAAGCCATGGTAGCTTAGAGTTCACGGGTTTCCGCCTCTTCTTGGCTCTTCGGAATATTTATGAGATGAAGTTTTTCCTGAATATTCTCTTATTATATGGAGAAGGGGTGCAACGATGCATGACGTACATATACCAGCGGTTCAGGCGAGTCTCGACTAAGAATCTACATCAACTTGCAGGTCGTTATCAGTTAAAAGCATCTACTGGGCCCGGGCCGTCGCGATAAGTGTCAGTCCCATCAATTATTTCGTGGATGTGTTTATACTGGTATGTCTATAGATCACATATTCCGGATTGTAAATCCACTTGCCCTGACTACTGTTGACGTTCTCGCCGCAAAATTCTGTCTTCCAAGTTGCATCATCTAGCTCCATCCTTCACCACAGCCATTTGACCAAACCAGTTACCACAGCCGCTGATCCGGCGCATCGCTAGGATCGGATAAACTAGAAGTTGATCTTGGTGGAGCAGCCTGATTTGCTGTTATGACTAATCGATAGTGCTGTCAATATCATTTTGGAGCGGTGGCAGACGACCCATGGCCTCCAGCTGTAATCAAATTCTCTTCTCACTTATGTATCGCCGAGAAGATATGCAAAGCCTACGAGTTGCGTTCCCCCCTCCCCCTTACTAAGGATGTCCACTCTCGGCGATCCAACAGCGGTTGACACCGTCAACTCAATCATCGACTTGCCTACGGGTGTCCCTTATCATGCCCGTGATGACCCTGAGAGGAGATTAGTGAGGAAGCTTGATTTGCGTATGTCCATATTGCTAGTTTTACATACCCTGAACTTGGTTGGTCTGAGACTTTTGCGAACTCTATTCTGATGCTGACTGTGCATCCCAGATTGACAGAACCAACATCAGGTATGTTACATACCGTTGTACTTGCATTAATCTTATGGCGTTTATAGCAACGCTCGGTTACAAGGTTTCGAGAAAGATCTGCACCTACATGGGCAACAATACGCCACAACTTTGTCCATACTATATGTTGGATATATTGCCATGCAAGTACCAGCGTGAGTCTCGTCCTTCATCGAGAAACAGCTGAGCGTACCTTTTTTTCCAGGAATATGTTCATGCATTGGCTGGAGAGACCTTCTATCATTATTTCGTCCTGTATGTTAGCGTGGGGCATGATATCGGTATTGACAGGTTTGTTGACACTGATCGATTATGAAGATGACTACTAATGATGCTCAGGGATCACAACGAAGTATACATATTTGTTTTGGATCGTTTAGATCCAGTCTCTGATTGTTTGACTCAAGTTATACCGGAACTATTGTCGCCCGCTTCTTTCTTGGCTGTGCTGAAGCTCCCTTCTATCCTGGTATGATATTTCTTGTATCTAAATGGTATAAGCGGGACGAGCTCGCCTTGAGAATCATCCTCGTTTCTTGTGGAGCTTTTCTCAGCTCTGCGTTCGGATCTCTGTTAGCATCTGGTATACTTTACGGTATGCAGGACAAACTTGGTCAAGCTGCATGGAGGTAGGTGATGGTCGTCTCTATCACTCCTTGGAGCTGAATGATCTGTAGATGGTTGTTTTTTATTGAAGGTGGCATCACGATCTTTGTCGCGATTTGCGCGATGTTCATACTCCCTGATTTCCCGCACAATACCAAGTGGCTCTCTCCGGAGGAAAGAGCACTTGCTATCTCTCGCCTTGCAGAAAATCACTGTGATGAGGCTGATGGGAAGCAGACGACAATGCAAGGACTGCGGGATGCTGTGTCTGACCGGAAAGTGTGGTGGTTTGCAGTTGCGGCCATGTTCCAGGTGATAGGGCAGTCTTTCTTCGGTTACTTCCCGACGCTGTGTGCGACACTGGGATATGACACTACTGTGACATTGCTACTTTGTGCTCCTCCGTGGGCGTTCGCGGGCATGGTTGCATTCTTTCTTTCATGGTTAGTGGATCACTTCTATCGGAGATCGCATCTCACAGAGATCAGGCTCTCTGACAAGCGGCAGAAGCGTTACAAATACATTGTTGTCTCCGATGCATTCGGCGCCCTTGCATTCATCATATCGATCTGTACAATGAATAAGGCTGCTCGTTATATTTCACTGTAAGTGGTATCACTACTCGTGGAGCGCCACTCTTGTACTCAGAAATGTACAGGTTCCTGGTGGCTCAAATCATCACTGGAATGTATCTGCTCTTGGGGTGGACCAGCAACACGTTCGCCAGAGAACCTGCCAAGCGTGCCGTTGTTATTGCTTTGGTGAATTCAGTGGGACAAACAGGCAATATTATTGGATCGTCAGTGACCTTACCACTGATCTCTTGCTCTCGCTAACTATTTACGACTGCACTTTTCGTATAGATACGTATTTCCGTCGAAATGGGGCCCGACATATCGTTACTCCTATATCATCTCCGTCGCTGCACTTGGAGTTGTGACAGGCATGCTTGGTGGTATGCATTTGTATCTGAAGCGTTTGAATGAGCAAAATGAGAGGAGCGAGCGGGATGTGAATGATGTTCGGGAGATTGGTTTTAAATATCTGATGTAGTTAAAGATTGCAATATCGGTCGCGTAGACTCTGAGCGGCCAGTAACATCGCGGCGTGATTGATGGATGTTCGCCCGTTAACACTGACAACATGCAGACTATGGACTCTGAGATAGCTGTCAACTCAAAGGTAAATGTCTCTCTGGTGTCGGACATCGTTCGAACTCTGCAAGACATCGTAAGTGACGAGTTTCATGGGCACTCACAAGTGATGCAACAATATATTAGTCTAGCGCGGGCCCGGACCTACATATTTTGCTTTCAAATCTACTTCGGCAGAATCAGCACATCCAATAACTTGAAGCACCATGACGAAACTTGGAATAAACTTGGATGCTGAATCAACCATGGTCAAGGAGTTGATGGATTTTTGGCAGAAATGCAGAACGAAACAGAACCCTAGATTTTATCAAGTAAAGTGGGCAAGGATTTGCATCGGCCAAATGCTGTAGAACATATGCAGTCCTAACTTAGCGCAATGTAATCATAGAAAAACTCGAGGTCTCACGTGTCATTGAATTCAATGGTCCCTCCGCCTCGCTGGTTCAATTACGAAGCGCGATAGGTCTCTTAACAAATGACCTGGTTACATTCTATCAGAAAGATCAGGGATCATTGGTATCATTGGTAAATGCCACTAACAGATCCATCTCCATCATCAGATTTGCCAGCGCACATGACCCAACGCGTAATCCAATGAACTGCTTTTCACTTCCGCGAAGTCGGTCGGATCCTCGGTCGCTCCATACACGCTGCAGCGCTCATCTTTTGGATGTTTTTATCAGGCCACAATGTCACAGGGACTTTCATGCGGTGTTACTGATAAAAAATCCAATGCACAACGCAGCGTTTCCTTTTTGCGTCAAACATGAGTATCCGCAGCACTTCCTTTAACTCCTGCACCTGCTGACTCGGATTAGTACGGATGAGACCCAAAGTACAACATGGATTATTGCCAATTCCCAGTCATTAAGACACGATCAAAATGTATGGTGATGAGGGTAGTCGTGCAAATGTGGGCGGTTGTCCAAAGATAGGGTATGGAGGAGGTGAAGAGTGGGTACATAAAGATAAGGGAAGGGATCGGTTGTATGAAGAAAGAACGATGGAAAGGAACACAGAACAGGAACGACGATGAAGGTGTGGCGATAATACACGCTCTAATAAATGTGCGATGGTTCCAGTTGAGTGGTTTGTTGAAATAATGAGGGCATTGGATGCACCGGTGGCTAAATGCTGGTGAATGAACTTGGGGGAGTGAGTGACCAGTTGTGCACGCTTCTTTTGAAGGAGAGCTTGGCGCATCCATAAAAACCCGTCCCAGGCCAAACAGACATAGAAACCGATATTAGAAGCGAAAAATAATGCTTGTAGTACTTTGTGTATGTCTGGCATCACACTGACCCTCAAGGATCTGCCGGAAGCTCGGAAGCACCCGCTGGCACGTGATTCAATATTTTCGACTCGAACATCACATACCAGCCCCAGGCTGGTGACTACATAGTAGTCTCCAGACCACACACAGGGAAGACAGTCATTCCTTTTTGAATATGCCCGCAGCTAGTAGTATCAATATGTAGACAATCCAGGGGACGGCAGCCGACTTAAAGAAAATTTTCTCCCTGGTTTTGGACATCATTCGTGCTCTACAAGACATCGTAAGTGTCGAGTTTCATAGGCTCTTGTTTGCATCTGTTCACTTCAGCTCGCACGTCCAACTCAAGTTCCCGTATGTCCTTTTTGATATATTTGTCAGATGTTGTTTTACTGATGATTACCAGATTCCAGACTTCGAAATACTTGCATTGGCTCTCTCGCGCTTGCCGACTGAAATATTATCCCATTTTTTCATGTACTGTCTCCCGGAGGATAAATACTTGTCACCTGCATCAAAGTTGGCCCCTGTGCTACTGACAAGAATATGGAGGGATGTTGCTGTGAGCACGCCTGGTTTATGGTATAGTTTTATTTGTGGAAATCAACGACAGAGACTGGCAGAAAACGGCCTTCGGTTGTGACTCGTGGCTCAAGCGATCGCAACAATGTCCTCTCTCATTGGCGGTTAAGTGCATCAGAAACGATACGACCGACCAACAAAGCCTTCCTCACATGAATTAAATCTCGTCACTCTATCTCCTACCCCGTTAGTGCCAACAGGCCTCATAGCGCTTCAGGAGTTGGCCATATATCATTCTCATCATGATCCAACTTTTGTACAATGGCTCTCGCGACTGCCGCTCACTCTTCGTAGTCTCAAGCTACTGGGGCTGTACTTCGAGATCAGGAGCCATCTTCATTAAATCATGTATGGTCCCACCTGATAAAATTTCACATCGTAGTATTTCGAGATGCCGACATCCTCTTATTGCTCTATCTATGTCCTAACCCTCCTCGTTGATGGGTCGTGTTACATTGGGCACATTACTGGCACCAATGCCATTTCCGCAAAGCAAACTTCAATCCTTACACATCACAGATGACATTATGCACGCACACTCTTTTAGTTGCTTGTTCAATGCCTTGTCACTCCCCAACTTGCGTGTACTCGAGGCTAGGGACATCTTACCGTGCCCCCATCAGGAGTTCAAGAAATTTTTGGAGCGTTCAAGCTGTTCCCTGGAAAGTCCGATTTTTGGTTTCGGAGTGTGGACGACAGATAAGGAGCGAGCAGAATACACTGCTCTCATTCCTTCCATGGAAGTAGTAGTGGATGACAAGCGGCCAGATTACCATGACCCAATACTCCCGCACGGAGATGACATGGCGACCCATAAATCTTATCGGTAAGTCCAAAGGGGTTCTGCCTATGATGTAATTATTAAGGGTACGTTCTAAAGCTGAATATCATAGACAGGATTGACGCTCTACCGTTAGGATACTATAGGTCTGTTCTTTGTCACCGGTGCTGACCAGATCACCGGGTAGGCTATTTCTCCAAAGCTCCGATATAGATTACGGTCTGAGCTCTGGTGGATCTCACCATTCATGTGAACGGACCTTGGATCTATGACTATTCAATCTTTCGTGGATCCAGAAATACATACTGTGATACTCTGATCAGATTGTTGGCTACACGAGGGCAGAAACATCCACAGCGCATCCAAAACGGACTGCTCGTCATTGCATCGTGGACTTTCAATAAGAATGAACAACTCAGGTGTGGATGCATAGCTGAATGCACCGAGCAAAAGAACCACCATCCCATTTGGTGAATAATGGTGGTCCATAAAACATGTTCCGTGAAAGAATGGGCCATGCAGTGGAAACACAACTCGAGGACACACTCAAAGCGGCGCTCGACACGCGTATAAATATTATCTCGGTGGCCAAGTTCGCCATTTATTCCTTATCCACTACACCTGCTGCCACTGGCACTGCGAACACTGCGTATACATCCCCTTAACATCTAAATCAATCATCTGCTAGCCCAGGTACGTGCGTCCCCAGATTCAACATCTACGTTTCCTAACCAACCTACTTTTCAGATGACCCAATCCACCTCTCACACCTCATTTGACAGTTCCGATTCTTTTAATGTAATACAATATACGCCAAACACTGGCATGCACATGAGTCAATTTCCCTATCCCCGGCCCGCATACATTCCTTACCAAGGCTGTGCCCCTGTGCACTCCTACTACCCATACGGCGTGCAGCCTGATGGAACGCTTACTGCTCCCAAATACATGCCCGCCGCACCTTCGCTTGGTGTGGGTCCTGGAGTTGCACATCACGCACTTCAAGCGGGAGAAAATGATTATTGCCCCCCTGTAGAAACTGATGTTTCGTGTACCGCTTACGTCGACCCACACTCATTGCCAACTGCGGTTGGCTCTCACCCACAAAACCCATCCGCGCGCCCCCTGTACAATCAACCCTTCCCATTCAGTTCTTCTCCAACAACCACAACCCATTATATAGGTCACGATGCTCACCAGAGCTACCCTCCAGCCATATCGCAACAAGCATACCTCCACCAGCCTCCTGGAGCTGAACTTGCAACGGGTTTTGCTTCCACTAGTTTGTCGGTGAGCAAAAAGCGCGCCGCTGAAGAGTGTGTTGCAGACGACCGCAATCCCAAACGGCACAAGGGGGACGCCGAAGCCCCTGATTTTGGGGTGATTCTTGAGGTAGAGAAAGCTGCTTTAGTAGAACCTATACTTCCCCCACCTCAAGTACGCGAGATTACACTTGGAGAAGCCGGCGGAGACATTAAATTCTGGAGGTGGATTAATGATCTAGCGGACTCTGTGGATCCCGCACCTCCCCCCTCCGACTCTGCAGCATCCCCGCCACTAGAGACTTTGGTCGCAGAGGTCGCTGAAAACACCCACCCTGATTTTGCGGCCGGTAATGAGATCGAGGACATTGTTTTGGTGGAACCTGCGCTTGCCCTATCTCAATTGCGAGAGATTCCACTCACAGTCATCAGCGGAGACCTTGAATTTTGGAGGTGGATTGATAGTACAGAGGACATCGCACTTCCGCTCTCCGACTCTCCAGTATCGATTCCACTGGCAGCCGTCGGTGGAGACCTTGACTTTTGGATGTGGATTAACAATATAGAGAACATCGCACTTCCCCTCTCCGACTCTCCAGTATCCTCATCACTGGAGAGCCAGGCCACAGAGGACACCGAAGAAGACATCGAAGAAGACACCGAAGACTTCTATTCTTGGATGTCAAGACACGGTATGGCGCCTATTTTTACAAACATCACCAATCCCTCTCACTCATCATCTAAAACCCCAGATATTGTGATCCCAGAACCTGTCGAAGACCCTGAATTTTGGAAGTTTCATCCTGGGAGGGAGCACCCTGCTTTTCTTTACAACATAAATCCCTTTGATTGAACAATATCCTTCTTATATCACCGATCCCCTGCATCTCTCTCCCGCAATCCACCCATGCTCATTGACTATGAGATGTAGTGTTCGTATCATCTTCACTTTTGCTACCAACTATATCCTTTCTTGTGTTCTTTTATCTTCTTTCGCTCATTCACGCATAGTATGTGATTTTGCACCAATTACATACATCATTTTTGTACTTTATGGGATCGCACACTACTCTTGAATGCAACTGTCCATTTACTTGACTTCAACAGTGGGTGCTCGACGTGCATGATGACCACAATCAGAAATTCATTGCGCTCGAAGTTTGACTGCATCTCGTGATTTCAGCATTCATCTTGTTACATTCATATTGCTTTCAGTAAAATGTGTTGGCATGAATCCCGGGGCATGACATACTTTTTTTAATAGCACTTAGATAACACCAAAGGTTCCGCCCAATTTCCGTCGAACTGTTGGGATAATAGCCGAGGTGAGGAATTGTCACTTTTAATTTATGGTAACATCCGATAACATTAACTAGGCTCTAAATGAACCGTCTGAGTCCCGAGTCGGGAGAATCTCGTGGTGGCGAACAACTTGGGAGGCTATATTACATGTGGAGGCCTGTCAGCTGCAGTAAATGACGAAATATAGCTGTGTGCGACTCGGAGTTCCCATTACTATTGTAGATCATCTACTTCTGACCGAGGTGGTCGATCGATCGTCGACTAGGCAGTTTATGTATACTAACCTCGCGATTATATAACCGGTGATCCGTTCGAATATTGGTCTCCGAGTCGGACAGCATCGGAAAATTCCGAAGATCCGAGTCCAAGTCCAATACCAGTCGTCCGTTCTCTGATGCAAGTTTTAAACCAAAAAACCCCGATCGCGAGCCCGAGGTTCTAATTTAACTTCGCGGGCTTAAACTAGTGCTGAGCGGCCGCCATATTGATTTTCAACGGACCAGGCAATTATACAAGGATACAAAATATGGAGACGCAAGAGTACTACTACATAGTCAATTCCATTTCGATTCTATTATATAAAATCCCCCGAACATAGATACATTCCCATATATTCGCTTCTCACCCTCTGGCCTCCGCAGCGATGGGTACCAAGAAAGGAGTCGTGGGGCTCAGTTAGAGTGGTCGTTATTCTCCTCGGCCAACAGTTCAAGAGTTTTCTGAGCGGCTGCCTCTTTCGCAGCCTTCTTGTTTGTCGCTGACCCCTCACCATATTTCATATCGTCGACTAGATGACACGATAAGTACAAAATTCGTGGAAGCATCTACGAAGAACAAACTACGCACTAAAATAAGTGCCAGTCCACACAGTAAGGTTCTGCGGACCGCTACTTGTTTCCTCGTACTTGACGTGAGCGGCAGCGGATGCGCCATAGTGAGCCTGGAGGACGTTGTTGAGACGCATGACGAAATCTGTTCACCGTGAATGGTCAGCAAAATTTAGGCAGTGGAAGTATGAAAACTGACGCACGGGACGAACTCATGATGAATGACTCGAGATTTGTTGTAAGAATGTCTCTTGTTCAGGTGAAACTGGGTTTTCGCTGGATAAAAGCATGAGGTACGATGACTCGTATAAATCCCCTCATGAACACGTAGGTATCAGTCAGCAGTTCTCGCCCAAGCCGTTCAAAGGGGGATAGTTCATTAGATACTGCGCCACACCTGCCAAATGAAAATGTACAAAACAGCTTTGGCGTAACGATCATTCACTAGTTTTTGCTAGCGTCTCGCAGAAGTTCGTACCATGGACGATGAAACGGAAATTAATCATCAAGCTCGCTCACCTCATGAGCCACTGTATTGAATTAGACAACCGGGCCAGATCCTTGAACCATAACTTCGGAAGCTTTGACTTTGATACTATGTCCACTCTCGGATGTGTCCACTCTCCGATAGAACAGAGGATTATGATGGCAGAACGGGCATAGTGATATAGATAGGATTGCATAAGAAGTTCCCGAGGTCCACGAGTAACGCCACAGCAAGTTGTGAACACATGGGTGCTGTATGATTGCTGTGCAAACGCTCCGTTCTTGACCCTTGGCCTGGCGGATAGTAATAATACAGAGGTATTACGGACGTTCTGACGTGAGATGACAGTTGTGTATGTGGGGTATGGTAGCAGATCTGGAGAGGGATGACAAACCGAAACGTTGAGTGCTAGAATGCTTTTTTGATTCAAATTTGTGTCCATTGAGGATCATAGCCTATAGGATAATTATTTCAGGTCAACCAGTAATATTTGAATAAGCGCGCGTTTATTGTTCCATATGCACGTGGTAACTGATGATGAGCGCGCGTCTATGTGCTGGCTCGTGACCAGAGCTATAGTTTTGGTCCTCTGGTTTTCAAATGGGATGCCGTATAGCACCGGCATAGAGAAAACACACATGACATGCGACGTGAAGACTGTAATATTAAAGATGCATTAAAGTTATATTGTTAGCAGGTGGAAGTTCAAGTTGCGAATAAGCAAGCACGACGAACAGAACGTGCCGGCAGTCTGCGTGCTAAATGGCAAATGTTAGGGGAAAATAAACAGCTGATAGGAGAAGACAAGTCTATGTCTGTTGTCCCGAGGATATGGTCAAGTCAAATGGTTGAGAAATTCGCGAAGACAGGAATCGAACACGTGACGGTTACAGCAAATTTTCGTCCCACGCCGAAATGGTAGGAGACCAACGTTTGTTTGCAACTGTTAGGATCCAAACCTTTTGGTAAATAAACGTACACAAACATGATCATGAGCACGTTCTGCTACCGTCACACTTGGTCACATCGTATTTTACACCAAATAAAACTTTCCAGGCATAATGCTGAAATGGATAACGAGCGACCATTTTACAATAATATGGCATTTTACTTCCCCGAGCCCGAGCAGGCAAACGTTGAACAAAATCAATACTGGTAAATTATAGTAGTAGCGCTGGGCACGCGGCCCCATCGTATCAGGAGAGCTTCGCTCATACAAAGAACGATCACAACACATCTACTTGCGTTTCTTGACAGAGCCTGCATCCTTCTTCTCGTCTCCCGCAGGTGCAACCGGTGTAGTGTCAGTCTTTTGTTTGTCATCGGGGGTAGAAGTGTCAGTCTTCTTTGCCTGTAACGACGAATTTCAGCAAGGGAAACTCGAGAAGATATAGTCCGAACCTTGGCGACAGGTTTCTTTTGTTGGGAGCCAACAAATCCAAATAGAACAGCAAGCATGCCAAAAAGGGTGAGGACGACGCCAGCGAGACCAACACCTGTCTCCGGGTAGGTTTGGATGGCTGATAACGGGTCCTCCCGAGCGGCGTCAACGAACTGAGCAATTTTACCACGAATATGGGAGATGGGATCCTCCAAGAAGGGAGGGATGTAGTAGTCGCCTTCATCATCGTCCTGCTGAGCAGAGACGATCGCCTCAATGGACTTCTTGACGTCATAGGTCTCCGCAGCCAGAGAATTCGCGTCGTCAATAGAGTGACCGACGTAGATATTGCTAAACAGAATGTCCTCAGTCATGGTCCAAAGTTCGATACCAACACCACCCTGAACACATTAGGTAAGAAGGCTGATACGAGACAGGAACGAAGCAGAAACACGAACGATTTTGTTTAGGTTCTTGACTGGCTCCAGATCCTCAAAGAAGTTGGGGTTGGGAATCTTGCGCGGGGCCCACTCGCCGATGTAGGCAGGGTTATCAATCATAGGGGCATACCACTTGCCCTTGTACGCGGGGTTAGCCTTGTAGGGGCGTTTCCATTCACCACATCCAGGAGCCTCGTTACAAGCCGGGTTCGGGACGGTGGGCGCTATCCAGTCACCATCTTCCTCGTCGTCCCACTCTTCGGGCTTCTCCGCATCTGGGTCAGGAATACTCGTGGGTGCATCATCCAACCAGCCCTCAGGCTTTACAGCATCTTCATCAGGAATCTCGTACGGCTCAGTCTCATCCCAGTCAGCAGGCTGGGCAGTAACATAAATGTCTTAGTTCAACCTTTCAGGGTGTGAACATACCTTGACAGCCTCAGGATCAGTAATTCTCCTGTCGTCAACCCAGTCTTCAGGCTTCTTATCTTCGGGGTCGTCGATCTCCTTCGGAGGGTTGACAGGAGGAGTGAAGTCTTCAAGAAGGCTGCCCTCGCGCTGACTTTCCTTGTTGAAAAGTACTTCATACGTGTTGTCAGGGCTAAATACACACATGAGTTTCACTCAGGAAAGAATTGCAAATGAAATTTACTTGATAATGAGGGTGTAAAGGTTAGTGTTCTTGCCAAATGTGGGCTTTGGAGGGACGGTAAGGTGCTTCTCTTCGAATTCACCGGAAACTGGATTCTTGTGGCGGAAGATGAAGTGCAACTACATTACAAAAAATATTATCAGAGAAATGCAACAATCGAACAATGCATGTTTCACCTTAGTGCCAGGGCAAGTGTTGTCGGGTCCAAACATCACAACCCAAGGGGTAGTATCTGAGAATTCCTTTCCACTGGTCTGGAAGCCATCCTCAAGAAGTTTGATGTAACCACCACCACAGTTACCACCCTTCTGGTACTTGACCTCGTACTGAACGACGAGGGGCTTGTCCTTGAAGTCGACAGGGGCGACGAAAGGTGCAGAGATAGCATGGTGAGCGGCCTTGGATTTGGCAACGAGGCCCTTCTCGCCTTCAATGAGGGGCGTTTCGGGTTCCTCGACCTCCCATTTACCGACATAGGAGAATATCTCACCACCGACTGGTGTCTTCTTGGTTGCCTCCGAAGGTGTCCAGCGTTCAGAATAATCTTCAGTGAATTGCTCAATGAAAGGAGCTTTGATCTCTGTTGGCTATAGATGAAGGGTCAGTTATGAGTTCAGACTAGCAAGTAGCATGTATGGTGTCATGGACACGTATACAATAAATATGAACGAACCTTGAATACGGGTTTTGAGCCCTCTGACGCTGACGCGCTTGCAGCAGCTGCAACGAGGATAACGGAAAGCGCTACACTTCGCATTTTAAGAATACGAAGGACCAGAGACGGTAGAAAAGCGAAAACGAGCGATGACAGTATAAAGTGTGGCCAAGTACACACCACTAGCGCGCTCTTATCCTTCCCGGCTAACTCCTGCCACGTATGCTCTCCCACGCCCGACGACATTCCTTGACCTTCCAATTACTCCGAGTCGCGCGTTCATTTTCACCCACTTAAATGTGCACAAGCTTGATTCATCATATACTAGCTACGTCACACATATACATACGCATAAACACGTACACTACCCAAGTAGATCAGCATGCCCAGACGCAGACAGAGCCAACTATTTTCCATCCATCAGTAAAAATAGGGTTCAGTGTCATAACAAGTAGCACTCACCACAAACTCATCATCCAAGTACTTGGACACGGCAATTTGATCACCCAGACCCTTGCGCCGCCGTGTCTTCAATACAAGATCCCGAGCCAATGCTTGTCCTGATGCAGGCTCTAATGGCCGAAGTTTGATGCTCGTGTCAGTGGGGTCACCTACATGTAATTAACATAGTTACTTTGATAGGGGTTGTGCATGCACTTACCAGGAACTATCGACCAGTGATCGAATACCTGCAAGCAGAAGGCCTGACCTTGCGTGGCAGTTCGGAGGTCAGCCTCGAACCCATTTGCGTCTATTACAGGAATCAAAGCTTTGACCGTATATAATGGCGAGCCGGCCTTGGGGATGTCTTGCGTAACATGCCCCCGGCGTCGGGCCAGAACAGTGTATACAGCTGATATACAGTCAGCTGGCGCTTGCACTTCTACATAGTAAATTGGCTCCATGAGGCGTGGCGTAGCCTACTAGCACATTAATAACCATAACGGTGCAAATGATAGGGACCTCACCATTAAAAACGATGAGTAGCATACACGGCGCGCAGTAGGGACAATCTGTCCACCACCACGGAAGATTGGTTCTTGAGCTAGACTTGCATCCAGTATCCGGAACTTTACATTGCGCATTGCTGTCGCAACAAGTATTATGAGAGTATGATAAAGTCATGCCACAACTAATACGTACGTTCATCGCATAAAGGACCCTCGCGAGCTCCCCACTGGAAGCCTTGCTTGATATGCTCCTTCACAGTTCCAAGCAATTTTTTGTCAACCTGTATTCCAACACTGAGCAAAATGAAGCAGTGCGAAGCTAAGCAAACCTAACCTGAGAGGGTAAGGTATCATCGAGCAAAATGTTTGGCCCGCTATCATCGGGACCGAACGCCCATATTGACCTTGACGCCAACAAATCCCATTGATATTTATCCTGGAAGAATGTACCACGTTCCTTCGGGGTCATCCGCATGTTGATCCTCCCCCGTTCGATATCTTCAGCAATACCTCTTTCCAAAGGCTCCGCGATCATGGTAAGTTTGTTCCTGTCGCCCGTTAGAGAGAAAATAAGTCACGTGTGCTGGTACCTACTTCTTGTTTGGCGTATCCGCATAGCACTTCAGTGCGCTCGTCTCCAATACAGTTTCACAGAACTTGGTGACCGGATCTGACACCTTAATCTCGATCTCAGCAAATAGCCTCCGAAGGTCATGCATGACACAGTCTAGATACAATTCGCCTGTACCGATGAGCACATGCTCACCGCTTTCCTCCACCTTCGTGGCAGCGAGAGGGTAGCTCTTGTTGATGCTTCGTAGGCCAGACAGCATCTTGGGTAGCTCAGACGGCGCTATTGGTTCGATAGCAATTTTAAGCACTGACTCTGTCATGTGCTTAATAGGCCGGAAAATGTAGAGATCATCATCAATGGATGGGTCAGCGAGAGTGGCAGTCTTGGAAATGGACGCGTCGACTCCTGCAATAAGGACGAGGTTGCCTGCGGGAACCTCATCTGCCGGGATAAAGTATCTAAAAGAAAAAGGCTTACTTAGTTGGAGCGATCGAATGCAACGAGCTTACCGAGCTTCGCCTATCCATATGTCTTCCACGGTGGCCCTCGCCATATCTTCCTCGTCTTCTGGTGAGTATCCCTCACCAAGTACTTTGATCGGTGTGCCCTTCCTAAGGGTGCCACTCATAACACGACCGAAGGCTCTGAATGACTGGGCATCTGTTGTATGATATAACTTCGTGACCTGAACCATTACGGGTGCTTCGGTATCGCAAGCTTTCATTGCAACAGCAATCTCAGAAGTTTGTGAGCCAGTGTATGTCCGCTCGACCTATACCAGACTCAATTCGACTAATCAAATGTACTGGAAAACTCATACCTTGCTGGCTGCTCCTTGTAAAGGTGACGGGATGTGCTCCGCAATCATGTCCACTAGTCCGGTGGCAGGCCCAAAGAACTGATCCAAAATAGCCTTCAACAGAGGCCTCACATCCATCTTGTACATGATTGGCTTTAGAGATATGTTCAGCGATGCAAGGGTATTTTTCAGGTCTTCCGTGTCTTCGCTCAGCACATGACTGTAGAGCTTATACAAGGGGTCAAGGATGAAGTGCACAAATGTACGGGATTGCTCGGGGTCCGTAGCTTTCCTGGTGAACTTCCGAGTCTCTGCGTTAAAGTATATATCGCCCCAAAGGCGGTCGGCGAATGCTGTGACGTCAAGGGAACCAAACGCATCCGCATACATCTGAGCGAAGGAACGGAGAGTGAAACACCAACTCATGTCGGTACTGGCGAACACAACATTTCCATTTTCAGGACTAAGTCGTAGTTCCGGGTCAGGATCAATCCCGCTGTGTAGACTTCTGAGTCAATGAAAATTAACAGACATAGGGTGGGGCTAAACCTGATAAAAGTGTTAATTTCTTCAATTGTATGCTTGATTTTGTAGTAGGCGTCTGCAGGCTTGATACGTAATTCCAGGATAAGCCTGTCGATTTTGTTCACAACAAGTGTGATTTTGATGCCCTCTTGCACGGCATGTCGAATGATTGCTTCGGTATTGACCATCATCTGTTTCAGTGGTTCAGTTCGTTAATTTATTGTTACGCGTAACGCGAATAGAACTGACCCCTTCGACAACATCTACAACCAGCAGTATTCCATCAACAAGACGTATTGCAGAAGCAACTTCGTCGACAAAATTCACGTGTCCGGGAGTATCAATCAAGTGCACCAGATGTGACTTGCCGCTTGTCGTGGACAGGATGAGAGACATCGGCGAAGACTTGATAGAAATTTCTCGCTCTCGCGACAAAACATGAGTATCCGTATATCTCGTCTGGGTGAACGAAACATGAGCCGTTGCAGTCCAGAAAATTCAACTCACAAACCGGTTTATCCGCATCCCATGCAAGCTTATGCGTCTCGAAAACCAGCATATCCATGAGCGCGGTCTTTCCGTGATGCAAGTGGCCCACCACAGCAACATTGCGAATCATCTCCGGAAAGGACATCATATTCAGCAAAAAACTGCATCTCTGGTGAGTGTAAGTCGTGTAAGTTCTCAAGAAGTGCGCACCCCTTGTCAAAGCGCGTCTGTGGCATGTCCTTCTCCTCTACCGTCCATTTCCGCACTTTAATAGGAGCAACGATGGGCTCAGAAAGCGGTTGAGCATCTTCTTCCTGGACGAGAGTCTCTACGTCTGGACCGTAAACATCCTCTGCCGATGGATAGTATTGCTTGTCCTCATGCAGAATAACAGCATTATGGACAGGCTCTGGAAGGTTTCATGAGATACATACAGAAATTATGTTTCATCACAGACCATCAATCTCCATCAGTGCACCCTCCGCAGGCGGCATAGGCTCGTCATCATATCCCTCCAATGTTGCGGGTTGCTGTTGGGGAACCTGACGAAAGTCCTGCTGCAGAACTTCTTCCTCTTCATCCGAGCCCAAGTCTGCGCCAATATAGTTGCCAAACTCATCATAATCCTCGAAGGAAGCCATAGTAGAGGAGTGGTTTTAATGCCTATCGCGGTGTCGACGTTCAATGGACGAGAATAAATTTGGAACTCCGGTCCAGCTCTAAACTTCCTTACTCGACGTGAGCCTCAACGATCATGAAGCACAGTTGAGCTCACACTAATACTGTCCCTACTACAATGTCTACCCTGCCGGATGACACTCTACGAAAGGTGTGTGTGTAATCAACATTCCTTGTGTACTATCGGATTACTTGACTAGCTATTTGGTAGATCTTGGTCCAGATTCAACAGACCGCTGTCCAGTCACAACGTGCTCTTAATATTTCTAGACAGCAATCTGCCTCAAAAGATCGAGAGCGGAGAATTCTCCAACTTACCATTGACGAGATCCAAAGTATTGAAGGAGATGTCAACTTATACAAGGGCGTTGGCAAAATGTGCGTTTAGATGGGTTTTACAACAGGATCAATGTTCAACTCGTCGGCATTAAAGGTTTATGATGGTCCCCCGCAAAACGATGGAGCAAGAATTCAAAACACAGGAGAAAGAATTGACAGATGACATCAATAACTTGAATAAGAAGGTAAAGTGCCCAGTCGTCATACAAGGGTGAACTCAACCTATCATGTGCCAGGCAAAATATCTCGAAAAGCAATTTAATGACGCACAATCTCAGCTGCGCGATATCGTACGTCTCATCATTTGCTCAATCATCACATGGAGGTCCACTTATTATTTTGTATTCAGTTCCACCATAGCCCGAAGCAATGAGACCTAATGTAACAGTTATCCAGCACCCATCACTGTAATATCAACGAATCCAAATATACAACTTAACGATGATATAAGTCCCGCAGGTAGCTAAGCGCTCGACAGTCGTGTTTTGTGTATTGGCACTATCGGAAGTCATAGTCCAAGTTCCTTCCCACCTTTGTCTCCCCTAGGCGGACCACTATTAGCGAGGAAAGTTAGTTTTATCTCTTAATGTCCATTCATTCTCATGAGGTTTTCTATACTCGATTGTCCCTTGTTGTTCCCACTTGTTAGTGCCATGCCGTCAAGCTTGGGCACGCTGATGAGACGAGAACGGGGGAAATGCTATTTTCTCTGGTATTGTCATTGGCATCTGCAATCACCCCTAGTCTCTTCAGTAAGCAGCTCCCGCCCCGGTGGAATGAATGGACACGCTTTGATCGTAATTCAACTTGAATGCAGTAATTTCACTGGTTGCATGACCGATGCTAATCTATGGTGGTTCAGGCGTTTCAGTTGAGATAATGAACTTCGTAAAATGGAGATTGCCATGGTTGGTATTGGAGCTGTTCTGTCCATAACGTCGTAGAACAAGCTGAAGACAAAGAACAGATGACATGCCCAAGGAAACTTTGAGCATTTTCTGCTGCTTTCCATCCCAGCTCTAAAGAACCTTTCAAGTATGCTGTCACATGCATGGTGGATTAACTTGTTTGAGTCAATTCGCGACGCCGTGACTCAGCGACACTTGGCAGCGCCTAGCCTCAGCAGCTTACACATTGAAGTTAAAAGTAAGCAGTTTCGTGAAGTTACAGTGATGGACCGTTGCAAGAGCGATCGTCAAGATTCTGGCTACCTGCCCTGCGACTGTAACATCACATACGTCAGGTCGTATACCAATCTAAAAGTGGCGGATAGTAGAATGAGAATGATCACCCATTGCTGCTGCCAATAGTTCCGCAATATTTTGTGTCAGGCAGAGCGTCGGACAAGCAGCTATTTAGCAATTCGGATCGTAACAAGCGGGACCCTTTTGTTTGTCGAGCTCCACAAGCGTTGAAGGGAACAAAATCAGATCTGGTCTATCGTTATGAAAGCAGCTGTAAGACATTTTTGGATTGCAAACTAGTAATGGGACGTACAATGTTGCTTAAGTCAATTCTGTGCTGCGTCGTGTGCAATGAAAACACCTATGCCGTCGGTGGTTTGTTTGAGTCAATTCGCAACGCCGTGACTCAGCGGCACTTAGCGCTCAGCGCTATGTAGCCTCAGGTTACACATTGGAGTTAAGAGTAAACAATTTCGTGAAATTTATTTATATTCAGGCTACCAGTGACGGGAAGGCTAGCTACATGCACAGACTATGGCTAGTAGGTCTATTTGATAGAAACGCGATCTAATTCCACTGGTCTAATTATCCAGCCAAAATCTCACAAGTTCAAGTTATTTGCGAGTAACGGGCATCCTCGGAGGAGCTTGCTTATGGCTGGGACTCGAACCTCTCTCACCTATGTGAGTAGATGAACATCCGTCTTCGGCGGCCTCCCTGGTACCTGGGAAGATTACGCGCAACCCATGACCTAACCTTCACGACATCTTTATGACTGGCAATCATATGATCAATGATTCAGCTTAAAATGATCGCGTTAGGTTGACCTACCTAGACTGACACGTTCGTACAAATGTCCTTTACAGTGATGGACCTCAAACGACTACTGAACCAAATCAATCCGTTCTCGTCTCGCCGTGAGATGAACCACAATCGCGATGAAGAGGAATTCAAGCTTCCGAACAGGGCGTCTCTGGTCATCGTGATTTCAATGAATCTCCTTCTTCAAGTAAGATATTAATGTCAAGCACTACAATTGCCATTCAATTCAAGTTGCTTCCGCCTTCATAGGTCTCGTTTTTTATCGTCGTTTCATCGTCAATCAAATATGCAGAGTACTTGGGAGGAAATGCCACTTTCTCTGGAGTTGTCATCGGCATTCCGACAGCCTTTGCTGGACTATCTTTGATTCCCTTGACAAAGTACGATAAAGGTATGTTTAGGTCATGTCTTCAGACAGTGTTTCAATTTTCAATTTTTAATTCTGTTCTTAGGGATGTACAAGATGCCTCTTCATGTCAGTTGCTGCTTCGCCATTCTAGGCCATGTCGCCTACGCTCTGGCTTTCCGGGCCAACTTCTTATATTTGATTCTGATCGGCCGTTGCCTCACCGGGGTTGCATTATCCATGTTCATGTACTGCAAGCGATACTGCACGGACCCCCGAATCGTTGGTATCAGACGGAGAACAACACTTGCCAGCTGGTTGGTCATCGGTCAATGCATGGGCATGAGCCTTGGCCCATTTCTCGGTGGCGTGTTGTATAAAGTCGGGTTCTCAAACTCAACTTTCAACGGTTATACAAGCCCAGGATGGGTCATGGCAGGGATTTACGTTGGCTTCTGGGTTTTAGTGACAAAATATTTTGAGGACATTCCCCAACCACCAACCATTGTGGAATTGCAGTCGCCAAATGATTCAAATGCTCCACCCATTGTTTTGCTGGAAGTGAAAGGTGGAGACACGGAGGCTTCTCCCAAATATTCATCAGCGCCTACCACACGCCCTGCTTCGCCCGTCAACGAATCGCTCAGAGCACAGCTCTCGCTGATTACGCGATCCAAGTGGGGTGTCATTGCATGCATGTGCTGGTTCGCGATGCTCTGTTTTTTCATCCTAGGCTCTTGGGAAGCCAATTTGCCTGTGTTTGGTGCCGCTACTGAAAACTTTCACTGGTCTCCATTTGCCGCAGGAAATTTCATCGCTCTTGGCGGAATAACGTCTTTCCCCTTCCTTCTCTTCAACCTCTTAGCCGCACGTCGTATTCAAGATCGTAAACTCCTCGCATTCGGTACAACTCTCGGCCTTGCAGGGCTTGTCATCTTTCTTTCCATTCTCCGTACCGGCAAAGTCAATTACGGCTCACTATTTGCATGTTGGTGGACCGTGGCGCTCGGTTTTAACCTTGCGACCACCGTGACTCTCAGTCTACTCAGCAAGCAGCTCCCACCCGAGTGGAACAGCCGCACTTCGATGGCAATTCAATACAGCAATTATACCGGTCGTGTTACGGGCGCAATCTGGGGTGGTTCAGGTGTTTCAGTGGGGATGTTGAACTTTGTGGGATTGGAGATTGCTATGGTCGGTATTGGAGCTATTTTGTTTACCACATTGTGGAGGGACCTGAAGACGAAGACGGGATGACTTACCAAGGAGAAGAGCATTTAATATCCATCTATAGAGGCTTTGCACACGACTTGATCCGATACAACTGATTTCCCGGCTGCCTCTGTAAACTGACACGATTTTGTCTTCTCAGTAAACCGGTGCTCAGCGCTGCAGCTGTTGATACCGGGAAGGCGATTAAAAAAGAGAAGGAGAAAGCGTCGTAGTCTCTTTTACTTTTTACTTTGTTGAACGTTTCGGTGGGTGAAATTTACCCAGAGCATCCTGCGCATTGTACCTCATGTATAGGCCAGAGGTAATTGCATTTCACATTTGACCGTCAAAAACTGTCAATTATAGTTGTCTCATATAGTTCGGACTAAGAAAGCTAAATACTTACTAAGAGCTAGTACGGCAACTGAAATTGATCTGAACTTTGAAATACTGCGTGTGCAGCTCGGTACAGGCCGGTAGCGGAGTCTTAATGTGCAAGTCGGGCAGGCCAATGTCAATGACTCTTATCTGAGTGCCATCTTGCAAGATGCCTCCATTACCGCTTGATCCTTTGTTCAATAGACCATTATTTTCTGATCCGCTATTCAATTGACTCATTCTACCATTGGATCGGACAACATCTGCTGCATCGGTGGTCCGTGAACAACTTATTCGATATGTGCTCCTCATGATCAGTATCATCATTGCTATGACTCAATCATTTATACAAACTGCATTACCAAAAGACCCTGAGCCATATCACACATCAGCTCTCAAGGGTGAAGAATGGTCAATGGAGTTGATTATTGGCCACCCTCAGTGCATCCACTGTGAACTTGGAGTGCATGCACATGTTTTTGAGAAGCTGATCAAGGAGCTTCATGGTCTTGGCCATAGTAACTCCCACTACATCTCACTGGAAGAGCAACTAGCTATTTTTCTGTATACTTGTGTCACTGGTTTGACCATCAGACATGTTGGAGAGCGGTTCCAGAGATCCAGTGATACAATTTCAAAGTAAGTCTTTAATCTATTTATCAATATAAGCCTGATCTATTGGCATCAGGTATTTTCGCAAGATATTGTACATTTTTGCTTCCCCCCCATTCTATTCAATGCATGTACACTTTCTGGATGGTAGTATCATCCCCAACAAGATTCGCGATAACCCCAAATTCTGGCCTTATTTCAAAGGCCTATTGGTGCCATTGATGGCAGTCATATTCATGCATCCCCTCTGTCATGTGATTGTACCTTCTACCATAATCGCAAGGGCTTCATATCTCAAAACTGTCTATTCGCCTGTGACTGGGACCTGAAGTTTATCTACATGGAGACTGGATGGGAGGGTTCGGTAATGGACGCATGTCTATGAGAGGAGGCTCATTCAGATGACTTAGATATTCCCCATCAAAAATACCTTCTGGGTGATGCAGGATTTCCATCCTGCAAAGAGCTTCTTGACCCTTACCATGGCATCTGATACCACCTTGCAGAATGGGGCCATGCCAGCATTAGGTACATTTTATTTGTAATGTGTTTAATTTTGATTTGTCAATGATAGACCTGCTAACAAGCAGGAGCTATATAACCTTTGTCATGCTTCTGCATGAAATGTTATTGAATGAATCTTCGGTGTCTTGAAATGGCGCTTTTGCATACTGCTATTATCACCCAAGTATAAAATGGATGTTCAGGCTCACATCCCCACTGTGCTATGTGTGCTTCACAATTTCATTCACACTCATGATGACCAGGAAGGACTTCTACCTGAGAGATGCACTGTTTTTGACAATGATAACCCAGAGCATCAAGGGCAGCCTGCTGATGCAGCAGGGCTGCCTGAGGTTGTCAATGACGCAAATGTACTGCGAGACTGCATTGCACAAAAGATGTGGGATGATTACCAGTTGATTTTAGCCAAACGAGGTGCATTAGATGACTTTTCTGTAATGGATATCAATGACGATGACATTGATGATGGCGATGAGTTGTAGTACTATACATGGTAGTACTACAAATGAGAACTGCATTTATTGTACGTGATATGATGGACTTCAAGGTATCTGAGTTACATGGTGGCAAACTGCTGGATGATGGAGACAATGAAAGCATGGCACAAAGTGTGATCTGTAGTTTCAATGTAAGAACTGGTCACTGCAGTACTTCTCACAAAGATATTCATCAGCACAACTTTATCCTCCAGTGGTAGGTCACTATCTTGTTCCTGCATGAAATGAATGGCAAGCTTTTGTTGTTCAGTGATCTGGTGTAGCGACCATATTGCCACTAGGCTCGTGTCCTAGCTATTCTACACACATCTCAAATCATAGCCAAGGGAACCGAACGTCAAGCAGCACTCATACCAACCATTAGAACTGCGTCATCCAACCATGTCCATCCTAAGTCCATCTAGCTCCATTTGGTGCATATTATTTAGTAACTGTCGAAACTGATCCCACAGCAAGCGCTATTACATGTACACCTTGTGCTGCAGTACCCAGTAGCATTATTACATATTCCATCTATTTGCCTCGCATGCTCACTACTATACTTGCCTATCCATCCCGGTCGCTCATGCACTATGTTAAAAAGCCTCTCAGATATTTTTCATACTTCACTTCCTCTGTTTTGTGGTAGCTGTGGAAGTCACTCATAGTATTAATCCTTTGTTTCATGCAATCCTATCTTCATTTTTGCCTTAACTTTTAACCTATCAGCACTTAGTACCACTATAAGTTGCCGCTGGATACTACGAGCTAAGCTCTCATTCTTGGAACTTTGATTTCATTCATGGAGTCTCGGACTGCTACTGGTGACTCTTACTGTTGCTGCTGTTTTTGATCCTTACTGCGGACTAGCGCTCATCTTCGGTAGTTACCACTATCGCTGTTTCGGTATTGCTAACAAGTGCCCTTACTGTCGCATTTTTGCTCTTGGATTATCTTATTCTGTTGTAGTACTGCTGATGGTGGCAACCTTCAGAGTAGTTTCTTGCCTCTATCGTCTAGTCTTACTGCATTCTCTCACTAACTAACTAAAGGAAATTGCTTCTATCACAGTCCTCTTGGGTCGAACTACATACTTGCACCTTCAGTAGGATAAATAGTTGTGTCTATCTATAGGCCAGCTGTTATTTCCTTGTTTCACCAGGTCTCATCAGTGGTGACCATCTGCGTCACCAATGTGTCAGTGAGGCGGTTGAGGGCACCTTGCATGCCTATCATTGCAACTGCATTTGTGGGCTTATTGACTTTGACCCCATTACCATTATCATGATCCTCTGGCTGGATTTATGCAATTGCAGCAGGAGCACCAGTGGTAATGGCATCATGGTTGGAAGACTTGATTTTCTTTGACTTTGACCCTTTCTGTGAGACCAATGTGAACATTGTTGAAGGAAGAGGTGCAAGTGAAGGAGGAGGTGCAAGTGACAGAGGAGGTGCAAGAGACTGTGTGTCCATGCCGGTCATATCAGAATGCGTCTGTTTGCCAATGCTCGATGACTTGGAAAAAGGGAGAGCAGAAAGAGCAGCAGCAGCGAGTTCAGAACTTCCAGTGATAGGCACACACTCATTGTGCAGCACATGGCCCCAACTGATGTCTTCTTCAGCCTCAGCCTCACCCATGTGAACATCTACCATCGGTCCAGCAACAATATCAGAACATGTAGGGGCTGCAGACACCTTGTCAGATGAGTCGTCCACAGTAGGTGCCACAGCCTTAGATGCACGATAGGAAGCACAACCTCGAGCACTGCTGCCACTTGGCAGGATGTCTTGCATTTGTACATAGTTGTGCCATCCAGTGTTTTGGTAGGGACGCATGACATGATTAGCCTACAGAGACTTGAGTATGAGCAATGGATGTAGATGGCAATGGCAACTGACCTTCTTCTCCATGTAGGCATCCCACACATTGCTTGCAGCAATCCCCTCAATACCAACTCCAATCTGATTGTCCCAGTGTGTTCCCAATGTCTTGAGGTGATAGTTCTCAATGACATGGTAGAGGCTTTTTAACTAGAGATCTCAAGATCAGTAGTTATTAGATAGTAGAATAGATCGCTCAATAACATACCGGTTGCCACTTGTTCTTACTGTGGCTTGCAACCTTTGTTGGGCCAAGGGTCCAGTGCATTGTGATGGCAGTTGCAGCATCAGTATAAACCTGTGGTCTGAAATTCCCTCCATCGCCTATTTTTGAACATTGTGAATGGAGGTATGTGACAAGAGCATCTGTCTCTGCATCATTCCAGATTGCCTTTGCAGCCCTCTTGGGCTGTGGCTCTTCAGACATGAGAAGTAGTTGGTAGTGGGCACAAACAATGATTCCAATTATAATAGGTATGATCTGCCTGTGCTGGTCCTGTAGATTGAGGATATGAGGCACCTCTGGCCAGTGGAATGAGGACATTGGAAGAGGTCAAGAATGTTTGAGCTCCGCCTCAGCTTGACAGAAGCCAAGGCATCTCAGCTTAGCTACTGTGGCCTAATTTCCACAAAATTTTGGTTATCGTACTAGCTCTTAGGCTTAGTTTGGTAACCGGAGGTAAGGTGAATTTGCCAACTTGAAGGATGTTATGTAACATTGGCATAGCAGTTCTGGTTTGAAGCCCGATGATGGAGCTTGAACTTCTCTTTGACCTGTAATGTCAAGCTGTACTATACCTCGATATACGACTAAAGATCTACAAGATCAGAACCACATCTGGGCTAGTGTTGTATCTATAGTTTTATCAGCTCAGGTCCACATCCTCTCCATGGCTCAGGAGTCATCTCATGCAGACAGGGCTGTCTGGACCGACACAGAAACTGATCAGCTTCTCTTGTATTTATTCAACAATCAGGACAAGGTTGGGGACACTGGGAACTTCAAAGATGTGACATACAATGGTGCTGCAGAGGCCATTTCTGAGTATCTACAGAGTGGTCCACAGAAGACAGGGGCAATGTGTAAGACAAAATGGGCATCGGTACATCATATATTGATATGTCATCTAGTTGTATACCGATAAGAGATCATATAGCTAAAGCAGACATATAATGTGATTCAGAAATATTGCCAACAGTCTGGTGTTCACTGGGACAACACTAAAGGGGCCAATATTGAGGGTGAAGCTGCAGGATTAGTATGGAGTGAATATATTTCAAAGAAGGTACATTAAGTTCACTCATGTCTTGTCAAAAGTCTCATTGATTTATGGTAGGGAAATTCAATCATGTGGCCATTTCATGTATCAGGATGGAGACACTTTGAACGCATGGACAATATAATACCACAAGGTAGTGGTGCATGAGGGTGTACAGGGTACTAGCCTCATACTGCTATCTCTCCTCCCTTAAACTCAAGTTCAAGCACTGGTGCTTCAATAGCTGAAGACACCACCTCTCTTCCTACTTCGCAAGGTCCCATGTCTATTACAAGCAGGACCAGTACCAAATGCTCTCACTCTGATATGGTTCACATGCCAACTAATATACAATATGAGGAACCTACTACTACTCAGATGTTGCTGCCACCACTGCCACCACCACCTTGCCCTGAGTTGGGCTCACTCAAAAAAGCAAAGACAGTGTTAGATCGTGCTTGGAGTGGTATTACTAAAGAGAGCAATGCAGATGTCAAGATGTTGAAGGCCACTACTACCATAGTGTCAAAGGCCACCACTGCTGTAGCCGTGATGGGGTTCCAGAGCTCTGTGAACCACCTAAGTGATGTTCACAGCATATATGCTCTGGGTACCCCAAAATGAGCTCCATCACCCACTCTTGACCTGAGAGGGCCAATGTATGATATGGCTCAGGTATAGAGTCTTGTAGGAGGGTCTGTGTAGCAGTAAGAAGCATGCTGATAACTAGTGCAACATGTCGGAGAATTTGAGTGTGATCTTGCTGGAATATATGACCACCTGCTGGCTGAGCAGCCTGAGCCTGAGTGAACAGTCTGATCAAGGGTTCAATGGCATCCATCAATCAAGTGAGCAGTGAGTGATGGTCCAATAGATAACAAACCCCAGTACTATGCTTTGTAGGGTTGAGACTCAGTGTTACGAACTGGGATAGTTCTGAACACGACTGCTGCAAACAAGCAGTGTCAAGAGTCATGGGTTCAGGTGCTAACCGGACGGAGGCTTAGCACGGTTCAAGGTAAACAACTTAGACAGGTAAGTCCCGTTAGAGAGGACTAGACTGGCC
>MU172957.1:343838-384796 GCA_016695475.1 Suillus decipiens
TATATGTAAGTATAAAGATGCTTTAGGGCCAGCTCGTGGTGATATGTAACGACTACGTATCCAAGAACGGAAGGCAGTGGAATACAATGTGTTGAACATCAGGAGTGAGAGCGAGTCAGAAGGAGTCATGTATGAATGTACGGTCAAGTGACTGTGGACAAAAGTAATATACAAGGAAACAATGATGTAAGCATAAGGTGGTCGTAGACAAGAAAGAAAGAAAAGAGGGGGGGGGCATACAATGATTGTAACATTACCCCCATTTTATGGACAAAGTCACCAACTTAGTCACTCTGGTTATGATAGTAAATCGGGTCATCGGAGTATTCAAAATCATCCTCATCGTCTCCCCTGGTATGGCGCATCATATATGCAGCCTCTTCAGCTCCCTGTCGTCTGAGCTCATCCTGCTGCTTCGCATCAACCCTAGGGATGGCAGAGTGGACTGAGTCAAGGTACGTCTCCCAGATACGGAGCACCTCATAGAAGCCATCATCCTTGTACGTAAGGGTAAATGGTGGAGTTCCGTGAAACTGAGGGCAATATAATGTAAGATGCCCAGGTTGGAAGTTTTCACAGATACGGCATTTGTACTGAGGGCAAGTGGACTGATGATGGCTGTAGTTGTGACAGAAGTGACACTTCATATTCTCATCACGATTGGAATAAGACTGACGGAGTGGGGAAGGGATAGGAAGCGGTTTAGGGCTAGCAGATTGCGCTCTTTCCTTGCCAGATGCCATGCCGCGACGGCGTTTTCGGTTTCGAGATGGTCAGTCATCTGGTAATGGTCCTTGAAAAGGAGGTGGGGTCAATGGTGTCTGCAATTCTTCGGCAGTGGCTATAAGCTCGCTTGGTGAGGAAGGGGAGGTTCGCCCGAAGGCTTTGACAGGAATGTGCCTGGAAGCAGAAGGATCAATGAGGGTGGCAGTAGGGAGATCTTTGTGAAGATTGAGAGTATCGGGGACTACCCTGGCAGCGATGATCTCTTCATGAGTGTCGGTGAACGCTGTGTAAAGAGCTGCAGGGTGCTCCTCGGTGCAGACGAAATTGGTTTCTTCTAAAATGTGCGTGGTGGAGGCAAGTTCTTCCTCCGATGGAATGACGAGAGGGGGGTGAATTTTCAACAACATAAGTTATGCTGCGAGGGTGGCGTCGCTAACCCAATCCAGGTGAGTCTTTTCTGCATAGGAAGGGAAGGTGGTGGTGGCTATCTTTTCTAAAGTCTTCTGCGCACTTGGGCTCCCTGCTACGCGAAGATGGAGGTCTTTTACGATGAACGTCAATGCCTCCTCGACACTAGATAGTAAGCCCCGAAGAGCATCGACATGAGGGTAAGGTGTCGAATAGGAAGAGGTAAGTGATGTATGTGTTCGATTGACATTGTGCGGAGATGGAGGGTGCGTGGCACCGGCGCGACGTTCTGCAATGATATGGATAACCTCCTCGACATCACTCTTAAAAGTATCAGGGAGCAACAGCACGCCATAATGTTGAATGCATCTTTCGATATGATAAAGGTGTTGCTGGATGTGCTCATCTTTGATTTTGGTAGCGAGTCTACCCAATAAAGAGGCAGTACGGATGAGGTTAACGATGAGTTGGGGAACATGGTTGTGGTGACGTTGGAGCTTATTGTCAATTTCAATGGCGTGCCCTTGACAGAGGAGGGCAGAGATGATGAGGGAAGTGTTTTCGATATCTGAGACAACATTATGGTAATTTTCTTGGGAGGGATCCTCAAGATCTTCGAGGTTGGCGACAGTGTACTGGCAGGAAAGGGGTACTGGGGTGATGAAAGAGGGTCGGTTGACGAGGGTGATTTCGGAGTCAGAAGCGTTAATGGGAGCAGAAGACATTTGCAAAGTGTTAGACGTAGATGATTCTGAGGCGGGTAGAGAGCATCAAAGGGCATGCTTTGTCTTATATGCCTTCAGAATTTGAGCGGAGTTTCGGAGATTGTCTTCTGGAATCCATTCGTTATCAGCTGACGAGTACCCTTTCCATGATACGAGATATCTTCGGCGTTTGCTGGTTCCTTTATGGGATAAGATGGCATCGATTTCGTATTCTTCTTCTTCTTCAATGACATCAGGTGGTGGTTTCAAGAAGTTCGGGCCATGTACGTCAGTTTCGCTATAGGAGGATAGGACCGAGGCATGGAATATGGGATGAATCTTCCATTGTTTTGGTAATCGGAGTTTAAATGTAATGGGTGATAGGACCTCTTTGATTGGGAACAGTCCATATCGTTTCGGTGCGAGTTTCCGAGACAGAAGCTTTAGTCGGAGGTTTTCTGTGGATAACCACACCTTATCGCCAACCTTCCATGAAGTATATTTCTTCCCGTGGGATCGTTCAGCCATTCTCTGCATTGCCAAGTTATGGCATGCAATCGCTTCTTCTCTGATCTTCTGTAATAAATGTACCTGTTCTTCTGCTGATGGTACTGGAGAGTCAGGGATGATGTGAGGAATGGCACGTGGTTCGTATCCCATCATCAGGAAGAAGGGAGAAGCGTTTCGGGCGTCATGCTTCCAGTGGTTATGGACGAATTCTGCAATAGGAAGGTGTTCCACCCATTCGTCAGGGTTGTTTCAGCAGTAAATGTGAAGATATGTTTCAAGCTCCTGATTGAGCCTTTCAGTTTGTCCGTTGGTTTGTGGGTGATATGCAGTGGATGGTGTGATTTGATAATCAAGAAGTCGAGCGAGTTCTTTGGAGAATCTGGATAGAAATTGTGGACCACGGTCTGATATGACTTTATCATGGAGGCCGAAGCAACGGTAGACATGTTTCAAAAATAATTTTGCTACACTGTCGGAGGTGATCATTTTCAAGCAAGGGGTGAGAATTACCCCCTTCGTAAGCCCATGGTCTACCACGACCATGATGCTATCAAAGCCATTGCTAACGGGTAAGTCGGTGATAAGATCGACCAAGATCTGGGAAAAGGGGTGGGTGGCAGAGGAGGAGATAGGAGTGAGCGGGGGGCGAACGGGGTGAGTATCCGCTTTCATTTGCTGACAAAGGGCGCAACCCTCAACATACTTGTGGATGTAAACCCCCATTGAGGGCCACCAAGCTTCACACTTGACAAGTTCTTCAGTTTTGAAACGACCAGGGTGACTGGCAGAAGGGTGATCATGATGATGGGCGAGAAGCGCAGCGCGATGGGCAGGGGGAATGTACGTGCGGTCACGGAAATAAAGGATATTGTTATCAATCCACCAGTCGAAAAGGGCGGATTTCATAGGAGGGAGGCAGACACCGTCTAATGCATCTGACGCTGTTTTGAAAAGTGGATCATCAAGAGGGTCAGAAGAGCCCAATACATCAAGTAGATCCGCGTCGATGAGTCAGACAAAAAGGGAATCAGGAAGAAGTATGGTATCTTCATTATCATGACCGCCAGAATCATGATCAGGGCGACAAGAGAGGGCATTGGGAGCAGCCAGCTTAGTCCCAGCAATGTGATGGAGTTCAATATCAAAAGTTGAGAGGATAAGCTGCCAACGGGCTTGTCGTCGAGTTAATTTCTGCACCGTTCTGAAGTACAATAGGTTCTTGTGGTTGGTAAAGATGATAACAGGGTGTGGGTTCCCTTCGAGATAATGGTGCCATTTGGTGAGGGCGCGGATTATGGCTAATAGCTCTTGATCGAAAATCTGATAATTTTGTTCCGCGGGATTAAGAGATTGTGAGAGATAGGCACAGGGGTGGTAAACCCCATTTTCATCGGTTTGAAGTAAGACAGCCCCTGTTGCTACAAGCGACGCATCAGTGGCAACCGCAAATTGCCAAATCGGATCTGGGTTCCGGAGTGCCAGTTGCTGAGTGAACTTAGTTTTTAACATGTCAAAAGTATCTTGACAATCGGGCGTCCAGTTAAAACTGGAGTTCTTCTTCGTAAGTTCGATAAGTGGTCGGGCGATGTCGGAATAATGGGAAATGAAGGTTCGATAGAAGTTGCAAAATCTGAGGAAAGATCGGACATCTTTCACAGTATGTGGAATTGGCCATTTGGTGATACCTTTAGTTTTAGCGGTATCCATGGCGACTTCTCCTGGATGGATGATCATTCCGAGATATTCAACCTCTGTGGCATCAAAGGTGCATTTTTCCGGTTTCAGGAAGAGTCGTTCTTGCCGTATTCGTTCAAGTACCTGACACGTCCATTTTCGATGTTCTTCGATGGTTTTCGAGAAGATCAGGATATCGTCCATATAGATCACCATCCACCCCTCATTGATTTCCTGCTGGAATGTTCGGTTCATATAGGCTTGAAACGTGGCGGGGGAGTTACAGAGGCCAAAGAACATGACGTTGGGTTCATACAAGCCGAATTCAGTGGTAAAAGCGGCTTTCCAGCAATCATCAGGGTGAATGTGAATATTATTATATCTGGACCGAATATCCATTTTAGTGAAGAAGTGGGCATTGTGGAGTCGAGCTATCAAAGTAATTGGAAGGGGAAGTGGATACACATTTTTGATTGTCCAGTCGTTAATATAACAATAGTCTTGGCATGGGTGTAATTCTCCACTCTTCTTTCCAATGAAGAAGAATCCACTAGCTTGGGGGGATTTAGATTCGGAAATGAACCCCTTCGCAACATTTTCTTCAATGAAGGTTTTGATGGCCTCCCTCTCCTTTCCTGATAACGGATAGATTTTGGACGTCCTAGGAACAAACCCTGGTTTAGTTTCAATATGGTGGTTGATACCGGGTCGTTCAGGAGGGAGTTCGTTAAGCCCTTCTTTCGTAAAGACATCTCGGAAGTCATGGAGGTAGGGAGGGACGAGTTCTTCGAAGCTCTTCTTCTTTTCCTTCTCATCAGTGGCAAACTCCTGGGCCTTATTACTAAACTTGGTTGTCTCTTCAAAAGATGGTGGAGCGAGTGACACCTGAGAGTAGTTCGGAAGTTGCTCCAATCGAGAGGTACTGTCACGAGTAAGAGAAGTATCCATGGATACTTCTTTGACGATCCTCATTTGCATCCCTTCTACGTCATATTCAACCAAGAATTCCCCTTCATGGAGCTCGTAGGTAGCGACATTTCGTACTTCAGGTTCTGTCCAGACATCCTGCATAGTATCGAAGAATGTTTCATCTTCCTCAGGAGTGGGAGTTAATGCTGGTGGTTCTTCCCTGATGGGTGCGGGGTCGTCCGGAGTAAGGAAGGGTTTCCCTTCTAGGAATTCTTCTTCGGTAGCCCATCCTTCTTCGAAGTCTAGGTGCACCTTCTTCTCAACTTGTGTCCTGATTGGCGGGTCCTCTGCCTTTCTAATATATTCTCTCTGTTTCTCCGGTGGTCGTTGCTCGATTGGTGTAGGTGCAGGTCTGGGCGACGATTCCCTTTCGTTATGTCTCTTCTCGGGTTTAGGAATGGGGGATATAGGTCATCGAGGAAGAGTTTCTTTCGGAAGAGTCGGCCTAGTGACCATAGGAGATGGTGGCGATGGGAGCTTCACCGATGGAGTAGATGGTGTCTGAGGGGTATCATCGGGAAGAGGATTGGCAGAAATTGGGATTGGCGGTGGGAGAGCAGAAGTGGCGACGGAAGGCATCATGGAGCATGGAAGTTTCGAATTCTTCCATTTTGAGACGGGATGGTTGAAAAGGAGAGGAAGTCTCGCCCTCCTTCTTTCAATGTCGACATCCATCTCGATAAGATCCGACTTCTTAGTGCGCGATAGTGTCACTGTTTCAGCGGTCCAGTCAATAACTGGATTCATAGCACGCAGCCAGGGGATACCAAGAAGAATCTGGTCCCTTCTTCCAAGATGGGTTATATTAAATTTCCCATACATGGTTCGATTGTCTATCTTGACAATGAGTAGACAATAATGCATAATTGGTCCTCCTTTCACGTAGGAGCCGTCAGCGGTAGTCACCTTGAAAGGTTTACTAAGTCGTCTTCATGAAATGTTATGAAGTTTCATGAATTCTTCGGAAATGAAAGTCCTGGCTGCTCCAGAATCAATGACGGCAGTGGTTTTGACAGATTTCGGACGAGTACTCGAGATGAGAGTAATAGGAACGCGAAGTTCCTTTCGTTCACCTACAGCATGTACAAGTCGTAATTGTTACGAACTGGGATAGTTCTGAACACCACTGCTGCAAACAAGCAGTATCGAGAGTCGTGGGTTCAAAGTAAATGACAAAGACAGTCGAGTGCCTGAGAGGACTAGACTGGCTGAGTCGAATACGTTCTACGACGACGAAGGTAGGTCTGAGTAGGTTTACACGGAACTAGCTGAGTCGAAGCAAAGTAAGCGTCGCTTTAGACTAAGAATTAGGTGTGCTAAGCTTAGATACGATTTCAGACAACTAAGGATTGGAGGTCCTTAGCAAAGGAAGAATCCAGGTAAAACCCAGTAAGATTAGAATGAGGAAATACAACGTATCTACCCGAGCTTATATATGTAAGTACAAAGGTATCTTTAGGGTAGGCTCGGCAAGATAAGTAATGGTTGCGTATCCAAGAGAGGAAAGCAATGAAGTACAACGTGTTGAATGTATGATGTCATAAGTATGAGACAAGTCAGGATGAGTCACGTATGAATGTACGGTCAAGTGACTGTGGGCAAAAGTAGTATACAAAGGAATGATGATGTAAGCAAGAAAGGTAGTTGCAGACAAGAGAAACAAAAGAGAGGGGTGTACAACAATTGTAACATTACCCCCGTTTTACAGACAAAGTCACCAACTTAGTCACTTTGATTGTGGTAGTAGATTGGGTCGTCGGAGTATTCAAAGTCGTCTTCATCGTCTCCCCCAGTACGGCGCATCATATATGTGGCCTCTTCCGCCCCTCGTCGTCTGAGCTCATCCCGCTGCCTCGCAGCGACTTTAGGGATGGCGGAATGGACTGAATCAAGGTATGTCTCCCAGATGCAGAGCGCTTCATAGAAGCCATCATCCTTATGCGTAAGGGTGAATGGTGGTGTTCCATGAAACCGAGGACAGTATAGGGTAAGATGGCCGGGTTGGAAGTTCTTGCAGATGCGACACTTATACTGGGGGCAAGTGATCTGGCGATGGCCGTACTCATGGCAGATGCGGCATTTCATATTCTCATCGCGGTTGGGGTGAGATTGTCAGAGAGGAGAAGGGACAGGAAGTGGTCAAGGGCTAGAAGATCGCGTTCTTCCCTTGCTATATGCCAAGCCGCGACGACGTTTTCGGTTTCGTGAAGGTCAGTCATCAGGAAGGGATCCCTGAAAAGGGGCCGGGGTAGATAGCATTGCCTCCATGGCAGCTAGCAGCTCGTCAGACGAGGAAGGGGAGGTATGTCCAAAGATTTCAACAGGAACATGACCAGCGGTGGATGGGTCAGTGAGAGTGGCCGTAGGAAGATCTCGATGGAGGTCGAGTGTATCAGGGATCTCTCTGGCTGCAATGATTTCTTCATGCGTCTCTGTAAACGCTGTATAGAGAGCTGCCAGATGTTCTTCAGTGCAGACGAAATTCATTTCTTCTAGGATGTGGGTAGTAGAGGCAAGTTCCTCTTCAGAGGGGATGACAAGCAGGGGATGGATTTTCAATAGCACAAGTTGCGCTGCGAGGGTGGCGTCACTAACCCAGCCCGAATGAGTCTTTTCGGCATAGGAAGGGAGGGCAGTGGTAGCGATTTTCTCTAGGGTCCTTTGCACATCGGGGTTCCCTGCTACGCGGAGATGAAGGTATTTTACAATGAATGTCGATGCTTCCTCGACAGTAGATAATAAGCCCCATAGAGCATCAACATGGGGGTAAAGAGTCGAATAGGAAGTGGTAAGCGATGTATGCGCTCGATCAGCATTGTGCGGTGATGGAGGGCGTGCGACACCAGCCCATCGTTCTGCAATGATATGGATGACCTCCTCGACATCACTCTTAAAAGTATCAGGAAGCAGCAGTACGCCGTAATGTTGAATACATCTTTCAATGTGAAAGAGACGCTGTTGGACATGCTCATCCTTGATTTCGGTGGCTAATCTCCCTAGTAGAGAGGCAGTACGAATGAGGTTGACGATGAGCTGAGGGACATGATTGTGTTGTCGTTGTAGTTTGTTGTCGATTTCGATAGCATGCCCGGAGCAGAGGAGGGCAGAGATGATGAGAGAGGTGTTTTCGATGTCGGACATGATGTTGTGGTAGTTTTCTTGGGTAGGATCTTCGAGATCCTCGAGGTCGGCGATGGCGTATTGACGTGAGAGTGGTACTGGCGTGATGAACGATGGGCGGTTGACAAGGGTGATTTCTGAGTCGGAAGTAGCAGTGAAAGACATAGTAGACGATTGTGGTGATGGATCGGGTTGGAAGGCATCAAAGGGCATGCTTCGTCTTATATGCTTTCAGAATTCGAGCGGAGTTGCAAAGATTGTCTTCTGGTATCCATTCGTTATCGGCTGACGAGTACCCTTTCCAAGATACAAGATATCGTCGGCGTTTACCAGACCCCTTATGGGACAGGATTGCATCAACTTCATATTCTTCTTCTTCTTCGATAATGTCAGGTGGTGGCTCCAGGAAGTTCGGACCGTGTACATTGGTTTCACTATAGGTGGATAAGACTGAGGCGTGGAACATGGGGTGAATTTTCCATTGTTTCGGTAAGTGGAGTTTGAATGTGATGGGCAATAAGACTTCTTTGACGGGGAATGGTCCGTACCGCTTTGGTGCGAGTTTCCGAGATGGAAGTTTCATTCAGAGGTTTTCTGCAGATAACCAAACCTTATCGCCAACTTTCCACGGAGTGTATTTCTTCCCGTGAGAGTGTTTGGCCATTCTTTGCATTGCCAGATTATGGCACGCGATCGCTTCTTCCCTGATCTTCTGTAGAGAACGTACTCGTTCTTCCGCTGATGGTACTGGGGAGTCAGGGATGATATGAGGGATGGCACATGGTTCATATCCCATGATTAGGAAGAAAGGAGAGGCATTTCGGGCATCGTGCTTTTGATGATTGTGGGTGAATTCTGCGATAGGAAGGTGTTCTACCCATTCATCAGGGTTATTCCGGCAGTAAATCCAGAGGTATGTTTCGAGTTCTTGGTTGAGTCTTTCGGTCTGACCGTCTGTCTGGGGGTGATACGCGGTAGATGGGGCGATTTGGTAGTCAAGAAGTCGAGCGAGTTCTTTAGAGAATCTGGAGAGGAATTGTGGACCGCGATCAGATATCACTTTATCATGGAGGCCAAAATGACGGTAGACATGCTTCAGAAATAGCTTTGCTACGCCTTCGGAGGTGATCGTTTTTAAGCAAGGGATGAGAATTACCCATGGTCTACCACGACCATGATGCTATCAAAACCGTTGCTAATGGGCAGGTCGGTGATAAGGTCAACCGAGACCTGGGAGAAGGGACGGGTGGCAGAGGAGGAGATGGGGGTGAGCAGGGGATGAACAGGGTGAGTATCCATTTTCATTTGCTGGCAAAGGGCACAACCCTCGACGTATTTGTGAATGTAGACCCCCATAGAGGGCCACCAAGCCTCACACTTGACAAGTTCTTCAGTTTTGAAGTGGCCAGGATGGCTGGTGGAAGGATGATCATGATGGCGGGCAAGGAGGGCGGCGCGATGAGCAGGGGGAATGTAGGCACAGTCGCAGAAGTAGAGGATGCCATTAGCAATCCGCCAGTCGGAGAGGGCGGACTTCATAGGTGGAAGGCATACGCCGTCTAGGGCGTCTGATGCTGTTTTGAAAAGTGGATCATCGAGAGGGTCAGAAGAACCCAATACATCAAGTAGATCTGAATTGAGGAGTCGGACAAAAAGGGAATTAGGAAGAAGTATGGTATCTTCATTATCATGACCGCCAGAATCATGATCAGGGCGACGGGAGAGGGCATCAGGAGCAGCCAGCTTGGTTCCAGCGATGTGATGGAGTTCAATATCAAAAGTTGAGAGAATAAGCTGCCAACGGGCTTGTCATCTAGTTAGTTTCTGTGCTGTTCTGAAGTAAAGAAGATTCTTGTGGTCGGTAAAGATGATAACAGGGTGGGGGTTCCCTTCGAGGTAGTGACGCCATTCGGTAAGGGTGCGGATCACGGCTAACAGTTCCTGATCAAAGATCTGATAATTTTGTTCTGCTGGGTTAAGGGATTGTGAAAGATAAGCACAGGGGTGGTAAACCCCATTCTCGTCGGTTTGAAGTAGGACAGCCCCTGTCGCTACAAGGGATGCATCAGTGGCAACCACAAATTGCCGAAGTGGATCCGGGTTTCGTAATACCGGCTGCTGAGTAAATTTGTCTTTCAGCGTATCAAAAGTATCTTGGCAATCGGACGTCCAGTCGAAGTTAGAGTTCTTCTTCGTCAATTCGATAAGTGGACGGGCAATATCAGAGTAATGGGAGATGAATGTTCGATAGAAGTTGCAGAATCCGAGGAAGAATCTGATGTCTTTCATGGTGCGTGGAACCGGCCATTCTGTAATACCCTTGGTTTTAGCGGAGTCCATAGCAACTTCTCCTGGACGGATGATCATCCCGAGGTATTCAACTTCTCTCGCATTGAAGGTACATTTCTCTGGTTTCAAGAAGAGTCGTTCTTGTCGAATTCATTCAAGCACTTTTCGGGTTTGTTTTTGATGTTCTTCTAAGGTTTTCGAGAAGATCAGGATATCATCCATATAAATCACCATCCACCCCTTGTTGATCTCCTGCTGAAATGTTCAGTTCATATAGGCTTGAAACATAGTAGGAGAGTTACAGAGGCCGAAGAACATGACATTAGGTTCGTATAAGCCGAATTCAGTGGTAAAGGCGGCTTTCCAGTGGTCGTCAGGATGGATGCGAATGTTATTATATCCAGACCGAATATCCATTTTAGTGAAGAAGCAGGCATCGTGAAGTCGAGCTATTAAAGTGACTGGGAGAGGAAGGGGGTAGGCATTCTTGATCGTCCAATCGTTAATATAACGGTAATCTTGGCACGGGCACAACTCTCCGCTCTTCTTACCGATGAAGAAGAATCCGCTAGCCTGAGGGGATTTAGATTCAGAGATAAATCCCTTTGCGACGTTGTCGTCGATAAAGGTTTTGACGGCTTCTCTCTCCTTCCCCGATAATGGATAGATCTTGGACACTTCTTCTTCTTTTCTTTCTCATCAATGGCGAACTCTTGAGCCTTGTTACTGAATTTGGTTGTCTCCTCGAAAGACAGTGGAGTGAGTGATACTTGCGAGTAGTTAGGAAGTTGTTCCAATCGGGAGGTACTGTCACGGGTAAGAGGGGTATCCATGGATACTTCTTCAATGATCCTCATCTGCATTCCTTCTATATCGTATTCCACTAGAAATTCCCCTTCGTTAAGTTCGTAAGTGGCAACGTTCTGGACTTCAGGTTCGGTCCAGACATCTTGCATTGTATCGAAGAATGGCTCATCATCGTCTGGGGAAGGTATCAATGCAGGAGGTTCTTCTCTGATAGGGGAAGGATCGTTTGAGGTAAGGAATGGTTTTCCTTCGAGGAATTCTTTCTCCATTGCTCTTCCTTCTTCAAAATCTAATCGCACCTTCTTCTCAATTCGCGCTCCAATCGGTGGCTCTTCCACTTTTCTAACATGCTCCCTCTGTATCTCCGGTGATCTTTGCTCTTTCAGGATAGGCGCAGGTCTAGGTGATGGGTCCCTCTCGTTTCGTCGTTTATCTGGTTTGGGGATAGGAGATATTGGCCGTCGGGGAAGAGTTTCACTGGGAAGGGTCGGTTTAGTGATCATGGGAGATGATGGTTTAGGGACGGAAGGTGGTGGATCTCTACTAGGAGTCTCACGAGCAGGAACCAGAGGGGTATCATTGATGGGAATCTGGGTCGACAGTGAAGGAGTGGGGGCAGTGATAGGGGGCACAGTGGAGCGTGGAAGTTTCGAATTCTTCCATTTAGAAGTCGGGATGGGGTGGTTGAAAAGAAGAGGAAGTTTCGCCTTCTTTCTGTCAGTGTTGACATCTATCTCAATAAGATCCGACTTCTTTGTACGTGTTAACGTTACAGTTTCGTCAGTCCAGTTAATGACTGGGTTCATGGCATGCAGCCAAGGGATACCAAGGAGAATCTGGTCCCTTTGTCCAAGACGGGTTATATTGAATTTCCCATACATGGTTTGATCGTCTATCTTGACAACGAGTAGACAATAAAGAGTAATCGGGCCTCCTTTTACGTAGGAGCCATCGGCAGTAGTAACCTTGAATGGTTTACTAAGTCGTCTTTGCGAGATGTTGTGGAGGTTCACGAATTCTTCAGAGATGAAGGTTCCAGCTGCTCCGGAGTCGATGACAGCGGTGGTTTCGACAGATTTTGGACGAGTACGAGAGATAAGGGTAATGGGAACACGAAGTTCCTTTCGTTCACCTACAGCACGTACAAGTCGTAAAAGTACAGATGGAGAAACATACGTCGATTTATTTCTCCAAATCAAAAATCCTGAGCCAACCGCCTGACGGTTTCTTTGTCATCACTTTCAACTTCTTTGATCTTTGACCCAGACCCCAAAGCTTTGGTTTCGGTCTGGCGTACAGGAGTGGAACGCTCCTTCTTCTTTGGGCAACTAGTCGCACGGTGCCCGGATTGCTTACAGTTGAAGCATTTGCCTTTCTTCATCAGATCGACCTTCTCGGCATGAGTAAGGCGATCAACCTCCATTACATTCGGATCACGAGATGAGGAGTATCTGGAGTTTCCGTATTTCTGGGACTTCTTTTGGGGTTGGTGGCAGTTACGGATCGATTGGAGATGGTGATAAGCATTGTCAATGTTAACACAGGTGGTGATAACTTCGTCAAGGGTATCCATGACATCTCCAGTATTGAATAGACGGGTGAGGATTCCCATATTAAGACCGTCCTGGAAGAACTGGATCTTGGTTAATTCGTCGGTGATCCCTGCTTGGGTCATAAGAAGAGTGAAGTTGGCTGTGTATGTCTGCAGGTCTTTGTTGCCCTGCTTCAGATCTCTGAGCTTAGTGATTGCCGATCTGGCTGGGTCAAGGGGTTCGAACGCTTTGTTAAAGCTTTTAAGGAAGTCGTCGAGTTTGCCGTATTCATGAGGTTTCTTTGAATGGGCCTCTTCGAGGAAGTGTTCCTTCCATAAGCAAGTGTTTCCTTTCTCCATGAAAGAGCAGATAAAGATGATCTTCTGCTGATTGGTGGTGTACAGCTTCTCGTTAATGTCCATGTAGGCATGGCATGATAGGAGGAACGATTTTGAAATGGTCCGTTCTCTGTCAAAGATGGTAGGCATACCAATCTTGAATTCATGTTCTTTCAACGACATTCTGGCCAGATAGTAATGTCGAACAGGAGTATAATCCTTCTTGCCTAAGCGCGCTGTCTAACTGTCCGCTAGGACTTCTTGATCAAAGTGATCGGGTCTGTGGATGGGGGCCGAAGACTAGATAGTCGACAGTTTCGATAGGATTCTAATCTTTTGTTATGAACTGGGATAGTTCTGAACACAACTGCCGCAAATAAGCAGTGTCAAGAGTCGTGGGTTCAGGTGCTAACCGGATGGAGGCTTAGCATGGTTCAAGGTAAACAACTTAGACAGGTAAGTCCCGTTAGAGAGGACTAGACTGGCCAAGTTGGATACGTTCTACAACGACGAAGATAGGTCTGAGTATGGTTACACAGAACTAGCTGAGTCGAGGCAAGGTAAGCTCGCTTTAGACTGAGACTTAGGTGTGCTAAGCTTAGATATGATCTTAGATGACTAAGGATTGGGGGTCCTTAGCGAAGGAAGAATCCAGGTAAAACCCAGTAAGATTAGAATGAGGAAATACAGTATATCTACCCAAGCTTATATATGTAAGTATAAAGATGCTTTAGGGCCAGCTCGTGGTGATATGTAACGACTACGTATCCAAGAACGGAAGGCAGTGGAATACAACGTGTTGAACGTCAGGAGTGAGAGCGAGTCAGAAGGAGTCATGTATGAATGTACGGTCAAGTGACTGTGGACGAAAGTAATATACAAGGAAACGATGATGTAAGCATAAGGTGGTCATAGACAAGAAAGAAAGAAAAGAGGGGGGGGGCATACAACGATTGTAACACTCAGCCATCAGCAGAACTATGCCAACATTACCTAATTCTTCGACCTGGGCCAAATTCACATTACCTTGGGTTACCGAACTAGCTCTTATTATGATGCTCCCAATGCCACTTTAATAAAGTGCGCAATACACAACACCAAGTGCACAATACGGCATCAAGTCTGTGATACACAACCCCAAGTGTGCAATACACAATCTCAAAGTGTGCGATACACAATGTCAAGTGCGCAATACACATCCCAGCATTGGTGACCAAGCCTCAAGTTTTTAAGGCCTGGCTAGTAGTAGTAATGGGTTTGCTGTTATTGAGGGAGTACATCATAGAAAGGACAATTCTGGTCAGGTAGCAAGGTATAGACAATACAAGCTCCATAGTATGGTACTAGAAAGATGCTGAGTAGAAAAGGGCATGAGATATCAAACAGTAATATTCATATCACCAATGACAAAATCTTCGGCCAGGGATCAATACAAGGGGGGCAGAGTCAGGTAGCAAGGTATAGGCAATGAGAGTTCATAGTATGATACTAGAAAAGATGCCATATGGTACTAGAACAGACACTGAGTAGAAGAGGGCATGATAGATTAGACAGTAATATTCACATTACCAATAAAACAATCTTCAGACCAGGGATCAGTATGAGGGGGACAGACAAGGCTATGTGGATAGCACACAAGATAATATCAGATGACTGAGGCTCTACTAAGTCAAGTGGCATGGCAACATGACGATGTTGAATGCTGGGAGAATGAAACATGCATCGAAAGTAAATCAACAGCACTGAAGTGCGACCCAGCCTTGGAAAGAGCTAGTCAAGGTGTATTTTGTGGGGTCTGTGGCACCAGAGTTAGTTATCAAATAACGTTGGGAGCTCATCAATATCTGCATTAGAACTTTCTAAATCCCAGGTGAGCGAGAAAAGTTGTAGTGAAAGATGAACTAAAATATGGAAATGGGTGAAAGCAAAGAACAAGTGGGGCAAAGCGTCTGTGGAGTTACCTAATGGGGTAACTCCGCTAGCATAGTGGTAAGAGCCAAATGAAAAGGTTACTACAGTAGACATGCTCTGTGATAATGCATACTGTCAGGACCACCAATAGTTTATGCATTATGAGAGATATGCAACACCACATATGTCACATTTGTGTGACATATGTGACCTCCGCCAAAAGTGTGACATCAAATTACCTATAGTATCTGCTGATTGTACCGAGAAAAATTGTTCTAGAGAGGTCTGTCTAGCATTAAGTAGTTCTTCTCGTTGTAGTTGAGCACGAAATGTACGAAGTTGTTATAATAAGTTGAGTGAAAACTGTGGATCACCATATTGCATGCATCCAACCTCGAGTTGCTGGCACAAATGGAGAAGATCTGTCCATGCGATCGATGCAGCCGCTGAATCGCAGTCGTAGTCATCATCATCAGAATCAATTTCGATGACTTCACCACTGGTGATGGTAACTTCACGACGGACCTCATCTGCAATCGCTTTATCACCACCCTCGAATGCGGGAAATTCCCCCATATCGCTTTCCTCAGCAGGGTCCAGGAGTTCATCAAGAGTTAGTAATTGGCTTGTGTGACATTAGGATGAGAGTCAATGAATGAATGGACTGTCATCTAGTCTGAGAGAGTAAGATTTTGACAAGAAGAGCATTCAGGTGAAAGAGCTGAAGTTCGAGCAGTGTCCTTTGTGATAATTTTCTGCTGTTTCACAGGTCGGTTGCATGCTGTGGGCTTATCGCGGGGTTTACACTTTGAGTTTAGGGACATTTTTGTGTATGATACTGTTGTAATTGCTCACTTCTATACATAGTTCAAAGAAACAATGCCACACAAGCAGAACAATACATTTATGCAGCACATTGTGTCCCACCCTATTAATGGGTGACTATCTGTAGGCTAAATAATGCGGAATATCTTATAACGGACTTTGAAACTCATTTGCAAAAGATAATCTATATAAAATACTAAACCGTAACGCATGTGGAATAAAGCAACACATATTTCCGAGTATTTTTTTGGTGAGGACTCCAATGGAGGCGGAATGTCAGACATTGTGTGATTGTAGTTTATTTGAACTGAGATCAAACTTACCTTGTTATCCTCATGCATTTATATGTCTCCAAAATTCAGATGCGCAGGCGATTCTGGAAGTTCTGAGTCATAGATAGCGAAAAAGACCTGTGGTGGTTGCAGTAATACGTTAGCACACACATGTACATCAACAAGAAAAATACTTCACTGAAGCCTAAAAGATGGACAGTGCTTGTTACTGGACAGATACAGGCAGATTGGGGTCGGCATTGCACAAGTCGTACCCTGGCCAGTCGCAGTGATACATGACTGTGCAGTTCTGCTGTTGCAAATCTTAAAAATTCAGTATTATTTTCACTAGGGAGCATAGGTATTGGACCGCAGTTAAAAATCCGTATATTCAAAGATGTTATGATGAGGCAATGCTAAAGATGAGTGAAGCGTGGAATCCTAAGTTGTGGATTAGTCAGTGGATAGCTGGAGCATTAGTGGCCCAAATTGGCCTAAATGGATATAATCCATCAGATTATTCTGTAAGGGGGGGGCCCCCTTACAGATTTAGAGTTTATAAGAGGGTCAAGGATATAATGTTTTGCAAATTCTTCCCAAATGAACAGCGACATTGCGGCACGACTGCCTTAAATGGTTTTTTTATTCTATTCTCATTTATTCTGCATTATTCGAGCCTATGGATAGTCACCCAATTTCGCACTTCATAATGCATAAAAGCCATGCTGAGGTCATGCATTATGCAATATGCAATATGTATACAATTACATAGGAACATTGTTGGGATCCTGAGAAGTCCATACATTATGAGATTTATGCATTGTTACGCTATGCATTATGAGCATGTCTACTGTACCAAAACGGAAAAGCACAGCCAGACTTTACTAGTCACCGGTCACTCAAGCTCTAATAATAAAGATGTGATCTATGGTGTATACAATTGCCGACAGATATATCCTTCAGCCAGTTGCGCAATTCCGTGTTAATTGGTGGTGGCATCAGTGAACTCAGTTGTCGCAAAACCAATGAGGGAGTTGCTAGTATCGAATACAGTGTAGAAGCGCTGGAGGAATACGTAGCCATTTATAAAGTCGAACCCTGAGCCAGTGCATCTGCCAGTGCTTTTCATGATGAGATATATAGCACCTTCAGCACCCTGAATCCTGTCGTTGAGAGAATGAGGCCAGATTTGTGCATTGGGGGTAAGACTGAAGGTTTCCTGTGCAAAACGGTGAACAAGGGGTGTGAGGGCGGATAGAATTGACATACATCACCAATGTGGAAGTCTAAGGACTGTAGAGCATTGTACTTGTCAGGGGTGATAGTGAGAAATCCATTTGCTAAACTCAAATCAGCGCCGGTTGCAGCCTGGTATTTCTCAGAGGCATCTATCGAACGCTGATCAGATCATTATTACTTGCTCACTCTAAATACACACCGGAGGCAATCAAAAGAAAGGTGGAGCCAGTATCGACGATACCAGTGGCAAGTCTTAAGATCTCCATGGTGCCATAGGTGATCCTCTGATTGATACCCCAGAACCTCGCTGAGCGGCCGATAGTGGTGATGGGACTGAAAAAAAACAATTACTATCAGTCTGGATTTATCAGGGGCTGAGGTAGCTTACATGTATGCAATGTTGCCAATGTACAGGTCAGGGTCACTTTCACCAAAGCTGAGCTCTCCGTCATCATCTGTATCCTCAGAGGAGGGCTGGAAAAAGATACCAACAAGTGTTACAATCATTGTATGCCCCTATTCATTTTCCTCTTGCTTATGTCACCATTACCTTATCAGTTGTATTCCTACATGGTCATATGACCTCGACACTTCTCCCACAGTCACTTGACTGTACATTCATACTTTGTTCTACTCTGTTCCATCTTGTTCTATTGATGTCATCATTCTGTGGCGTTCTATTGACTCAGACATTCTATGACGTTCTATTGACTCACGTCATTGTATACCATACACAGTTACCTATCATTTATATCCGTCCCAGACCTGCCCTAAAGTCACTACGTACTTTAGTATTTAAAGGCCTTCCTGTACTTGTAGATTCCTCACTTGAATCTTACTGGGTTTTACCTGGAACATCCTTCGCTAGAGTCTTCCAACTCTAGTCGTCATTGTGAAGTCGTCTTTCTAAGTCTTAGCACTCCTAAGCCTTAGCCGAACACGATTATATTCGACTTAGCCAGTTTCGTCTTGCTTCACAACATGAACCTGCCTTAAGTCATTTGAAAGCGTAGTACTCTTTTGTACATAAGGTGCTTACTCCGTTACGATCGCTGCTCTCTTCTGAGCCATCATCAATGAGCCCTATCCCAGTTGTAACAACAAGGGGCCGAGAAATTTTTCCTTGGCTATACAGTAAGTCGGTGAAAGTCTGAATCGTTTCTTCTGGTGAATTTAGTAGGCTGCCCTTTGTCAAGCCTGTAGGCCCAATGCCAAGCATACCATCAGCACTCATGACGCCCCGCAAAGTAGAAGCAACACCGATTGGCATCCTGGTCATGGTGAGCCCATCAGCGAAAGTGATGGTATCAGTCCATATCATTCCTATAGATGATCGTAGGTATTTTCAACTTATGATATTGTTGTATGTCATACCAATGAAGAAGGCAGAATTCTGACCGTAGCTTTGCCCCACAGACAGTTTAGTTTTGAAGCTGGATTGGGTTGGCGCATACTGATGGCCAGCACCAACCCATGTGATTGTGCTACCGCTGTTGACAAGCAAGTTGTCTTAAATAATACATTAGTAGTTGCATGTTCTCTCAGTGTTGAACTTACAGGATGTGTAGGGATCCCCAATGCCAATTGTTACAATGTAGCTAGAACCATCGTTTTCCAAAGGAAGATGACTCTGAGCACATCTGCCATTTGTGCTGTAGTCCCTAAAGGCCGCCAAGCGAGCTTCATCTTGCTGCAAAAGGTTGGTACCATTTGAGAAATTTAGTCTCCTGGTCATGGGCAGCATGATATGGGAATTGCGAACTTCGACGGATGATCCTGTGGTCAACAAAGCCAGGAAGACCAACAAGGATGCAGCGGAGAACATGATAGCTTACTGGAAATTCATACCGTACTCGATGGCCCAATATTATAATATATATGTGCTAGCGAGCACGATGCAACAATGCTTTGGAACCTTAGACACGTCAGTTCAAAGTGATGACAAGATAGTTGCAATCAAGAGTACGAGGAGTCAACTTCCTGATAAAGTGTGATATGGGTGCTCAATTCAGATTGGGCTTCGACATTTCCATGTGATAGCGTGACGGCATACTCTCAGCATTAATGCAACACGATTTAAATATCTGATACGTGTCGTGACCGTAGCAAGTGAGCAGTATCATAAGAAGACAGTTTTTCCTGCTGTCTCACTAGATGCATCCTGTACTGGATCATTCGGTGGCAAAGCAATGAGGACAAAAACACTGCTTGGTGACTACCATCATGAAATGACATAAGCCAATGGGGCTTGTTCATGCAAGGACCATCCATCTTTCAGTCTTATCATCATCGTATCACATGCAACACAAGGCCTAGCCCTTACAATCATATAATCATTCAGCTTTAAATGATCATGTTAGCATGTTTGTGCAGAGGATCTTCACAGTGGATCAGCCAGCCTTGCACTCTGGAGAGGAGGAGAAGTACCTCAGGCAGCAGTTTTCAGAGGCAAAAGGTTGGCTTTCAGGCAGGTTTCTATGTTATGGGAAACCAGCCTGAAAGGCCCATGATTCATCAATGAAATTTTAGGATCATTCTAAAAATAACATTGTGCCTTGTTGCCCCAAAGGTGTGCTCAATTCTTATGATGTCAAGTTCAAGTGTGTCAAGTCCCACTGTGCCTTAAGCCAAACAACATAGCTGACCAGTGAGACTCCATTTGGACAGCCAAAGTCACTGAAGCGAACACACTGAAGCAAACAATTGACTTCAAAGTTTAAGTTCGAACATAGAAACTTCACTGGTCCACTGACCAGCAATGAGCTATCCAGCACAAAACATAGTATACAATGCTAATAATTCTTCACATGGCATCTATAATGTTTTACAAGACGTCAATGGTGCTTAGCAGAGGACTTATAGTAATGCTCCAGGTCATGTTCCACTGTCACAAATTCCTCATACAAATCATTATTCTTTCCTCAATTTCTCTAAAGCATCTAAACCCAGCACTAAGACAAACCCTAACCATATCGAAATCCCTATATCTGCTTCTATAACCGAACTACCTGATGAAGATGAAGAGGTCATTTATGATGCTATTGGATAAGATAAGATAGTATCACATGACATATCACGTGACCTTAGAACCTTCTAGAATATGATGTCATTATGATGTCATCAACAATGTCACAACATCACATCATACGATTCTCATTTCTATTTTCTGATTGGCTAGTAGTTTAGAACTCAGTTTGTATCTCAGTTTCAATATGCCTATATAGTTAGCTAGTTTTGCCATAGTAGTTCTTTAGTTCAAACCTCTTGTATCTACCTAGAGTAGCAACCAGACGTAACTGCTCCTCTCTCCTCTTGTGATAACCTTAGTTTGAGTCCTAGTCTCTGCCCCTGTCTTAAGTGGTTAAAAGGTTGTGACAGCTAGCCTTGCATAGGTCCATTTCCATTATTGTCTAGCCCCTATACCGCATAGCATGACCACCCCTAACCCTAATGCTATTGATATATACAGTTACCAAGGTTACCGCACCCTTGCTGGACTACCATGCCACAGTACTGAGCCATGTTCCATGAGCCAATGCCTATCAAATGCCCATGCCATGCCAACTAGTTCCATTTGGTGCATAGTACATTCCCATCTACCGCTGCTAATCCCACGGCAAGCCTTATTACATGTAGAATGCATGCCACAGCACATCCTGCACCATTACATATTACTATGGCTAAGTCTCATGTATTCGCTACTACTTTCACCTATCAATTCCGCATATTTACAATGTATGATAAAAGACTGCTGACTTCTCCTCCATTCGACACTCCCCTTCTACCATACAGTGGTAGGAGAAGTCACTTACTATCATTTTCTTATATCATATCACTCATTGACGGGATTCCCGTACTGCTACCACTATCGCTATACAGAAATACATCTTCTTTGAAATCCAAATATCTCTAAGAATTCTTTGACAGCCTTTGCCCTCAACGCTATCATCGCTATACTCATCGCTCTCACTGCTATCACTGCTTAAGCATCGGTATCATCATTATCACACTGTCGCTCATTGTTGTCTCTTGGCACACAGCACAGCACTATCATAGTTATCAACACATGCTATCATACCATTCATTGTTAGTGCTTCTCACGATACTATCAGTATCACCAGTATCATCGGTATCCATCTTTCTCAGGATGCTTAGCGTCGGCATCCACGGAATTCACAGTGCTATCAGCGGCAATGCTACCGCTATCATCGGCATCACCTTATAGGAGTATCATGCATCTCATATCAGTGCTTGATGAAGTATATTCACTAGCAACCCCTTGGGTCAAATATTCTTGCCTCACAAGTATAGCAGCTAGATAGACACTCAACATATACTAGCATAGGTGATAGTGTCACAACCCTTATAACCACTTAAGGCACAGGCAGAGACTAGGACTCAAACTGAAGGTTATCACAAGAGAGAAGGAAGCAGGTACATCTTGGTTGCTACACTTGGTAGATACAAGAGGTTTGAACTAAAGAACTACTACGGCAAAACTAGCTAACTATATACACATATTGAAACTGAGATATAAACTGAGTTCTAAACTACTAGCCAATCAGAAAATAGAAGTGAGAATCGTACAATATGATATTGTGACATTGTTGATGACATCATAATCTAGAAGGTTCTAAGATCACGTGACACTATCTTATCTTATCCGATAGCATCATAGAAGATCTCTTCATCTTCATCAGGGAGTTTGACTATAGAAGTGGATGTAGGGATTTCAATAGGGTTAGGGTTTGTCTTAGTGCTGGGTTTAGACGCTTTAGGAAAATTGAGGAAAGAATAATGGTTTGTATGAGGAATTCGTGACATTAACCCCTCTCTAGGATGAGCGTCATCGCGAATGTATGATGGTCAAATATTGCGTGCTCTCCATTGTTTGAAATCATCCAAATTAAGTATAGAGCCTTGAATTCATTTGGTTTTGGCTGCCATGGGATTCTTTTTATGGAACTCTGCTATCAGAATTGGGGAATTCTTGACGTTTTCTTCTGGTTCCCATGTCAATTCTTCAATTGGATATCCTTCCCATTTTACTCAGTATTGCAGTTTTCCTTGGAATAAACAGCTATCTAATACTTCTTCTACAACAAATTCTTCCTGATCGTCAACTATGTCAGGAGTTGGTTGGGTGGGTTGAGAATGAGGGATCAATCGAGATGCATAGTATGGGGTGATTAATTCGACATGGAACACTGGGTGAATCTTATAGTTTGCTGGTAATTTCAATTTGTAGTTCACTTCGCCAATCTTCTCTAGTATTTCAAAGGGCCCAAGACGACGATCTGACAACTTTTGATTTGGACGACATTGTTTAATGTTCTTTGCATCTAGCCAGACCTTGTCTCCCTTTTGATACTGTGGTGCATCTTTTACTCCTTTATCATAGAACTGTTTCATTCGTTCATTGACAAGTTTCAAGGTAGTTTGCGCATCATCTCTTGCTTCTTTCATTTGATCCACTCTTTCATCAGCAGTGGGAATACAGGAGTTGGAATTAGGAGATATCATGAATTCAGGATTATATCCATATAGAACTTTGAAAGGGCTATGACCTGTCACTGTGACTGCATTATTGTGTGAAAATTCGGCAATCGGCAACCAAGATACCCAATCATTCTGTCTATAAGAGGTAAACAAGCGCAAATATTGTTCTACTTCTTGATTTACGCATTCAGTTTGTCTGTCTGTATGGAGATGATAGGCGGTCGAAGCAGACCATTTTGTGCCTAATCGTTTTGACATTTGTCCCATAAATTTGGATATGAACTGTGTTCCTCTGTCTGAAATCACTTTCTTTGGTGTTCCATGATGTTTCCATACATTTTTCAAAAATAGCTCAGCAATTTCCTTCGAGTCTACTTCCTTGGTGGTAGGAATGAAGTGTGCTTGTTTTGTAAATCAATCAATGACAACAAAAATGCTATCACACTCTTCACTTTTTGGTAAATCCACTATTAGGTCACATGTGATCATTTGCCAAGGTCCTTCTGGAACTTCATTTGGCTGTAAAGGTCCCATTGGTTTACTAGGATAAACCTTTGTTTGTCTGCAGTGATTGCAACCATCTATGTAATCATGGATATATTTCGTCATTGAAGGCCACCAATAATTTCTGGAAACTAATTCTAAGGTTTTAGCACATCCAGGATGTCCAGCTGGTGGTGAGTCATGGAATAACTCTAGTATCTCTCAGCAGATCTCTTTATCATTTGGAATGTATACCAATCCTTGGAATAACACCAATCCATCTTCAACATTCCATTCTTCGACTCCTCTATGCAATTGCACCGGTGCTGCTTTTAGCGTTTCTAACGCTTTCATTACTTCAGGCTCTTGTTCTGTGCATTGTCTAATCTTTTTCAGAAGAGATTTTTCTCCTTTGATAAGAACTTGGCCTCTTTTAGCAGCATTGACTTTGAAAAATTCCGGTTTAAGCAAAATGCAATCAGAATTGTCGTTTTCTACCCCCCTCTGTGGTCTGATCTCCGAGACAGACAATCAGCCTTGTCATTGACTACACCAGGCTTATGTTGGAGCGTAAATTCATACTCCACTAGGAAAAAACTCCATCTAGCTTGCCTTCTTGTCAATTTTTGACTCGTCATGAAATACTCGATATTCTTATGATCCATCCAGATCTCCACAGGATGAGGTGCTCCCTGCACATAGTGCCTCCACTCTTCTAACACACGAATGATTGCTAATAATTCTTTGTCATGAATGTCATAATTTCGTTCTGCATCATTCATTTACTTTGAATAATAAGTGATTGGATGCCATAGTTCATCTTCCATAAGTTGAGAAAGAACTGCTCCAGTTGCGTAATCAGAAGCATCTGTTTCTATCTTTTTCTTTTTCTCAACATCTGGCATTACAAGGACCGGAGCTTCAGTAAAACGTTTCTTAAGTTCATCAAACGCATTCTGTTGTTTCTCCATCCAATTCCATGGAACATCTTTTCTTAGCAAATCATTCATTGGTCTGGCTATATCCGAGAACCCCAATATGAATCTTCAATAGAAGTTGGCAAAACCCATGAATGCTTGGATATCTTTTACACATTTGGGAACAGGCCAATTCAATACTCCTTCTACTTTCACAGGGTCCATAGACACATTGCCTTTTTCCACAATCAACCCTAAGAATTCAACTTTAGACTGTTTGAAGCTGCATTTCTCAGGCTTCAAGAACAGGTCATTTTCTTTTAGTCATTTGAGTACTTCTCGTACAACACTTTGATGTTGTTCTCTATTTCCATTTGTGAAGACCAAGATGTCATCGATGTAGACAACGACCATCTTTCCATCAATAAGATCTCTAAATATTTCATTCATCATGGTCTGGAAAGTTGCTGGAGAGTTTGTCAATCTGAAGTACATTACAGTTGGTTCATGGTGACCAAAAGGCATTTTGAAGGCTGCTTTCCACTCATCTCCTTTCATCCGAATGTTATTGTATCCCCATCATACATCCATCTTGGAGTACATTGTGGCACCAGTTAAAGCATCAATCAAATCTTGAGATCTTGGTAAAGGATACACATTTTTAACCGTCTTCTCATTGAGCTTTCTATAGTCCATAACTGGTTGTAATTTGCCATCTTTTTTGGCCACAAAGAAGAAAGGTGCTGCAACGGGAGATTGTGAATCTCTGATATGTCCTAATGCAGTTTTGGTTTTTAACCAATCTTTTAATGTGTCCATTTCTTTAGGTGACAAGGAGTACGGTTTTGCATTCAGTGGAAGATCATTCTCATCTTTGAGATCTATCGCATGATCCCACTTCTTTCTTTCAGGAAATCTCTTTGATTCCTCTTCTGAGAACACTCCTAGGTAATCATGAAGCCATTCTGGAACCATCTCTTCTACTGACTTCTTCTTCTTAGTAGCTTCTTCTGCTACCTTTTGTTCCGTGGCAATAGAAGCTTTGTACCTAATCCAGATATTCTCAGGACTATCCTCATCTTCTACTTCTTCTACCATCGTCCTCTTCTTTGCCATGCCTTCGTCGTCATCTTCCTCTTCCATGGGAATCAGATCTGGCAAGTCTTTTTTTTTGGAATTTACGTTTTTCTTTATTGTTTTGTCTTTTTTCTTTTTTAGTTTCACACTTAACCAGACATCTAGAAAGAGAAAATTGTCCTGCGTTCCAATCAATCTCAGGATTATAGTACCTCAGCCAATCAATGCCAATAATGACATCATTGCTTCCAAGATCTGTAACCATGAAGGCTGCTTTTTCCTCTTCATGTTCTCCAATCTTAAGTCCTAGTTCAGCAAAACAAGTCATCAATCCAGCAGCATTTAGCAAGCCATCAATGTTCTTGACTGGTATGGGATGCAATAATTTACAACACCGAATGTCATTGTCCTTAACAAATTTCTCACTTATAAATAATGTTGATGCACCACAGTCTACAAGTGCTTTTATGTCTGCTTGTCTGTTCTTTCCTTTCAATGTAACTGGAATATAAAAATGCTCAGATTTGGATCGTATATACACTTCAGTTACATCAGCGAAAGTAGAAAGAATAGAGAAATGATTGTTTGGGTCTAGGTCCACAGACTCTGACTTCAACCCTTCTAAAAACCCTTGCCTTCTTTAGAGGCGAGCCACTGCTCAAACCATTTTGGGGCTTTGGATTCCTCTTCGGCAGACGATGCCTTCACTTGCGCTGGTTTTGGTGCCTCTTTACAGTTCCTAGCCATGTGGCCTTCTCCACTGCATCTGTAACATTTGAAAGCACCAGGCTTTCCTTGCGGTTTGGGAGCGTTTTGTTGCCTCCCAGAGTCGACGTCCATAGTGTCACTGTCCTTGGGTCCAGCCCTTGAGGAAGAAGGAACTCCACTAGTAGACTTGGGAGTCCACCAGGTGTTTTGCTTCTTCTCTGCATCCAACTCTTCGAAGTTTTGCCCAATTTTGACTGCTCTTTCAACCAACTTGTTGAAAGTGTTCTTTTCTTTGAGCGCAACATATGCGAGTTGTTCTTTGATCTGGGATTGTAGGCCAGATCGGAATTTGAGGTGGAGGTTGTAGTCAGAGAAGTTTGTGAAAACAGATTTCTGTTTAAAAGGTGCAACGTATTCAGGTACTGTGCTAGAGCCTTGCCTAAGGGTCTCTAGTTCTCGGATAGCCTTTGCTTCTTTGTTTTCATCTTTGAACATGCATGAGAATTCTTCCATGAAAACTGCAAAAACTAATTCTCCTGCAGCTTGTTGTTTGATGTAAGGTTCTGCCCATTTTCTGGCATTTCCTTTTAGGTAAGATAAAAGAAGCGAAAGGTGTTGTTGTTGCATAGCATTGGGATATTGTGAAAGGTAGAGTGAAACTTGTGCCAAGAATGTTTCAATATCGATGGAGTCTTTCTCTCCAGTAAACTCCGTGGGTTTAGCGATTTTCAAAGCTCCTCCAGGTTTTGTAGATTCCTTCTTCTTCAACTCTGCTATTTCTTCTTGTTGTAGACGAAGTTGTGTCTGAAGTTCATCATTTTGTTCTGATAAATTGTGATTCAAATCTTGAATCCTCCGGAGTTGCTCTTGCATAGGAGCAAGTGCCTGTTGCACCATGGTGTTGATGTATTGTGCCAATTCTTGGGCATTCTCAGCAGGGACAGCAGACATAGTGCCAGTTGTTTTCTGGAACCCGATTCACTGATGTCTGTGGTTGACTAGTTGTAATGGTCAACCCAAAGGGGAAAGATGATGAAAGGAGGAATATGGAAAAGGATACATAAATGGAAAACTGAGCGGTCCCCAATATCTGATTGGATCTACCACGTACTCAGGTCCTAAAGGGTTCTTTAATCAACCCAACTAGGCACTTCCCTATTTACCGACTAAAAAAGGATGTATGTAAAGGTTTTCGTAAACCTTCCAAGTGGGAAAAACTTCAGGAACAGGTGCTCTTCCAGCTGAAGCTTACAAGCGACTGTCTATCATGAACAAGGAGACAATTCCACTAAATACTCAGAAAGAAGACTAGACCTTCTATCGTACGAAAGTGAAAGTGTAATGTAAAAATGAAACTATAGTAGAGCTCAGCAGGCAGGGTCTTGGGCCAGCACTGAGGTCGCAGATCAAATGCCTAATGTCATCTGTCCTCTGTCTACTGGCAGCAGCAATGTAAGGCTGGGCCTGGTAGAGGTCTACTAACTATGAAAGATGTATGTATGAATGCGCTCAAAATGAGCAAAGGATGATGCGAAGAGGATTTAGTTTTGTTCCAGTCTTTACAGCGAAATGTGCTGTTAAAGACAGGTACAGAAAGATGATAAGACTTCTTTGAAGTTAACGTCGACAGTTGTCGAGGCCAAAATCAAAAAAGAAAGTAGTGCAGTGGTATACGAGTCAGAGTCCCCTATAGTTCAAACCTAATGTCACAACCCTTATAACCACTTAAGGCACGGGCAGAGACTAGGACTCAAACTGAAGGTTATCACAAGAGAGAAGGAAGCAGGTACATCTTGGTTGCTACACTTGGTAGATACAAGAGGTTTGAACTAAAGAACTACTACGGCAAAACTAGCTAACTATATACACATATTGAAACTGAGATATAAACTGAGTTCTAAACTACTAGCCAATCAGAAAATAGAAGTGAGAATCGTACAATATGATATTGTGACATTGTTGATGACATCATAATCTAGAAGGTTCTAAGATCACGTGACACTATCTTATCTTATCCGATAGCATCATAGAAGATCTCTTCATCTTCATCAGGGAGTTTGACTATAGAAGTGGATGTAGGGATTTCAATAGGGTTAGGGTTTGTCTTAGTGCTGGGTTTAGACGCTTTAGGAAAATTGAGGAAAGAATAATGGTTTGTATGAGGAATTCATGACAGATAGTTTGCTATCATACTAGCTAGATTGTAGTCTTTACACTGGTGATGCTGATGATACCGATGGTGCTGTGAGAAGCACTAATGATGAGCGGTGTGATAGCATGTACAGATGACTATGATAGCACTGTATGTTGAGGGACAGCAATGAGCAATGGCATGATAACAATGTTAGCGATGATACTGATGCTTAGCAAAGATAGCAGTGAAAGCGATAAGTATAGCGATGATAGTGTCGAATAGCAACAAGTATAGCGGAACAGCAAAGACTGTCAAAGAACTTTTTAGAGATAATGGATTTCAAAGAAGATGTATTTTGAATAGCGATAGCGGTAGCAGTATGGGGATCCCATCAAATGAGTGATATGATGTAAGAAATAATAAGTGACTTCTCCTACTGATGTACGGTAGAAGGGGAGTAAAGTATGAGTCTCAGTAGGTAGGAAATTATATACCTAAGTAATAGTGATGGAGACGGAAGGGATAGGAAAACCACACAGTAGACATGTAATAAGGATGTACTACATGTTACAAAACATAAGGCAAGGAAATTTACATACCGGCACAGCTAGGTGGACATAGGATGGAACAGAATTCATGAGCCTTTAGGTTGCCTAATGGGTCTCGGCAAGTCATGGGAGCTGTGCATTGTAAAGACAACGATCTAGCTAGGCTGATAGCGGACTACCACCTAAGCTAGTATATGTCGAAAGCTTGCCTAGCTGCTATACTTGCTGTGCAAGAATGTTTGACCTGAGGGGGATGCTAGTTGGATATAGTCTGAGTTGCCTAATATAGCGTGATAGGGGCTGATGATAGTGAGAAAGTTGCTGAAGTTGCTGAGATGGTTTCTGAGGGTAGCGTGATGTATGCCAAAGCTGCATGTGGCATGGGAAAATATTACTAAGCAGTGGTAGAGTGGTATAACAGTATAGTGAAGGTATTGCATGCAGTGAGATAAGGATTTATTGTGATTTTTGATAAGGATTGTATTTAGTATAATGATTGAAAACTATACCAAAAGGTAATAGTGACTTCTCCTACTGAGTATACAGTAGAAGGGTAGTGAAGTACGAGTCTCAGTAGGTAGGAAATTATATACCTAAGTAATAGCTACAGAGATGGAAGGGATAGGAAACTGTGCAGTAGACATGTAATAAGGATGTACTACATGTTACAAAACATAAGGCAAGGAAATTTACATACCAGCATGGCTAGGTGGACATAGGACAAAACAGAATTCTTGAGCCTTTAGGTTGCCTAATGGGTCTCAGCAAGTCATGGGAGCTGCGTGCAGCACAGGAAAGTTGCCATAGGGTGGCTGCTAAGCTGCAGTGAGGCTGCTGGAGCTCAGAACGGAGCCAGAGATAGGGGTAACACAGGTGAAATGAGCTTGGTAAGGGACGGAGAGGCTGAGGGGTATGGATAATGATAGGAAAATACTTTGGGCTTGATACCTATATGAAATAGGGTCATACAAGCTTATAGCAAGTTTGACTGGCACAGCGTGGCACAGGAAAGTTGCCATAGGGTGGCCACTAAGTAGCAATGAGGCTGCCGGAGCTTGGAATGGAACCAGAGATAGGGGTAATGCATGGAAAATGGACTTGGTAAGGGATGGAGAAGCTGAGGGGTAAGGATAATGATAGGGGAATACTCCAGGCTTGATACCTATATGATAATGGGGTCATACAAGCCTATAGCAAGTTTGACTGTCACAGCACCCAGCCTCTTGAAGCCACTCATCAGTCTCATAAGCAGGCAGCTCTACCTGACCATCCAGAATCACACCATCAAAGTGCAGAACATCCACATCATAAGGTGCACCCCCCTCCAAGTCATCCTGGTCTGGATCAGAAGGATTAAAGAATGGAATCTGCTCTGACAAGTTCTGGAGGGCAAAGAGTGCCTGCATTAAATGGTAAGTATCCTGGATATTAGATCCTTCAGTGATGGGAAGTGACCCTTAAGGGCACAAAATGCATGCTTGACAGTGATTTGAATTGACAAGAGATGCTGGTTGAACTTGCGGCGACGAGACTTTTCATGTGGTGGCTCATTCCTGATCTCAGGCTCTGTGAAGGGCCATAGCACATACAGAGATGATGGATAACCTATCTGATAGTCAGGATATCAAAAAGGTAAGACACAATGTGATAGTCCAGCTGGCGCTGGCCTTGCATAGGTCTATTTCCATTATTGTCTAGCCCCTATACTGCATAGTGCGACCACCCCTAACCCTACTACTATCGATATATACAGTTACCAAGGATACCACACCCTTGCCAGGTTACCATACTGCAGTACTGAGCCACATTCCATGAGCCAATGCCCATCAAATGCCCATGCCATGCCAACTAGTTCCATTTGGTGCATAGTATATTCCCATCTACTACTGTTAATCCCATGGCAAGCCTTATTACATGTAGAACGTGTGCTGCAGCACATGCAGCACTATTACATACCACTACAGCTAAGTTTCGCATACTCACTACTACTCTCGCCTATTGATTCTGCATACTTATGAAGTATGATAAAAGACTGCTGACTTCTCCTCCGTACTACACTCCCCTTCTACCATACATCAGTAGGAGAAGTCACTATCTACCTTTGGCATACTACTCGTGCGCTAGAGTATTCATTCATTATATCTTATATCATATCACTCATTTGACAGGATCCCCATACTGCTACCGCTACCACTATTCCAATACATCCTCTTTGAAATCTATCATCTCTGAATACTTCAAACAGTCTTCACTGTCCCACTATACTCGTCGCTATTGATGCATTCATTGCTATACTCATCGCTTTCACCACTACCATCGCTAAGCATTGGCATCATTGTTATCTCGCTGTTGCTCTTTGCTGTCCCTCAGCATACAGTGCTATCATAGTCATCAGTACATGCTATCACACCGCTCATTATTAGTGCTTCTCATAGTACCATTGGAATCATCAGCATCATTGGTATCCATTATACACAGCACACTTTAGCATGGGCATCCATGGTTTTTGCAGTGCTATCAGCAGCATTGCTACCACTACCTTCAGCAACATCTTATAGCAGTATCACACGTCTTACATTAGCATTTGACAGAGTATATCCACTGGCAACCCCTCAGGTCAAATGTTCTTGCTCTGCAAGTATAGCAGCTAGGCAGACTTTGACATATACTAGCATAGGTGGTAGTTTGCTATCATACTAGCTAGATTGTAGTCTTTACAGCGCCTTGTGAGCCATACTGAAGGAGAAAGCATGCCAGTTGATATTGGACTGCATGCTGTAGTTTCTTGCCAGTTGATTGGAAGATGGGATTTTGCTCAAGCAGATGGATGAGACAGTCAAAGGTGGGCCATCCAACCCTGAAAGATATCAGTGAAGATAGTGCTAATGATTTAATAGAAAACATACCTGTATTCATGTCGAAAATCTCAGTCTGGCCAGCTCAGGGAATTCTCGAAGAATTCAAAACACTTTCTCCATTGATTATATGGGCTGTGCAAGACACCAGACAGCATATTTTCAAGTACTTGAAGCACCATGCTTGTTCTTATGAGAGATGTGGCAGTATGGTGAATGTGGTCATCATTGTTGCTGTCAGGAAAAATGAGGTGCTCAAGTTCAAGGTGAGTGCATTTTGAGATGCCTAACATAGATGATGAGGCAGAAAGGACAGTTAAGAGCTCACAAAACTCTCATTTGTGCTGCATAATGAGGACAGCGTGTTGTGCAATGGCGGAGTGACAAGATGGAGTAAGCTTAGCTTCAGCTGTCTAAATGGGGTCTCACTGGTTGGCTATGTTGTTTGGCTTAAGGCACAGTGGGACTTGACACATCCTGAACTTGACATCATAAGAATTGAGCACGCCTCAACTCCCTCGTTGGTTTTGCAACAACTGAGTTCACTGATGCCCACCACCAATTAATACAGAATTGCACAACTGGCTGAAGGATACATCGATTGGCAATTGTATACACCATAAATCGCATCTTTATTATCAGAGCTTGAGTGATCAGTGACTAGTAAAGTCTGGTTGTGCTTTTCTGTTTTGGTACAGTAGACATGCTCATAATGCATAGACTTTTCAGGATCCCAACAATGTTCCTATGTAATTGTATACATATTGCATATTGCATAATGCATGACCTCAGCATGACTTGTATGCATTATGAAGTGTGAAATTACAGCTGTTTGCATATATGTTGGCAGTTGTGCTGTTTTTTTTGTTCAATTAGGAAACTTAAGACTTAGTGAAAATCATACTATCAACAGCTAGCATACAGCATGCCATTTTGCAAAATCAGCCGTGATGTCAAACTTACAGCAATCCAACTACACAAATGTGAACTTTTGAGCCTTCTGGACATCCTGGATTGCTGCGGACTTTCAGAACAGACTTGGTCTTGCATCTTGAAGCTCTAGCAGGAAACTGGTGATGTTGTCAACCCTCAGCCTCACAGAGCACTCCATGGTCATCTGCATGTGTTGGATCACGAGGATATTGATTGCTTGCTGTGTCTTGTCAGACAGAATCCTAACTACTTCTTGGACGAGTTCATGCACCTCCTGAAAACAAATCGATTCATATCTGTCCACTTCACAACAATATTCCATGAGCTTGAGCATGCTGGTGTAAGCTACAAGAAACTCAAGCAGATTGCCTCAGAATGCAACAAGATTTGTCATGCTGAGTTCATCACATGCATGGCTCAATATTGTTACGACTGGGATGGGCTTGTTGAATGACGGTTCAAAAGAGAACAGCGGTCGCTAACGTAGTAACGCTTTACGTAGAAAAGACTACGACGTTATCAGACGACTGAGACAGGTTCGTGCTTGAAGCAAGACGAAACTGGCTAAGTCGAATATAATCGTGTTCAGACTAAGACTTAGGAGTGCTAAGACTTAGAAGACGACTTCACAATGATGACTAGAGTTGAGAGACTCTAGCGAAGGATGTTCCAGGTAAAACCCAGTAAGATTCAAGTGAGGAATCTACAAGTACAAGGAAGCCTTTAAATACTAAAGTACGTAGTAGCTTTAGGGCAGGCCTAGGACGTATGCTAATGACAGTTTAGCTGCATATAGTATACAATGACGTGAGTCAATAGAATGCAATAGAACATCGTAGAAAGTATGAGTCAAGAGAATGTCAAAGAATGATGACGTCAATAGAACGTTGTAGAACGGGATGGAATGAAGTATGAATGTACAGTCAAGTGACTGTGAGAGAAAGTCAAGGTCATATGACCGTGTAAGAGTACAACCGATAAGGTAATAATGACATAAGCGATAGGAAAATGAATAGGAGGCGTACGACAACTTGTAACAAATATGAAGCATCGGAGCTAGGATTCATTGATGAGACATTGAAGGATGAACAGACACCTGGTAGGTGCTATGGACAAGCCAAGACAGGCAAACATGTGGAGATAGACCAAGTATTTGTGTGGGGATGATGAACATCAACAGAAACCCTTCTCACACTAGATGGGATTGTTGCTGTAAAGACTACAATCTAGCTAGGCTGATAGTGAACTACCCCCTAAACTAGTACATGTCAAATGCTTGCCTAGCTGCTATATTTGCAGTGCAAGAATGTTCGACCCAAGGGGGATGCTAGTTGGATATAGTCCAAGTTGCCTAAGATAGTGAGATAGGGGCCAATGATAGCGAGATAGGGGCTGATGATAGTGGTAAAGTTGCTGAGATAGTTTCCAAAGGTAGTGTGACATATGCCAAAGCTGCGCGCGGCATGGGAAAATATTACTAAGCAGCAGTAGAGTGGTATAGTGAAGGTATTGTGTGCAGCAGGATAGGGATTTATTATGATTTTTGATAAGGATTGTATTTTGTATAATGATTGAAAACTATACTGAAAGGTAATAGTGACTTCTCCTACTGAGTATACAGTAGAAGGGTAGTAAAGTATGAGTCTCAGTAGGTAGGAAATTATATACCTAAGTAATAGCTACAGAGATGGAAGGGATAGGAAACTGTGCAGTAGACATGTAATAAGGATGTACTACATGTTACAAAACATAAGGCAAGAAAATTTACATACTCGCATGGCTAGGTGGACATAGGATGGAACAGAATTCTTGAGCCTTTAGGTTGCCTAATGGGTCTCAGCAAGTTGCAGGAGCTGCACACAGCGCAGGAAAGTTGCCATAGGGTGGCTGCTAAGCAGCAATGAGGCTGCTGGAGCTTGGAACGGAACTGGTGTGACAGTCCAGCTGGTGCTGGCCTTGCATAGGTCCATTTCCATTATTGTCTAGCCCCTATACTGCATAGCACTGTGACAGTCTAGCTGGTGCTAGCCCTGCATAGGTCCATTTCCATTATTGTCTAGCCCCTATACCGCATAGCGTGACCACCCCTAACCCTAATGGTATCAATATATACAGTTACCAAGGTTACCACACTCTTGCCGGACTACCATACCACAGCACTGATACACATTCCATGAGCTGATGCCCATTGAATGCCCATGCCATGCCAACTAGTTCCATTTGGTGCATAGTATATTCCCATCTACCACTACTAATCCCACAGCAACCTTTATTACATGTAGAACATGTGCCGCAGCACAAGCAGCACTATTACATATTGCTACAGCTAAGTCTCGCATGCTCACTACTAATCTCACCTATTGATTCCACGTACTTACAATGTATGATAAAAGACTAGTGACTTCTCCTCCATTCAACACTCTCCTTCCACCGTACAGCAGTAGGAGAAGTCACTTACAATCATTTTTCTTATATCATATCATTCATTAGACAGGATTCCCGTACCGCTACTGCTTTCACTATACACAAAATATATCTTCTTTGAAATTCAAATATCTCTAAGAATCCTTTGACGGTCTTCGCTCTTGACACTTCCCTTACCACTATCCTCACTAAGCACTGGTATCCATTGGTATCATCAGTATTATTGTCATCACGCCATCTCTCTTCACTGTCCCTCAGCATACAGTGCTATCACAGTTATCAGTACACACTACCACCGCGCTCATCGTTGGCACTCCTCATGGTATCATCAGTATCACCAGCATTATTGGTACCTATCTTTCACAAGGCGCTGAACGTTGGCATCCACAGAATCCATAGCGCTATCAGCAGCAATGCTACCACTAGCATTGGCATCACTTTATAGGAGTATCACAAGTCTCATATCAGCGTTTGACGAAGTATATTCACCAGCAACCCCTCAGGTCGAACATTCTTGCCTTGCAAGTATAGCAGCTAGGTAGACACTCAACATATACTAGCATAGGTGATAGTTTGCTATCATACTAGCTAGATTGTAGTCTTTACAGTGGGAATCTCGGAAACTGCAGGTCCGAGGGTCTGAAACCTCGGAAATGATGGAGTTTGGTGGAAACTTTGTAAAAATGACTATTGACAGGTCACAGAATGTTTGACCATCACACCGTTCTTTTTGTTTTTGGGCCCCTGATGGATGCTTGGTAGCTCTTTCAACATCCTTTGCATTCCATGGGTCTCATTGCCCTGGATAATCTCTTGCTGGGAGGCTACAAGGTATGTTGCAATCCCTACACCTTTTGATGTCTCTAATGCCTCTCTCCTTCACCCTCCACATCATCCTTGATGATGTGCTTGCTATCTTGCTCATTCCTGGTCTGATTCTGGCCATTCTTTTTTGTTTTTGGGCCTCTGATGGATGTCTGGTAGCTCTTTCAACATCCTTTGCATTCCATGGATCTCTTTTCCTTCTCATTGCCCTGGATAATCTCTTGCTGGGAGGCTACAAGGTATGTTGCCATCCCTACACCTTCTGATGCCTCTCTCCTTTACCCTCCACTTGACAATGTGCTTGCTATATCGCTTGTTTTCAGTCCAAATATTCACCTTCCTTCAATGCTCACTCTTTTAATGGACATCTGATGTCATTGTTGAGATCATCTATGGTTCTCATGCAGGTCCTTTTGGTCTACACCATCATTACTCCAACCTCGTGTTGATCGGTCTTTGCCACTGCTTACTTATACTCTTCATATGACATGTCCTTGCTTAGGTCCCACATTACCACCATCATAGTCCCCCCAAGAAAACAGATGTCAACATCATCAAGGGTCACCATGACTCTTCTCAGTAGTTCTATGGGTCTTTGTACCACCAGATCATCACTCTCCCAAATACAAGACTTGCAGCTTTGCAGGGAGCAAGAACAGTGCCAGATTTGAGGTATGACACTTATTCTTATGATGGTCTCTTACTCACTATCATCAGACAATTCTCAACATATGCAGAAGCTTGCTGAGGCCCAGTTGGAGGCTGTGCATGAGTCCTTGGAGACAATGGACTTTGGAGATGAGGTCATTGACAATAGCAGAGATCAGTTCGCTAAGGATGAGCCTGTGGGTAGCCCCCTTCTATCTGAATTTTTCAAGACATGCTCTCAAGAACAGTAAGTATTCTTTCCCCTCTACATGGTATCTAATGTTGATTTCTAGGGAGCCTCATGTATGCAGGTGCATTGATGTGCAGACCCAAACACAATGTTGCCAGCATGCCAATGCTGTGTGGAAGGAGCAGATGCCCATCCTTGTCAATGGCTACTTGGCATGGAGACATGGAGCGCCAACCATTGATGACAATACCATGGTGTCCATAATATTCCATGTTGATGTCATTGGAATTTTTGGTGAGGTTTCATTCTCCCAATATGTACATGGCCCCTACTTATGCTCAATCACACATTAAAATTTTTGCACATGCCATCACCATTCAACAGTATCCTATCTGTTATCTGATATTACCCTCATAATCTGCTTTCTGGTAACTAGTATTACAGGACAGACAATCTCTTAGAGACTATCATGATGAACCTGAGACATTAGTGTGGAGCACCCAGAGTACATATAATTTCACCTTCACACTGCAGATTGCCAATGCACCCTTGCCTATATAGAAAAAGACCCAAAATCAACAGCCAACCCAAAGCCAGGAAGAAAAGATGAAGAAAGCAGCCTGACAAAAGCAAGATGGACAGTACTCCACACCCTTGTATTGAATTCATTATATTGCTTGAGTCATACCAGTGCTTACTATTTACTTTTCTTAAATTTTCTTAGGCACCCTAGTGGGGGACACCTAGTGCAGACCCAAGACTCAGATATATGGGACATGGACATGGACCTGACTTTGGATGCATCAGACTCCCTTGGACTTCGACTTCACAATGGACTCATTGGAATATTTTGCTGAAGGCAACTGAGATACATTGTACATGAAGAAGACACTATGGTACAAGAGCTAGAGGAAAGATGTTGAAAGAAGGAAGTACCTAGCCCCTGGCCTTCCTGTTGAGATGTCCATACATCATATTCAGCTTGTTAGTGACCTCAGCCATCAGCCCCTGGATAGTGTGAAACTTTGCATGAATACCCTGGAGCTTACCAGCCAGCACCAAGTCATTCCATGCAGACCCAAATTTGCCAATGCGAAATCTTCCTCCACCTCTGCCAACTTCCTTTTCCTAGCAGGCATCATTACAGTGGCTCAAAAAACTGTCCACATGTTTTGACATGTTTCACCATCTATGATATTGTGTGAGAACAAACAAATGCCTCAAACACATGCTAGTACCACATTGTAGTATGGCTTCAGGGCTTCCATTTGAGCCCTACACCATGGGAATCTGTGGAGATATGGTGGAGATATAAGGCTTACAAAATGATGACTCATGCAGACAGTTTTTTGACTCAAGTATTTTACAGTGATAATCAGGTATTCTAGTACTTTGTGTGACCTCTCTTGGCTTTAATTAGTTTCTCTATCCTTTATTATGTTATTTTAAAACTATATCTAACTATATAAACCAGAATATCTCATATGTAATAGTTATAATCACTATGACAGCTATCTCGTGTGCTCAAAGGGATAATACACATACTCTGTCCTATGCTGGCTTCTCTTTTAGAACTGGAGTCAAGTTTACTATGGCCAAGGTTATCAAAGAAAGCCACTCAGATGAGGAAAACTCCTGCAAAGGATGTCCATCCAAGCTCACCTCTACTGATAAATGGGCTATCATCCAACAAATGACCACATGAAAGGCTGATAATGCTGTCCAAGCCACACATTGTATCAGTTCCACCATCACCACCACTCTCTCTTCACATACTGCAAGGAAATTTTCTCAATGCAGCTTATCTCAAGACTGTAACAAACCTCTTCTCTCTATCCAGCATAGACAGAAAAGACTAGTCTTTGCCTTAGCTCATCAAAACCATACATATATGACTGTAATAAACCTCTTCTCTCTATCCAGCATAGACAGAAAAGATTAGTCTCAGCCTTGGGTCATCAAACTGGACTGTAGAGGACTAAAAGTGTGTTATATTGTCAGATGAGACCAGAATTAGTAGTATTGGGTCATATGGGAAGGTATATGTATGGTTTTAATGAGCTAAGGCAAAGACTAGTCTTTTCTGTCTATGCTGGATAGAGAGAAGAGGTTTGTTACAGTCTTGAGATAAGCTGCATTGAGAAAATTTTTTAAGACAAAGGTTCACTTTAGACTAAGGCAAAGGAGTACTAAGTCTTAAATATGATTCAGACAACTAAGGTTGCAAGGCCTTAGTGAAGGAAGTTCCAGGTAAAACCCAGTAAGATTAAAGTAAAGAACAAGAGACAAGTACACTGTGCTTAAATAGGGTAGCTATGCACACACAGACCAAGAGTACCAAAAGGAGCATGGGAAATGAGACATGAGAATGTAAGTGTGTATCCTAAAGAGAAAGGCAGTTATAGTACAGATGTGTTGAGATGTAAGATATACAAGGCAAAGATGACATAAGCAGAGACATAGTGAAGAAGAGGGGAAAATGAATAGGGGGCACATACAACTGTAACATCTGGACCCAATACATACATGTACCTACCTTCAGATGCTTCAGACATTTACCTTCATCTCTAACATTAAGAGCAATACTTGGGAAAGGGGCACAGTGTACAAGCTGAGGCCAAAGCTCTTTGGATCCCTTACCTTTTGAGTATGACCTTAATAGCAAGTTTGATTGTCACAGTAGTTTTGTCAAAGTATGCTCAAAATTGAAGGTGTGAGTTTGAATATACTGTTCAGGTTGTACTCAAGGGGGTTGAAGATGGAAGGACTTGGCCTCAGCTCATGCACTGTGCCCCTTAGCTGAGTATAGTGCCCTTAATTTCTATAGGGTCATGCATGTTCAGAGAAAGTCCAGGTATAGGGATACAAGGTTCAGATGTTATAAACCAAAGGCCAGTAGACTTCTGGATTGTTGGATTTAGAGTATACCAGCAACTTGGAGCTCAAGACTGACAAAGCATGCAGCAAGATTTATAATGTTTTGGTTATGTAGAAACCCATCCAAAAGCACTAATATTTTATAGTATATAAGAGTAGTTTACAATTCTTGTACATTACACATTATCTACAGGTTCCCTGTACACCTCAGTTTGGTCATACTTTGACAAATGTGTCTGAGGCTTGCAGAAAACTCATCATGGATGTAGGAAGTGGAGAGTGGTAAAGGCTACTATGGACTAAGTCTAGAGTAAAAACAAATGTTATAGACTATGCAAAGGTAGAGCCAGAGATATGACTGAGGATGGAGATCCAAGGTTCAGAGTTAGATGAGAGACTTAGCTAAAGTCCAGAGGATATTCAGAGGCAGACTAAGTCCAGAGGAATGAGTAGAAACTAAGTTGATATTCAAACTGAGGTACTACAGGAAGCTTATATGACAACACTAAGTAAAAGTGGCATACAGTGGCTCAAAAAAATGTCCCAATGTTTGTGGATTTTCATGTAATTGCTTTACTGTGAGTCAGGCATGGAAATACAACTAAGCTATAGGGAGGTGTTAGAAAGCCCTGCTTCTTGCCTTCATTATTGGTCCCTATGGCATGGGAATCTGCTGACACTGTGCAAAGATATGGTCATTTTCATTTAGTGATTCATTTGTCAGTGGATTCCCACACCATAGGGACCAATAATGAAGGCAAGAAGCAGGGCTTTCTAACACCTCCCTATAGCTTAGTTGTATTTCCATGCCCTCACTCACAGTAAAGCAATTACATGAAAATCCACAAACATTGAGACACTTTTCTGAGCCACTGTATACTGTGCTCAGCTGCTGTCCAAAGGAAGGATGAGAGAATGACTGTTATTCACCTGAGTAAAAGCAGTGTATACCACACTACTACATAGTCAGATAAAAAGTAAATATTAATGACAGTAAGTGCATACCTCAGCTACTATCCAAAGGAAGGATGAGAGACTAACTGAGGGAAAATTACATGACAAGGGTCCATTATATGATAAGAAAAATGAACTTACTAAGACACCATGAGGCTTGCTTGAGAAATCATCAGGAAAACCCTCCCTCGACAAATTATGTTAAATAACAATAAATGTCGATAATTTCTGACTATTATCAGACATTATCAGCCTTAGGAGGGTTATGGCGCATAGAAGTACTTTTTTACCCCCTCGAGAGTAATGTATAATTGTCAATAATTAGTTGATATCACAAGCAATTAGAGTGAAATTCAGAAAGAATATGTTGAATCACGAAGCGGAAATCAAGCATTTCAGACAGTGTTACAATAAAAAGAATAGCATTTGATTAAAAGACGTATACAAAGTAACTAGAAACACGGGGACAAGCTGACGGAGACCAGGGTATATGAAAACGAGTGATCAACAAATCTGGGAGCAAACTGACGGAGACCAGGGTATATGAAAGGAGTGACCAACA
>MU172958.1:3983-55196 GCA_016695475.1 Suillus decipiens
GACGCCCGTAAATCTGCCTCAACCTATCTCAATCTCCAAGCTCATTTTTTCCTCTAGCTTTATTTCTGACATCCCCGCAACTTGATTACCTCAGGACGTTACCTATGCCATCTGGCTTCTTCGTTACGGAAGCCAAGCTTTACAATATCTCGAATAATTTTCCCCAGGCAGTATGCGAGATGTATGCATGCGGCAAGTACCTCCAGTGAGTAAATCCTGCCAGCTTTTATGTTCACACTTCCAATTTGCCACTTCATCTCAGGAAAAAGGTCGTCCGCGGTGCTCTGACTAATGGACGTGAATGGATTTTTATTTTCATGAAGTTCAACGACAATTATGACGGAGCCTCCTATCAGCGATCCAATATAGTGAAGTTCGATACTGTGAGCAATTCCGATGGCCAGTTGGTGATCCCTGGGTCATGGCCTGATATACTTGCTGCTATTTTGTCACATTGGGTCAGTTTGGTGCTAATATGCGTGTTGAATTGTTAATTGATTCGGATCATAGATACAAAATAGCTTTGCAGACCTGAAAAGTGATGATTGGTTTGAGGTGGTGCAGCGTACGGGATGATGCACTACAATGTCTTGCGTGGATTCAGATCTTGGACAAACGCCTGAACTGTAAGGGCGGTATTCGATACACTCGTTTTCAATGATAACTCGTGAGGATTCGAGCGGCCTTCGCCTAGCCGACCTCAATGTTGATTTCGTAGTGAACAGTACTAACAGTACTAGTAAAAGCAGTTGTAAGTAGGTTCACAGAATAACGGCCACAATCTGCTTACGATTGGTTGACCATTCTACTCTAGATGGACAACATGCTGTTTCCCCGTCCTCTCCTATGAAATGCAGGGTAAGTATTCACATTGAGTCGAAGACATATGATCGAGGCTTATTTGGAAGGAGATTGACGTGAGTACTTCGATTCAATGACTCTGGTGAGGAATGGAACGTACGGTGATAAACGAATGCTGCTCCTGGCCTTAACGCACTGAGAATCCGAGACACGATGATGAGGCCGGCGATGGCATTCCACTCAATTTCGAACGCATGAAACAAAGTACTCTACCCGCCACGGCAAGACGAGACCCATAGTATGGCTTAGTGTCAGCTCGTAAAGATACTGGAATGGCGCTGTCTATGGTAACCGATATAGATGTGGAGTAAACACCCTGTGGTAGGATGGACAGCCATGTATGTGGATTGGCATTGGCTTCAAACCTTCAAATGAGAGGGCTGCATTAGAATGGCAGCAGACTGAGTAGAGGATGCAGAATCGATTTATGGATTCACACAGCTGCTCTAATGAGGCCACACTAGTCCTGTAACACGATGTCGGCCTAGTTCAAACAGTAAATAAATGTTGCGTGCTGAGCGTCGAGCGCTGAGTACTAGTAAGCAATTACCCAAGTCACCGGTTGCGCACAGCCTCCACGTTCGTTGGCTCCTCATTGCAAATAGTATTGCTATCCAAATATTTCCCGGCCTCATCGTTCACCGCAGCGTGCTGCAAGGCTTCCTCGTTGAGCACGACCAAATCGGTCATACTTTATCGTGTCTTCAACTGATGACTGTCCACCGTCCACCAGACTCTCGTCTCCTGTCCAACCTTATAATACACGAAAAGGAGTATACGAAACATCTATCCGCTCTTTTCCCCATCAATCAGAAGGAACGTACTGAGGCGAGCAGCGGCCGCATCAAGCGCCATAGATTTGATGCCATAATATGATAGCATAGCGGGATTGTCATGAGGCGAAAAAACGGCATGGAACGGAGGCATAAAATCTTGTACATCCTGGAGGAGTCGTAGTACATTTTCAACGCGACCAACGCAGTCTTTGGCATTCTGTTGAGGTAAATGGTAGTCGACGACCTCAATAACGGGGCTTTGATCTGTTTTCGCAACAATAACAGTTTGGTCTAGTGCCTCCAGTTGCTCCCTGGTCTTCTGGAAGTCGAGGGGATCGATACCCCAGTAAGGCTCCAAATCTCGGTATATCTCGTCATATTGGTCTGGAAGTTGGACGTTGTGTGTCACCACGTAGTCCCACCTACGAGTCCAATTTCTATGAAGCTCGTTTGGCGTTTACATGCTGGCCACGTACCATTTCTCGAAGTGAATAGGAGGAGGTCTGTGATATCTTCGTTTGTATTCCGCGACAGCTTCGCCTAGCGTCTTGCTTGCGCGACCAAGCTTTTTTGCCCAAGCCTCTTCTGCTCGCTCTATAAGCTCCAAAATTGGATGACGTCCGTCTGGGTTGACAACGAGCAACCCGTTGTCGCCATAATAGTGATCGCCAAGCGGAGGGGGCTGGATCGGAAGTTCCTCCTGCACTTGGCCAGCGCGTACAGTGTCATCGACCGAGTTGATTGGATCGTCCTTTGGAAGATAGACGTGAGATGTGAGAAGGTGTGGAAACGTGGGAGGATCCACATCTAGTGATGATGGTATGACCTCGATATTGTGATCGGATGGTGATGATACAACATTGTGCAAGGTGATCCCTAGAGCGCAGACAACCAGAACAGCTGCAACGGTGTGCAAGACTACCCTACCCATGCCAAGTATTGGGAACGATAAGTGGGAGAGTGTCGTTTACTGCCTGAAGCCGCAAATATAATGAACTTGCATAACCTCGTGCCAGGGCAACCAAGCAGGTACCAGTAGAAGTTCGCCGGATCTCCACTGGGAGATAGCATTCTTTTCATGTCAGGGAATTGCGGGCCAAAGTTTGGGGTCAGAGTCTGGGGCCCATGATGCCATCTGCAAGTCCAGAAAGCCAAGGATCTGGAAAAGATCAGTACCGCGCGCCTGGGTCTGTCCGAGTTTGTTGCAAATACTAGCAGAGATTTGTGGGATGTAAAGGTCGTATTTCATGTACATGCACGAATGTGTGACCAGCCTATCCGTAGGCTAAATGATGCTTATAGCGGACTTTGAAACACATTTCTAGTAGTAGAACCATAACGCATATGGAATAACATACGAACTTTTCTCGATAACGAAGAAGATAGCAACCACGTTGGTTGGTTCTGAACCTCAACCTCTCTTCTCCCTCGTGAGGTTGCTCGACTCTACCTATTAGAGTCAAATGTCTATGGGGGCCAGTGCTAGACAAACAGGACCCTGCGCGGATGTGACTTCCGCGCAAAGAACTAGTCGATAGTGGATGTACGAATGGGTACCATGTAGACAGAGTGACGAGAGCCATAGACAACTTCCGGACCAGTGGGCTGCGAATGTGGTGGCAATGACGAGCAAATGGTGCTAAGGTCAGCAGTGATGCAGGATTAACGGTGAAAGATGGGGATCATGTAGTTTCAAAACGCCGCAGAGGCCTTACACTGGACAGCGAGTAGAATTCATTATTGATCACTGCGTCAGCTTCCTTTGTCAACGGACGGTCCCCAGGATGAGTATACCAACATTGCTCGATAAATGGCCAGTATTCTCCAGGGAGTTCAGGATACCGAGATCTGGAAGGCGTTTGCGACTTGGCTATGCAAAATATGATGGCGGCATCATTCGTAAGGTAATAGTAGGGCACTTTGCCGGCAAGGACCTACGAGAGTGGGACTCATGATATGAATGAGGTTAAAATTAAACCGGACATACCTGCAGCATGATACCGCCGAATGAATACATGTCGCTCTGCTTGCTTGGCCGAACTTGAGACCCATCCTCCCACTCTACAAGCAATTCAGGAGCCATCCATCGCAAGTTTCCCTTGAGCATGGATGTCCAGGAAGCCTGAGAGGCACTTATAAACTCAGAATACATCAAGGAAAGGCCGAAGTCAGCGACACATGCAGTGCCATTACCATGGATCAGCACGTTAGGCTAGCACTCACGTCTCAATGAAATTGGAATCGTCGAGAAGATCGAACTCACCCCAGTGAAGTCACCATGGATGACATTGTTGGCGTGAACTATGAGGAGCAGTTTTGGCTTGGTCGGGCAACAGCAAAGTCTATCACATACGATATTGCAGACCAGCTATGACATCTCTTAGCTAAATCTTCCATCAATTCTGTGGTCGACCCAAAATACATGAAGAGAAGACTCGCCAGCTGGAATCTCCTAACGAGAGTAAGAACCGCACCCTCGCGCTCCAGATAGGAAGTCAAGTTACCATTCTCTGCCCAAGGGCTGACTATTGCCATAAACGGGCCGAAGCCATACGTATAACCAAAACTATCAACCCTCATAAGCATCCGTCCAGGACTAGAAACCGTCAAGGCACTCAGCAACTGTCAACAGGCGAGCAGCAGCAAGGCATGAGGATCATAAGCATCTGTCAAGGACTAGAAACCGTCAATGCACTCACCCACTGTCAACAGGCGAGCAGCAGCAAGGCATGGGAATCATAAGCATCCGTCCAGGACTAGAAACCGTCAAGGCACTTACTTTCTGTCAACAGGCCAGCAGCAGCAAGGTACGGTGATCATAACTTGACGTGATCACCTCTGACCTCACCATCGATAGCACTGCAGGATCCCCTCCCAATGGCGTATCCGGTCTCATTCACCTTGCGATGCACATTCTATCTGTTGAAGTTCTCAGTACCCACCTTGATCTTGGTAACCTGCCTTCCTCCATTGAGCCACCATTTCACCGTGGAGAATAAGAATATGGAAGAAGGTATCGAGGAGGAGAATGGCATCGGGTTTAATAGAGACGCTGTCGAGCAAGACAGGCTGGGGCTTGACATCGAATGTGTATGACATCAAAGTGGGTTGAATCATAATCAACGAGTTGTTGACATCTTCTTCGTTGAGAATATGTCTGTCAGGTGACCTTTAAGCATCCAAATATTATACACAGCAAAGGTACAGACCTGTAGAATGCAGTCTCATCAGGACTGTTGTTGAACACCTGTAAGAACTGACTTCTCCGGAGATGGAACATGAACTGTAGATAGATGCTGAAATTATCCGTTAGTCTAAAGCTGACAGGGTCCTCTTTTCTGTAATCTGCAAACTTCCGGCAGAGACGGATGAGCATGCGGTCGAGCCAGTGTAAAACGTCTGGTGAGTCGTCTATTTCAGCTTTGAAGACAGCTATCCTTGCCATAAGTACGGCAGCGGCTTCTTGGTCGAAGGAGGAAGCAATGCTAGGGGAATTCGCTTCTGCAAAATTCCGAGCGATTGTGGCGACACGCAAACGCATTTGAAGACTCATAACCTAGCTGTAACCTAGCTGTAACCAATACATAGTTGCAAATTTACGCCACCCTCATCGCACTATTGGGGTATCAATCAGAGGATCACCTACGACCAGACGACGATCTCGGGGTTCACTGCTGGTATCGTCGATACTGGCACCACCCTTATTTACCTTGCCTCCGGTGTGTATCTAGGGTGTAGCAAGTAATAATGGTCTAATCAGTGTTCGATAGATGCCTTTCACAAGTACCAGGCTGCAACCGGCGCTACTTGGGACCAGGCGACTCATCTTCTCCATATTTCTCCCAACTGGTACAATGCCATACGGAACTTGGACTTCAATATTGGCTATGTATGTCAATTCTGTCAGCCCTTCATCCCTTGTTCACCACTCTGTCTGCACCGGATTGCACGATCTTTTTCTACTGAATAGCAGTGGGAGAGGAGAACACAGGGAGCCTATAAATTACTCATTCTCGAGTGATGTGTGCCTTTGGTATCTGCCGGGTACGATTTCCTTACATAAATGTCTTCTATAGGTCTGTTCTGACAGCCTTACACAAATCAATTTCATCCAAGTGCGACCCAACCACACAACTCCATCCTCTGACTTATCTTTGTGGGCATCCGCAACACTGTCTCCTTTCGCAGTTCATTGTCCTTGCACCTCTCCGAACAAAGCACAAACCTCCCAAGCCCTCCCTCCCGTCCTGCGAATATGCACACTGTCGGCGCTCAGCACGGAAATAGTACATGGTCGACGAATATGTGTCGATGAGCGTATACATATGTTCCGCATCTGGTCCACTCTTCTCTGCTTTCTTCGCATCTACGTATTGTTCGTCTGAGCCTCTGCGTCCTCCAAGTTGTTCTGGCTGCGAGAATTGTGAGCCGCTTGGCGTGTAATACATCCTTGGGTAGTGTTTAATGGTTCCACCGTATAAGTGACTCTCTGCCTCGTTTTTGTCGATCACTCCTTTGACCCCGACCAACCACGGTTGCACGGTGGTTATACGCCCAGATTTAGCATATAAAAACAGGGAAGGGGAAAAGATGAGGAGCAGGGTTCCAATGACAATGAGCGCGATGCCTCCCGCTCTGCTGCTGTTCGACACAATTCCTAGCCCGATAACAATGACCGGCCAGGCACAATACGGCATGAACCCGACAACCTTCCTCCTCAGTGACCGTGTAGTCGAAAATGCAACCTCCGGAAAGTTCTTCCATCTGATGGCTGCTGCCCGACAGCCTTCTAAAACGAGAGCTCCGTTCTCCGTCACACCAGCGACTTGGATCTCCGGAACAATGTCCCAAAGATTTGCGTCGTAGATGTCACTGTCAGCATACCAGCATGCTTCTGGAGTGGTGGTCAAGGGAAGCATGGACACCATGCGCTCGATGATACGGTCGGTGTCATTGGCCATTGACAACCTTGCGAGTGCCTTTAATTCGTCTTCATCGTCGTTCGGCTGAATGCGGTGCTCAAAAAAGCCCATGAGCGCATAGACTTGCTCCGCCTTGTGTGGCGTGTATGGCTTGTATACTTCGTCGGTGACAGGCCCCCCACCGATCATACCCCACTTTGGTTGGGGTGGGGGTGGAGGGCCAGAAGATACTGGAAGAGCTCGCATAGCGCGTCGCCATATAGCTTTTTTCAAGAGTACCAAGCGCTCCAGCCTGTCGAGCGGATCCTTCCCACCGTATGCATTAACAATTGCTTGTTCATCGTCGGAGTTCGTATAGGCCAGATTAGCCAACTCAAACAATGACAGTGGCTTGACCTCTTCCTGATCCCGGAACGTGTAGCAAAGCCGAGGGCTCAGGAGGGCTTCTGGAAAAGTCCATACACGTTCGCCATAGTTCCTCCAACACTCGTTCTCTCCAGATGCAAGTCTCCCAAGCACGATCAACGTCGTCTCCGCTCTACGGTAGACATCTGTCATGCAATACACATCCCGATTACGCTCCAACTCATCTAGACACTCCAGGTCGAGCCAGTAGGCATTGAATTGCTGTCCGAGCACTGCCGCACGAACTTTGTCTTTAAATTGTGCTATTTCTTCCTTGTCGCCCCGGGTGTAGACATCAAGGGCGCGGTAAGAGATGGCAATGAACTTGATATGGATGATGATTTCGCGATCTACACATCTAACCCACCCATCCTGGTCTAGGCTGCGGATCATAAGAATTCGAGGGTAACAAGCATGTGTACGGGTATTCATCTCATCCTCCTCCTTTATGACGCGCGACGAATGTTCCTTGCGTGAACGAGCAGCCCATAGCTGACCCTGAAAATGGCGAAGATACGGTTTGTAGTATCCAGTGTTGTATGATGAATCCTTATCGTCCAAAGAGTCATCTCCAACGTTGAAGTAAAGTTCTGTGAGAAACCAGATGATCGGCCATAATAGCTTCCATGTAAACCATACATATTTCCGGGTCCACTTGAAAAAAACCCCTCCTCCTATGGGGGAATGGGATACCAGCCACATGGCTAGTTTGCCTGCCTCACTGGCGTTGTCCTTGATGGCAACCTCAAATTCTCCGGAGGGAGTGACGGCTTGCACGATGAGTCTTCGGCAAATTCCAGTAGTGGGACTGATGTATCTCTGCTCTTGACCGTGAGTTTTGGGTTGTCCTATGTCATTGTAGCAAATGATATCCGAGTCTTTACGAGTGAGTGGGAGCAAGAGGACCCTCAGGCTATCCATTCCTATTCCTGTGAAAGTGTTGGTGTAATGATAAGTGCAAAGACTAAATAATTTTCGGGCTGTGAACTAGACTTACAATGAGGAGAGTGACACAAGCAGGGTTGTGTTTTTCATAGCGATACCTCAGTATTACCTTTATATACACTTATGCGTGCCATCAAGGATATTCTAAGGTATGACATGGGTGCAGTACAATGTCCCAAAATCCCAAGTAAGCCCTCCCGCCACATGTGTTGTGATTGTTACTAACACAAATTTAACTATGACATTTTCATTTGCTCACCAGTTCCGGGTCAATGATGAGTTGGGTACCTATGAGTACCTGCGTGTGGTCTAGCGCCCCGATATGAAGTGACTGGTGGTCGAATGCCGGAAACCAGACTTCCTAGTACTAACAGGACTACACGAGAGCACCAAAGGTACCGTGTATGAACTACAGAAATAGAATACTCACCTCTGAAAACTTACTATGTGAATCTGTTGCTGAGTGTTGAAAACTTGAAGGCGGTACTGCACTAAGCATAGTATCTACATAGCACACGGTAAAAGTCAGGGACCTGGTCAGTGGCTACCCCTGAGGCTATGGCCATCAGTGTAACGGTGAGTAAATGAAAAATGGTATTTAAAGTTATATGTCATAGAGGCATCACAACAATCTTTGTAAATCTGTTGACCGCTTGGGCATGGGAATATTTAGCATTGTTGAGGAAAGATGAAGTTGCAAACACACTACTAGCCCACTGAGTAACGATTTGCTTCATTTTTTGCACTTGGATGGATCTATGAAAATTTTAATATTTGCAGGTTCAAGAAGTTAGATACAGACTGAGACTGAGAAGGTCGAGCAAGAAAGCTTCGATGTTCTAAAATAAAACTTTGGTGATAGTTCCCCATGGTACGGATGAATCTAACGATGAGCCGCACTATCGATTTGGGCTAAGAGTACTGTAGCACACACAGTCCTAAGTAGGGTTCTTCAGCAGTTTGTAGGTAGCTTGGAAATTGGGTAGTTCCAACTATAGGTGGTGGAACCTTAGCGGAACGCCCCAGGTCCCAATTTTGCACCTTTTGCATCTGTCTATGACGGGTGTCAGCGCTCGAGCGCTAGCAGTGACAGGTGTAAGAAATGAAAGCTAACTTACGACGAAAAAATCTTCGACATAGGGGATATAACGACCCAAAAGGACTGCAGGAGTCAGCGAAAGAGTGCCGGCTTGGGGTAAGAACTACAAACTTAGGGATGGTGTTAGGATAAAGTTAGTAGCAAAGGAAGTTACTACAATTTGGATCCTTCTGCTCAGCGGGGTAATCCAAGTGTGTTGCCTGGGTTCTCGTGCGAGGACGATACAAATCGATCTTGATGTACGAATAAGACAGGTGTCTTCCAGTGTAAAGGGATCGATTGATAATTTTATAACATTTCTGCATACTCATTCAAGTGCCTACCATCTTCTTCGTCAATATCAATCCCTTCATCATATCAGAGCTATTCCCATCAGGCTATAAATCGATGAACTCTCGACAGCCCGTCGGCACAGCACATAACAATAACCCATGGTCAAGAGTGATGCCAATGATGCGGACTTCGGTATGGAGTCTGGTTCATTCGTGTGACGAGCTGTTCTCTGGTGAGTAAGTGAACAGTAAGCATAGACATAAAATGAAACAAAATAGAGACGTACGAACGTAACCATGAACGGAGGTATTAATCTATGAACGGGTGAAACCCGGGGCCACTAAGTTAACCTTTTTTTTCTTTTGATATTTGAATCAGTCTCCAATGGACGATTGACGAATTACGAACGCTGGAAGAGCAAAGAACTGTGTGAAACAACGTAGTACTAGTGCAATGAACGAACGTTCTGAACCTTGATGGTACATGATAGAACGTAAGTATTGAGCCAGGAGTCGAAAACAATACCACCCGTCAGGCTCGGTGGCGCTCCTGGCACGACTCGAGTGATATTTTCGATCTGATATCTCGGTCCACCGTCCCCGTCGCAATTCTTTTTTCGTTCTTTGTGCTCAGGCACAGGATATTCGAAGAATCTTTCGTTCATCAGCTGTCTGAGCTTAGACACGCCACTTTTACTTTCCTCTGGTCCATGGAATCTTCACATTGTGCCCCACCCGAACGGGCCAGATAGATGACACAGTACATCGGATTTGGTGACACCATTGACAAGGATACACAAGGCGATACTGTCATACACATCACAGACAACACAAGCAAATAGTCAATATTTGGTATCACAGGCACACAGACATACCAACTGTACAAACGGTAAATGAGTCCAAACCTTTCGGGTTTTCGCTTTCGGACTGAGCCCTCCCTCCTCCACGAACACGGGACTGGGAGACGTGCTATAACTAGCAGCAGATTCATACAGGCATCTCAGTTCTGGCTAGATACGCCAGTGAGTACTTGACCTTCCTTGGACATGATACAATAGACTAATGAGTTATCAGTACCTGTCCCTACTAGCTCATCACACCACATACGGAAATGAATGCGAGGCAAGTCAATGACCGTTTGAACTATGGGTAAATAGGCGAATTATAAATTCCTGCCACTTGGTGTCAAAAGCTTGCAAACCATCTCTTGCCACATTTTATCAGGAAGCTGAATCCTCGCACTCGAGATCATTCGATTCGCAACTATCTCGTCATCGCTTTTTCAAGGGGGACGTTTCATACGTGGCTAGTACTAAGGTGTTCAACATTGCCATCGCACAGGCCACTGAGTATGATATTACTTTCCAGTGCGCTATGTTCCCCGCCGCATTGTCAACACTTGTCCTAGCTTTTTCAATCACTGGATCGCCTCGTTAAAGCTGCCAATTCCCCAATCTCCGTCCTCCTTACCAGTAGGCTACACTTCTCCCACGGTACTAATAAGCTCTTGGAGCGCGATAGAGCTCGTGTGGAAGGCCCTTAGGGTTCCGGCATGCGCAGACAAAGTTTGGCTTTTTCTTTAATTCTTGGCTTATATCAATCCTGAATGTACCCTCTATAATATGTACCAGCCCAGAAAGAGATATGTTTTTTGAAGTTTGAAACCTATTTCTGTTTTGACCATATAAGTGAGCAGTTCGGTTGCGCAGTGCGCGCAGCCTCCACTGCAACGTCCTCATTGTAAATAGTATTGCTACTATCCGTTTCGTGACGGTCCACTATTTCGTGATTTTTGTCTATAGCACTCAATTTTAAAGCAATTGCTTAACTACTTCACTGGGTATACTCTACATATTATACTAGCATATTTCAAGTGAAACAAAACAAAACCATCGAGAAATGGTGGAGATCGTGTTTTCAGCGTGACACCTGCAAAAATCACGATTCAGTGTGCCGTGGCTGCCGATTTGGACATTACAGCGGTTTTCATAATTACTATTCTTATCCGTTACGCTCGTTTCGTGATGGTCCACTGTTTCGTGATTTTTGTCTACAGCGCTCAATTTTAAAGTAATTGCTTAGCTACTTCACTGGGTATGTTCTACATATTATAATAGCATATTCCAAGTGAAAAGAAACGAAACCATTGAGAAATGGTGGAGATCGTGTTTTCAGTGTGACACCTGCAAAAATCACGATTCAGTGTCACCTGCCGTGGCTGTTTTCATCGACTTTGCGCTATTCCAGCTCTTTTGATCAACGTCCTGCAATGTATAATAATACATCAGGCTGTCCCATTGCCTCAATATCATTATTGAATTTACATAGACAGCCTCATCCATAATATATTATACAACTTGAATGTGCACAATGATGGTCCGAATCTCATTACATCCCTCTCAAAATTACAACTACAGCACTAATGATCATGTCCGTACTTTAGTAGACATATCCAGGTCAAACAGTAAATAGCACTTGCTTGCGCACACCGAATGGTAACTGAACTTGCGCTCTTGCTTGGCTGCCGAGCTCGCTTTGAAACCAGCCTATGTGACATGCTGTGACTTACAGTGACATTTGCGTGACTGCCGACTTCTGTGGGGTGCCGATTGCAGTGGAAGGGATAGTAATTATGAAAACCGCTGTTTGAAATTTAACAGCGCGTTTCATAACTTTCATTGTAGCTGCAATGTGTGAACAAGTGAGCACTGGGCACTTACAATAACTAGGTTCGTGGAGCGTCGCCGAGGCAAGCTATTGGTGTCTACTGACTCTGACTATATCATAGAGCACATCCGGTGACCATTATTTTTGGGTCAACACACACATCCGACAATTGCAAGTCAGGCTTCACAATTCTTTGATGCATCAATAATCAATATTTACCTGCCCATCCACATACCAATATTTTACACCCAGTCTTGAACGTCAATATGTGTGACGCGTCTGAAACAATAGCATATACGCTTAAGCTTCTGATATGCGAGGCAAAGACAGGATCTACAAGAATGCGTGTAAGAATATCCGCACTTCGCTGGTAGATCGTGGCCACCATGGACATCCTTGTATCTGTTATCGGGTCCCTGGGATGCCGTAAAATGTAGATCAATCTCGCAGAAAATAAGCTGACTTGCGATGCGAGAGAGTGCATGTGGGACCAATAAAAGAGACTTGAGATCACGTTTAGGAAGATAGAGAGCAATTTTTCTCCAGACTTCGGCAGAAAAACGAGGAGGACCATCAGGTTCCCTAATAAGCTTTGCAATACCTCCTCATAAAAGGGTTGCTCAACTTACCATCTCTCGTCGTAGATGTTCAGATTGTATTATGGCTTTAGCGTCTTGATTTGCGGGATCTGAAGATAGAACGAATAGCAAATCTGAAAGAAAGTGTCAGGACATTGCACGGAACCTAATGATATGCATGAATTTGACCATGTTGTGCAGAAGTTCGGTACCCAGCTGCTAAACGGGTTTTGGCACGTAACAAAAGAGCTCTTGCCACATCTGCTGGTGGAACATTACTATCGAAATCCACGAGTTGTCGAACGGGCTGTAAATTCGGCAAGTGTGATTGTCCGTTACTATTGGTGACATGAGTGTGACTCACGAAATAGTGGACCGTCACGAAATGAGCGTCATGGATAGTATCCAAATATTTCCCGGCCTCATCGTTCACCGCAGCGTGCTGCAAGGCTTCCTCGTTGAGCACGACCAAATCGGTCATACTTTATCGTGTCTTTAACTGATGACTGTCCACCGTCCACCAGACTCTCGTCTCCTGTCCAACCTTATAATACACGAAAAGGAGTATACGAAACATCTATCCGCTCTTTTCCCCATATCACATGCTGCTCTCGCATCTCTTTCTGCATTCGCGGCTGCTTCGCCTTCAGCTATACCTAGTTCTTCAGTCTCTCTAGCACAAACTATTGCCACCATCGTTGATATCTTCTCTGGCGCGGATGATGCTCTTCAGCTTTACAACCAGGCGGTCGAAAACTGGCGCAACCAACTTGGTCACCTAATGAAGCTCGAGGAAGACATATCAGCCATTCTTCGTGACAGGGAAATTCTGTCCGTCCTAACTCTTTCTCTACCAGCTCACCGTTAACATTCATTTCAGTGTAACTCGGCTACTCAAAGTTTCCAAATCCTCCAAGACCACACGGGATTCTCGCTCATCACTGATTCTACCATCTGGTTCTACCTCATTTACGTCTCTCCCTTCTACCAATTCTACGCCACATGGCTCTTCGAACACCAAACTTCTCCAAGCTCAAGAGGAGCTACGCGCATGTGAGGCTCATTTAGCTACTAAAGAGCTGGAGTTAGAGGAACTTCGGGTCAGCATAGCTAGGGAAGGTCTCGGTGCTCGTTGTCGGGCTCTCGTTGATTGTGGATGGGCTTGGGGCGAAACGGGAAAGCAAGGTCTTTTGGCACTACAGAGTCTTAACGCTGATGGTCAAGGTGTGTTCCTATATTGTTTTTCTTCCAGATCATTATTTACAAGCGTGATGCGCATCTAGTTCCAGAACCACCCTTGGCGACATTTCCATTGCATTCGCATCTACCCTCCACATCCATCACTCCCAAAAAAAAGCCTTTACCTTCTTCCGCACTGCCTTCTCATGTCACGCAGGGCCCTATATCCTACTCCTCCGACATTTCCTCTCTCACACCTTCTCAAAGTGCTTCGCAACAGCACGATGGGCCCTCTCGTGGAACTAGTCAAGAAGGTGTGGTTCCTGATCATCCTGGCTTCAATGGTCACGAAGAGGTGACAATCAATATTCCTCCTGCACACGCCATCTCCGAACTTACCATGCCCACCGGTGTCTCTTCTCCGTTACCTGAGAGTTCAACAGACCTTGAGGCCCGTCCCCTCCCACGCAGCAGCAGCACACAACGGATTCGTGGTTCATTGTCCAGACCTATCACTGACTTAGACGGAAATGAATCCAGGGAGGGGCCTGCTGTTATAGCAAACCCCCACTTTACATCCCCTGACAATCCTCGCAGTTCTGACAATAGCAGTGAAGAGGAGAGTCCAGGTCCCTTAGAGGTTGTCGAGAACGATCCATTTAAACAACCGAAGCGCTTCTCTCTCCATCATGAAGTATCTCCAGACGCTGTTGAGCGCACACCCGAGCGCAGCAGTAAAACGCGGGAGTATAAGCCATCCATGGGTTTCTTTGGCTCTCTGCGCGGTTTATTCAAGATCCCGCACAAGGATCAAACTCGCGTGGAATGGAGTGATACCACGGGATCCCTACATGCGGGTACAAGCAGCAAAGGGAAGAAGGGCTGGCCTACGCGAACAGATGCGAACCTGAAGGCTTCCAGACCTCAGGACAGCTCAGAGTCTGAGCCTGAGACAGTACTTAAGCCCCGCCAGCCTTCAAGAGGTGCGAAGTTGCGCAAGGGCCGGTCACAGACAGCAACTCTCGCATCATCTAGTGGATGGCAGACTGATGGACCCCCTTCTGCAAGTCCACGTACGAGCGTCAGGCGAAAAAAGAAGTCAGTTGCGGAGCTAAAAGGCAAGGACGGTGGGTATACAGATGGCGAGCTTGATGCAAACGATTCAACTCCTTCAGGCCTCCCATCCCGGAGTCAGCCGGAGGTTGATACTCGACGTCCGTGCGTGAAGCGGCAGACCCCAACCTCTAGTCCCCAGGCTCAATCACCCGACCTTTCACGTACCTCCTCACTCTCAACGCGAAATAGTGTCAAGTCGGCTCCAAATCAGGTAGCAGTCAAGTCTCAACATCGCAGAGCAACTACAGACCTCTCCGGGAATACTGATATCACCAATGGGGAAGCGCCTCGTGAAGGCTGTGCGCGACGGTCAGCCTCCCTCACATATGGTGCTACACCCCAACACCTGGGAGATTCTCCTGCGTCTGCGAGATCGAGATCCAAGCGTACACCCAAAGCAGGGACAGTACATCCTCTTCCAGCAAAAGGCAGCACCAGTGTCAGCCTTATGAGCATCGTTGAGGATGTCGCACGACAGAATCGCAACAACTGGGGTGCTATAGCTACGGGCTCGACAAGTCCACTTTCAAGCACGACGAAGCTTGAGGTACCACGTGCCCCTATACCAGGTGTGCCTACCAATGCGACGTGGTCCTCCAAACTTTCAGATGATCGGCTTCCTGTCCGCTCAGGATCATTGGACATTTCCCGTGCACCAGGGTCAGTTTTTTCTGCATCTCAATCCTTCCCAGCAGTTTCTAGAAGCCAATGCAACAAGACCTCCCGACCAGCTATGTCGCCTCTTCGTTCGGCTCTTCGAAATTCTAGCCGTACACCATCACCCACCCCAGCTCAGTTATCAGAAACACGAAAGCGAGGAGCTGGTGTGCATGCTGAAGAGAATAATAAACCTCGTGGACGGACGCCAGAGCGAGAGGGGCCCGAGGAGCGCACTCCAAGACCAGCTCGGCCTGGACAGGCCAGTGAACTGAATGATATTTCGATAAGAGATTCAGTTTCGATGACGTCGATATCATCGTATAGAACGGCGGAGGAAAGTCCTATCGAGGGGGAGTCAACTCCCTCGGCTCCACAACATGACACCGAGTCATCCACAGTCTCCACTGAAACACCGACAAGACGGAAAAGTGTTCGGGTATCTCTTCAGCCGACATTCTCCCCTACTCCGCCTGCTCTGGAAGATGATGAAGGTCATAGCCGTTACCCCTGGAACTCAACGAAGGGCGGTAATCACGATGAATCCAGCGAACCTGTCATATGGCAAGACTCGAGCGACGAAGATGAGGAGTACAGTCGTGCACGGAAACTGCTTAGTAGAGCCGGTAAGAAAGATAAAGGGAAGAAGAAGAATGTATAGCCTTTTATTTAGCTTTAACTGATCGACATCTGTTCTTATTATCTTCAGCGATTCATTCACGATCCTCGGTTAATTGTTACATACATCACATATAGTGTTTCCGTTGATTTGGTTGAGCCTTTTACTCTACATACTATACACTGGGCGCTTTCGGTCGGGGAACCTGAGTGCGGATTAGGTAAAGAAGCAGTACAAACACCGACAATCTCTTCGCCGTCCCGTCCACAAGTTCCTCCTTGTCTTCGTCACTTCCTCACTGAGTTTATCTCACCCACGTTACCCGCGTTTCCTGATCTTTATTCAAGTTATTTGTACAATCTTTACTTGCTACCATGGCTGAAGAGCAGCAGCAAAATTCTCAAGCACACGATGACTTAAAGCAAGAAGAGAACGCGCCAATTAATGTCAAGGTATGAAAATCGATGGTATCGCATTAATCGACGCGACTTTCCATCTCACAATGGATCACAAATCTGATCTTCTCCCCTAGGTTGTAAGCTCAACTGGAGACGAGGTCTTCTTCAAAATCAAGCGCAACACCAAGTTGAGCAAGCTTCAAGGCGCTTATGCTAATAAAGTCGGCAAGGATGTGGGCAGCATTCGGTGGGTAAAATTTCCCGACTTTTCTTTGCAGAAGTTGGGCAGGTGGATTGTTCTTGGCAGCTTAAACTATGTTGGTTCCCTATTTACTGAACAACCTTTGTTCAGATTTTTGTACGACGGATCAAGAATCAACGACGATGATACGCCTTCAACCCTCGATATGGAGGACAATGGTGGCTATTTTCACTCTGTCATGCACTTGTCTGTTTCTGAAATTACTCCTATCTAGATACGATCGATGTGATGGTAGAACGTGCGCACTCTTCCAGTTTCTTCGTTTCTTTCCTAATTTTTGATCTCATTATCCTCTTTTTGGATATGCAGAGGTTGGCGGTTCGTCTCCAACATATTTGTACAGTCGTCGCCCATAATTGTAACACTACCGTTTATTCGCTTTCCTCGTCAATCTCACGAACATTCATATGCATCGACCGATACCTTTTGGATGAGGCATCGCTTAGCGCTTGCATTTGTCGAATAATGCGTCCATTCGCCCCAAATTCCCTCATCGTGGTTGTTGAGTGCTGCGATACATGTCTGCAGGTGCCGCAGCATAGTCTCAATACTCCTTATGCTGCCTGACGGGGCGTGCTTGTTAATCCCGTTTATCACGGGATCATCAGCCCTCGGCACGGATCACAACTTCACATATCGGCATGCTGTCGAAACGAGGCGTGTACCTCAAGTGTGCCTTTACCTACTTAACCTTTGTGTGCCACTCGTGAAGTTTCAAAAACACTTAATTGACTATGATGTGATTCACGTCATATCGAGCACATAGAGGGAGTTACTGTGAGCATTAGCATTAGTGCCCCGAGCACCGAACCAGAAAACCACTATACATTGTCGTCGAGTATGCTCGTCATTGAGTGCCAGAATATATACCCTGCCCAAAGTCGAAAGGTCATTACAGGCCTTTACATAAATGCAAAGGTTCAAATCCATAGGGGTGACATTGAGCTAGATAGAACATGGGTAGCAACGGTAGTAGAATTAAATGGTCTCGCGCGGGAATAAGTGTGAAGTGTAACTCCAGTGTTGAATTATGAAATGAAGATTTATCAATTTGCGGGTCATGATGTGAGGAATTGTGAATAGATGATGTCAAATAAGTAGCATGCAAAAAAAAATGAGAATGAGAATGTTCATGCAGGTCTCCACTCAGTGCCTGGTCTGTCAACCATGTGCGACACTTCTTGCCAACTTGCCGGAGGCTCACTAGACACTGAGGTGCCTTCTAATGTAGCAGCTGCTGTTATGAACGACTGAGCAGCAGTACTGATGTCGGGTCGGCTGTCATCATTTTGTCCCCCATACGGCCGCCTGGAGATACCTATTCGCTCGACTTCTCGCTCGCGGGAGGTAGGACGAGCAGTGAGACGAGAGGTGGTAGCCTCCGAAGCTGCAGAGATAGAGGGGGTGGAGATGGAAGGGTTTGAGGAAACCTCTCTCAGACGGGACCCAGAGCGTTGTCCAACAGGTGGCTTCACTCCGAAAGTATAATTCTCGTTGCTGCTGTGGACTCCTTCTGACCCGCTACGCGAGCGAGAGTCGGATGAGAACGCTGTGTCCTCTTCAAGACGAGCCATAGACGAATTTGTACGAGAGCGTATGGACTGGACAAGATCCAACGACGATCGTGAGGCGGCTCCGATGCTGTGCATAAGTGACTGCGCTCGCGAACGCACGGCTGAACCAGCACGGGAACTCGACGAACCCGATCGAGAGCCAGATCGAGAACGTCCAGATTGTGAACGCCCAGAATCTGAGCGATGACCACGACGGCGAAGGCTGCTGACCATCGAAGATTTCGGGCTGCGAGGACCAACTCCGAGGAGACCAACACTATCCTCACCTTCCGCAACTTCATGGGGACCTTCAGGCACAGGCTGCTCCATCATCTGTGGCTCATCATCCTGGTCTTCTGCCTCTTCCTCATCGTCTTCCTCTGCTTCATCATCATCATCAGCCTCCTCACCCAGGAAGGACTCATAACCACCCCCACCAAAAGTGTCTGTATGGGCGCTGTCGACACGAATTCTGGTAGGTGCAGTGTACACGATCGGAGATGGAGACGACAACACTGGAACAGTTCCAGCACGAGCGCGACTACGACCTGGTTGAGGATGACGAGGGGGCATGGGTATCGGGCTACCATACCCGGAACTAGGACTGGACAGGCCCGAGCTCATGCCATGTGAATTGGGAGACTCAGATGAGGTATCACGATTGCCGGTGGATTGTGTAGAATTTGAGGCTCGCGACTCCGTTGAGCGGGTATTTGTTGATGGATGTGTCCTGGGAGTAGAGTGCGTACCAGCTGCTGAAGAAACCGAACCTCCACGGGCAGGGCGGCGAAGTTGGAAAGGGTAACGAGATGACACCGGCTGTCCGAGACTGGACATCGAACCGGAGGTGCGTGGTGGAGCTTCGCTATTATCTTCGACCTCGATCTCGGCCTCCTCATCTGACTCCTCTTCTTCAGCGTCGTCGTCATCGTCATCATCGTCATCGTCATCATCATCTTCTTCTTCTTCTTCTTCTTCTTGAGCTGGACGTTCTGAGCCGCTGGTGGGTGGTGACCTACGTTTTTCCTTCCTGGAACTAGGGGAAGGTGGGAAGGGAATTTGGTCTTTCGATGACACTTGGGCACCATACCCAGCGAACGGATACGGAAGCTTGAGCAGGGGTGCCGAAGGACCGGTCATCTCCTTGTCCTTCGAAGATCTCTTTACCACTTTGGGGATTATCTCGGACAGCTCCGGCGGAGGCGCGGGCGCTTCACCAGACTCCTCTCTTGGGAAGGAAAAAAGATCCTCTGAAAGCGCACCGCGCCTTGCCAGTGGTGGTACGGAAGGTAAACCAACAGCCGCAAGCACCTGCTCGACTTCAAAGGGTGGGGAGGTTTCCAGGCCCAGCGGTCCTGGTTCATCCTTCTTTGCGGTACCAGACCACCGCGTAGGAGGCTTTACCGTCAAGCAGAAATCATAGGCTTCTTGAATACGTAGACGCGTACAAATTTTCCAGCTCCACAGGAGAGCGTCCGCTTCTGAGGCACTGTCGCCGTTGTAGTTGGACAAAGACTTTTCGCGATCTTCTTCCTCCCATCTGAAACGCGGCCCACAGAGTCCGGCGCAGCCCTGGCCACTAAGAATCCATAGACCAATCCTGTTCGTGTTGAAAAAAATCAGAAAAAACCAAATATATTAGCCCGTGATCGCTCACCAGCTGACAAGTAACACAAGGACACGCCATGCCGTCCAAGCGGCATTGGCAATGAGAACGCCACGGGCGTAAGCCGTTAGTGTGCCATCAGACGCCCTGAAGTAAGTTCCATCGCGACGATTGAAGCCAGCTTCGAGCATAGCAACATAATCAGGAGAAGCAGACGTAAATGTGAGCAGCAAAGCTAGGGAGAGTCCCGCTCGAGGTAGCAGAAGCGCAACGGTGGGCAGGTTCTGCGAGTAAAACCAGAACGTTTCTGCAATGCCGTCGCGAATACTACCATTTTCGCCAAAGAAAGCCGAGAAACGGATGTACTGCATGAAACAGAAGTTCGTGTAGGACGTCATAGAAGCGAGGTTGAAAGCAGCTGAAGAAAGATATAATGGAGTGATGAGCGGTCGTTCTATATCATTGTCAGTCTCGAATATAAATCGTCGATAAATAGCACTCACTAACACGCCATCGGCGCCAGAAGGAGTAGATAAGTTCATATAGAACAAAAACCGTAGTTATCCAAGCTAGCCAACAAGCTATGTACGCTGCAGCACCGAGTGCCCAATTCTTACCCGAACCTGGCACACCCGGTGCGGAAGGATTAGGAAACCTGGCGATCCTGTGGAATGATAGAATCAGACTGCGCCTGCTAATCCTTAAATAACATATAAACTTACTGCAAAATTATAAATACAGTGTTGAAGTCGAAGAACGTTTGCACAGGAATATGGTAAAAAGTCATGAAAGGAAGCAAGTAAAAGTAAAGACGAGTGAGGGCAGAAGGGTTTCGAAGTAGTTCCGGGTGAAGACCAGATGATCGAAACTTTGGTGCTTGAGAGTGCTCCTGTGTTTTAACCGTTGGTAACACTAGAGTTCCGCTCAAGCCAGCAGTTGTAGCACGCGACCAGACTCGAGGACGTGGAGGGTTGGTTTGCGGAGTCTGGTCTGTGATATCACGGCGATTATACGGATTGGCGCTAGCCTGCGCAGTATCCTGGAGGCTCACAACACGTACGGAACGTGGTGTGGCCTTTCGACCACCCGAGAACGTCTCGGGTGGGGGAGGTTCGAACATTCCAACGGAGGAGTGGAAAGTTGATGCAGGTGCAGGAGGCGGAGGCCTCTTTGGGAGCCATGATGGATAACCTTCTGAACCCTCGGATATTCTGGGATGAGTAGAAGAAGAGGGGCGTTCAGAGACGTAGCCTCTGTTTGGGGAATCCCCGGGCGCAGATGCGCTTAAAGGAGACTCGGAAGACGTGCTGGGCTGCAGTCGTGACATATCGTTAATAAAATGAAAATATCATGCAATGGATGAAATAATAAGCGAGTTCGTGAAGAATAAGTTGCAATGTGTCGCGTTAGAGAATTTATTTTTTTTGGTGGATAGTTTTGAATAATAGAAAATGGAATGTGTTGAAGGGATACGAGTAAGATGCAGAGCAAGATGCAGAGCGTGAGGTTAAGATAAAAGTCTCCAAGGTCGATATACCAGAGAGATCTAAAGGAACAGGCAAGCCTCGTTCCAAGTCCACGATTAAGAGCCTCGTGTCTTTCCCTTTCGATAGTTGAACCAAAAGGTGGGAAGAAGGCGCGCTCAAAACCAAACACGCGCCGCCCTGAAAAACTAAATTTCCTCCCCCCCAAAAAAGGAAACCGAACAAGAATACTTCCGCTTACCAGATCTTTACGGAATTAAACCGGTCCTTAGTGATAGCCAACGGCTGGAATATTGAACCTTCGACGAATGAATTTAAACTTGAAAGAACGATTGGCAAGACGAGCAAAGCTTTCTCAAGAAATACCGGCAGCTGCCTGCGCTGCGGTGAACGAGTGGTTGCGAGCTAAGCTAGTGATAGCGATGGTGGTATGGGAGAGAGAGTTGTGTCTCCAATGTCAACCAAGTGTCCATGTCACCATTGTTGCTAGGCGGGAAACACGAAGAACAACAGAAACAATGATAACGTAGTTCGCACTCGAGTCGCTTGACTACAGGTGTTTAATCTAATCAATACAATAACTTTAACACCGAGGTGATGACTCCCTCGATGTGAAATGTAAGACGTCGGAACCCTCTCCATACACTTCTTCCCAGTCGAAGTCGCTCTGTTGGTTCTCCTTACCAAATGCCTCCAAGAGTTTTGCAGCTTCCTCTCCGCCACTAATTACTGCGTGACCCGAGTCACAAAACTTTACCCTAGCCCCCTGGCCGTATATACGTGATTCATCTCTGGAAAGAAATGTGGCGATATGACGGAACGTGAGACTGATGCGCTCTCCATTCATAAATTGTTCCTCTGCGGACTTCAAATGGATCGGACGTTTGTCGTGGTTGATCGCGTGTAACCATTTCGCATTCGTGTCGAGGCCAAGGACGAACATGGAATTATGAGGCAGTGGGATTTTCTGTGACGGCCGTGGAGTAGCACTGTCACCCGCCTGTTGCACCCCATCTCGTTTCAAGCGAAGGGTCATCACTCGCTGAGCGCCTAGGCTGACGTTAACTATCTTCGATCCACGCATGACATCAATCGTTTTGTCAGAGTGCTCTGAGATGTAGTCTGCGCCGCTACGATAGTGTTGAATTAAGACATGGTTCACGGGGTGACCAAGAGCGTTCTCCACGTGCTCGCGGATGGTAGCTACCGTTGGGGAAAACTGTCGAAGTGGAGGGGACTTATCTGCAGGATGTCGGTAAATCGGGAAGCTGTAGTTGAACGGATCAGCTGATCGAAAACGCGGTGGGGATAGAAAGTACCTTCCGTCATTCGTGATCTCCCCCTCAACCGCCACGCGCCTCGGTACCTCACCACCTGAAACCTCAAACATGTTAGGACTCGAGCAACACGAGTCGGTGGAAGGAACATACCACGATGATGCATAACGTTCCAATCAACCTCGTCTATTATTTGCTTGAACGCTGTATCACATAATTCAGGGGGAAGCACGTTAAGCACGAGGCTAGAGTCGCCTTCTCCAATCTTGTCGCCCACACCAAGACTTGAGGGTGGTGCCTGCTTCCTGGTAATGAGAATGACTAGCTTTCCTCGGTTCCTATTATGTGAGCACGTACATCGAAGTGCTTAGGACAAAGTACTACTAGTAGTAACAGTAGTCGGTCTGGAGGAGATGCTGAAGGCTCGATCGGAGGTTACTCGATTTGCTAACCTAGAATAGATCATCTAATTAGTGACGATAAAGGATGTACGAGTGTGCACAGACCTGACTTCACTATACAGCTGATACTCTCGAACTTCGAGTTGCGATTCAAGCGATAATTATAAAATATAAATAAAATATACAAAGATAGTTCATTATGTAATATTGTATGGTGAGCCGCATCAGTCAATTACACAACTTGAATAGCGTCTCAAGTAGTCACTCCCGAACTGTGTAACCTAGGTCGAAGCATCCGTTTTCCACAACCTTATCGTGGTGCTTACCAGAACTCCATATCTTATGATCGAGGTGCTTTTTGTTCTCATTTTGTGAATCTATCATCGTCTGTTTATTGTCCGTGGCAGAGCCCTGATGCAGATGGGCGGCCCCCTATATACGTATATTCTAAAGTACTACTTGTATCATAGGTGACTGTCCCTGCAGCGATAAGTACCCGCGGGGGATTGTGACGCTGAATCTGATGGTACATTGGTACCTAACAGAAAATGGGATTCCTGACTGGTGACTTCGCAGAAAGGCGCAGAAGGGGCGGTGCCAGGTGCACCACGAACCCGAAGCTTGAAGATCAGTAAACATCGGTCTACTATGATTAGATGGTAAACCTGGAGGGCGTATGTTGTCATTCTACATAAGTACCTCAGTTGCTGATGCTAATTAACTGCGCTAAAGTTCGCTCATGTAAATCTTCAACCTGAGTTTGTAAAAGTTCTGCGTAAACATCCAGAGACCACCCTTGGGCACTTAATCAGTCCAGTTATCAAGTCCGAACAATACGAGTTTTGTTTGTGTTGCATTTGTCCATGCGTATTTCTTATTTCACGTGAAATATGAAGCCTTATAACAGGCAGGATATTCGTATGCCTGGCAAGTAGTAAACGTTTGTTTGCGTATAGTAAAACTTGACTGCAACGAACTCCGTTCGGAGACTCGATTATGATCGGCTAATGATCGGCGTCTATGAATGGATTTCACGTGTCTGTTTCACTATTTTCACTTTAGAAAATAAATAGATCAAAAGGACATTACAAGGAATATTACAAGGAACACGGAGTACAGCTAACTTCATAGTAATGCTACAATCTCCGGAGATGCCTCATCCCAAGCAAGTAAAAAAATATCAGTGATACAGTCACATTACTCTGTGACGCGTAGTGGCAATTATTGAGAAAGGCGAAGGGCAGGGAGTGACGAGATGAGAATCGCTGCAGGGCCTCTATGTCAATATAGCATAATTCAGGACAATACACGTTGGAGTGCACGAGTAGAAGTCGGCTGAAAGGAGGAGGATGGCCTCTGCATGTCTGCAGGATTGCCAGCTGGGTATTGTTGGAGCGGCCGACCATTAATTAAGACAGGTGGCTGGCTCAGCATAGGTGCCAAAGACGCTGCGTCTTGCTGCTCCAACCGTCGCTTTTTGGTCCGCGGTGAAACGTCCCCATCCTGCACCTCCTGGTCTTCAGTAGGACCACGCTTTTTCTCTACATTCCCGCCAAACTCAAACGGCGCCCTAAACCGGGAGAAGGGTCTGGAAATCGTCGCCAGCATTTGTTCTGCGGTAATCTCTTGAAACCGCGTTCTCCACGTCTTAGCAAGCGCTTCCCGCTTGGGTTTGGGAAGGTTGTATGCGCGCCATGGATAATGTGGTCGTTTGTCGTAGGTTTCAAGTGCTTCCCTGTCTTTATTACTCCATCGCTCCTCTTCCTCCTCCTTCTTAAGCCAGCCGATATCAAGCAAGCGACGCGTTATTTTTCCTGGAAGACATGGTCGCATCATGGTAGGGTGCGAAATCACGGTCTCGTACGTGTTCCATGCCTGCAGTGGATCAAAGAGCTCGACAGCGCGCTGCGGAATTGGAACGGCCTCGTAGGCAAAATCGCGAACTTTAATTTCCATCTTCTGAATTTCTTCTACAATTTCCTCTTGTGTGAGGTCCAGGGGGATGATTTCGGTGGGAGCAGGAGACGGAGCTGATGAGCGAGAAGGCTACACACAGGTAATGAAAAATTTTATAGTTCTACAATCGGTGGGTGTGACTTACTGGTTCTCGGGCTTCCGACGGTAGTTCTCTCGACGACACCGCTGTTGGGATGTCGAGTGTAGTCTCACTTTGGGTTTGTCCGCCAAACGATGCGTCCTGACTAGACTCTCTTATATGTTGAGAACCCGTATGGGAGAGTGCGTCCTCCGACGTAGGAACAGCGCACTGAACCGGATCACAGGCGGGCATACTTGTCCGTAGGTCGAAGTCGAGTTCAAAGGGTCGTGTGCTTGGGAAGACGGCGTCGCAAACGATACGAAACCAGGGGAATTTGATGTCCAGAAGGTGCAAACACTGATTACACCCACAAGACTCGGTGTGATAAACTTAATTGTGTTGTTGTCAATGTCAAAAAGTTGCCAATGGCATAATTTCTGTGGCAACTACCAAGCGGCAATTCCCGGTAGAGGTCCACCGGTGAACAACAAAAGATGATAATATTAATCGTGTCTGTCTTTTAGAGAGGTTAAGCCCCGAGGCCTCGATGTATTATTACAATAGAGCTTTGTCTCACTTTTATGTCATTGGGCAGAATTGGAGCAGTCTAAGAATTTTTGGTACTCCTAATTAATTTAATGACTACTTGACGCGACACGTCGCGTCGCGCCAACGCGGGTCCGTCCACGAGTCCTCCGAAAAATCCTTCAAAGGATGCAACACTTATAAAGACCAATGTAAGCGAGGCCTCAGAGGTAATTTGCACCAGTTTAACCAGTGCAAGCTCGATACTGTTTTGCTTGCTCGATATCCGTCGAATCGGATCTCGCTGGGAGTGGGTAGTGGGAATGAGGGCTTTCCGGTCTGGAAGCGCATATACATATCGAAACTAGTGAAAATGATGAAAGGTATTCGACTGAATGTCTTTTCTGCTCCCATATAATCCAGCATTCAATGCAGAGGTTACAGCGAGCGACTAGCCACGACCAATAAAACTGCTGATATGAGCAGCCACTGTGCAGATACCTTGCATGCGGTCGACTCCAGCATCATCTTGGTACGGAGACGCCACTTCCCGGTCGGTTCGGAAACGACAGATTAGGGTCACACGACGAGCAAGTTTTAGGGTCTGGATGTGCTAAACTGCTAAAGGTCGCCATATCTGGGATATGAAGCTTCGTATCCCCACTAGCTCCCACAACCGTAAACATCCCTCCTGATGGGTCATAGTTACTATGAACAGCTAGCCGGTCATTGAATGCGGTTGCAGTTGTGTCTCGGAGCTTCTACTCCCACTGGGCATATGGGCACAGTAGTATCCTAAACGAAATGAGATGGTCGGCGCGGTTGGGTAGCAGTAACTCCCTGATGAAAACTTTCCCAGGTTCGCAACTGCTGCCATGCCCGCCACCTAGTGTCACTCTTGCTCCAGCTAACAGACTCTTGTCCTAGGAAACGGGGTGACTGCAGTGGGTGTTAAGGACGTGGTCCGCCCCGCGAGACACTTCTGGCTTGGACTTCTCTTTCAAGCAGTTTGCTGCAGGCATCCTATGTAGGAAGCTCATACTGCAAATGCCGCTGGATCATTGTGAGCCCTGCACATCGCTTAGGATATTCACGTTGATGATGAAGAACGAGCGGTTCGGTATGAGAATGTCCCCCAGGCATCGCCGAAGGGCGATCCAATGCGACACTGCCGTTCAAAAAAAAAGCCAGCCTTAACGGTATATCATCAGAAGTCGAAATAAAACTGACGCAAATTAGACTGTATGCCAGCACGTCCTATCCGGATTCTACGAATTCGAAGTGTACTCGCACAATACGATAGTATCTTATTCTTGAATTTTGCCTCCACTGCGATACGACGGGTTACTCACATAGTGCATGTAACAATAGACGCATATTAGCGCTCTGATAGGCCTCGTTGCCAAATAGGTTGTCTGTCGCGCATCTTGATTCTTCATCCGTAGGCTTGCTGAGGGGCTCGTTACTAAACCAGATTCATACCGCGTTGGGGCCAGTCGTCTCCCATCAGATACAGTAGTACATAACTTTGCCATGTCGGTGGTCTCGATGCTGGAAGAAGAATCAGAATATGGAAAAAACTTTGACCGCACGCTTACTTGCAGACTCCTGCGGATCCCTCTTTAGTTTGCTAAGGTTAAGAATGCTGTTGACGCACGTGAACAGACAGCAACCGTGACAGTGACATAGGATGTGCACGACGCGTCGACGCCAGCATTTGCGGACTGCTCGTTTTAGCTTGCATCTTTCTGTAGTTCACGGCAACAATACTTACCACTGAGTTCACTGACGAGTCCATTATCAGTATTCAAGTCTCAACTAACTTCAACGAAGTAGTATCGCTTGACATATTAGATAATCATAGTTAACTCATGCAACTAAGGCTTATAACAAACGTTGGGCAGTCCCTACGGTAGACCGTAGATACAACGCACAGATGAATCAAAGCTCGTTCTTCTCGAACTTGTTCTTCAAGCTGTCTGCGGTGTATCTGATGTGAAACACTTCAGTGCCGGACGGTCCTCGCCGCCCGCATTGGCATTGGACATGTTGTCCAATCATCGTCATACAGAAGCAAGCTAAGAGTTTAGATACTGATATATCATTAGTAACAGAATCACTCCTCAGGTCTCATAGCAAACAGCAGACGGACCTGAACCGAGAAAACATGAGAGTTAATAATAATTCAAGCGCACACCATTGTCTCTACAGAATAGGTGCATTGTGCTCGTACCATCAGATTACACAAACCATCCGAAAATTTGTATAATCTGTGACAGCGTGCTCACATTTTGGATGAAGCAGGTCAGGCTGGCTAGTCCTTCTTGGCATCCCTCTCTCGCCTCTTGAGTACCTTTCTTCTGATGTTCTTATGCAGCGAATGGGTATAGGTAATAAACTGGGTCTTCCATCCGATGACGTGCATCGCGTAATCAAGGAGTGCGTGGCCCCAGAACGGTGTGAGCGTGTCAGGGCGCTCAGTGAGTGCTGCGCCACAAGAGAGGCCAATTTTGGAGAGGCATGCCTGCACGTAGGATGCAGGAGTGGGGATTAGTGAAGATGCACGTCGGATATTGGACATTTTGGAAACCTGGAAAAGATAAGGACATGGTGAGATATAATAACTCGGAGATGAAATGAATGTCACGCACGACAAAGTAAGTATTAAGGTGTTGGACGACGATCCCATGGGACCGAACCTCCTCTGCAAGAGCGCTGGTGAAGGTTGCAAGGAACGCCTTAGCACCACTGTATGTTGCTAGCATTGGGGAAGGCACGAGACCCGCGAATGAGCCGACATTGAGGACTAACCCACGTTTCCTAAAATCCATTCGCATTGAATAAATAGGGACGAGACGCAGGTTATATGACTCACCGCTTAATCATACCAGGGAGAGCTGCATGTGTGACACGGATTGTCGCATTCACGTTAACGGTAACGATGTCAACAGTTTCTTGTTCCACAGTTTCAACAAAATAAGTGGGCATGGTGTAGGATTTTCCGACGTTGTTAACTATGCTATGTTAAAAACGAAGAATTAATAGTGCTGCTGGGCACGCACCGAGGACACCAACATCAAGAGTATGAAGGAGAGTTTTCAGGCCATCATATTTGAGCTCGTCGTTTTCGGCAAAGTCGATAAGGTAGATCTTGGTTTCAACTGTAGATTTTGTTTTCGCAGCTGGATAATATGTGAGGCTTTAACCGATACCGGTATGAAGAACTCGCACCAATTTCGCTTGCCACGTCATTCAACATCTTGCTATTCCGTGCGACGAGCAAGACATTGAACCCCGCTAAACCTAGCTGAATTGCGAACTCCCTTCCAATACCATCTGAAGCTCCCGTAACGACTGGAATGAATGAATGAGATTTGCACGTCAGCAGAAGTTGCCTAACCGACCTGCCCAAGCTCCCTGCTTAGCACCAAACTTCTTGAGCTGCAGCAAGGCAATTTAGGTTTCACAAGAAGAATAAAGACATGTGTTCTATGATTCACATACATTTGTCCCAGAAAGAACGAAGGTTTGAAAGAAGACGACAAGAGTTTTGAATGTAAAACGTGCCAATGTTAGAGCACCAAGAGAGAGTAGAAGTGCATACTGCCAAGGACAGTGATTGACTATTTCGCGAGTTCAGAAGGCGGTTGTCATATCGTACAAAATATACTTACCTTGATCAAGAAGCCAAACTTTGAGTGCAGTAGCCTCCATTGTAGCGTCACAAGTTGCGTGCCAAAAGTGAAGACTAGTTGCTTAGTAAGCTAATTCCTCAAGTAGCTGTATGCGTTGCACAATCTTTTGATCATTTTGAATTTCTCGCTTCCCTATGCCAGCGCCTGAGTTACATGTTTTCTCACTGGGCGAGTCGATCGTTTACCTGTGTAGCGACTTCAGCTAGTCCCTTATCTTATTCATATTAAACTTATTATGTGCATCCAGTGCATCCCCGGGAATTGGCCTTGATATTACTAGGAAGCTCCTATAGTCTTCTTCCAACAGTGTTCGCCGCCTGTTACCTTCCTGACATAGCAATTGACCTTACATCCAGTCCTGGAATTTTCTATGTCCGAGTCGTCCAAATCGACGTAATGAATGGTATGTTCAAAAGTTCTTCAGCTTCTCGACGGCACTGGGTTGGACTATATCGTTAATAACGCTGCGATCGTGCGTTTTGCTGTGCTAGCTTTTACAAGTTGCATGATGATTCTAGCACTGCAGAACCCTGACAGAGACTTGATATTCAGCTTCGATCCAGCTGTGTTTGTGGAGACAATCAAGTGCAATGTCATAGTCCAGCACTGGTTACACGCTTCCTTCCCCAGCCATGGAGAATAGTAGCCACAAGGTCATCGTCAACATGCGCTCCTCTCTTACTAGTATCAACAAAGATCTCTGAGTAGGGCCCAAATCAACCAGCTATATTGCCAACAAGGTGGGACTTAACGTGCTCGTGGGCGGTCTCTTCATCAACTCTTTTTCATTAGAATACTGACTGTTATTTCTTTTTTCACGAGTGAATTCTTTTGTGCTGTTCTTTGATCTGTCGGTCTATGCTTCCTCTTACCATTGCCATGCGATGGATATGCATGGCCTCCGGTTGGGTAAAGACGAGACATGGGCGGCAAGGTTGCGGTGATCGAGTCCCATGTGGCATTCTCAACGTTGTGACGAAGCTCATCGCGGGCAAATTTTACGATTATTTTAAGCATCCGTGGTGATAGGATATTCTTTTCGAAGTTGTATAGCCATCGATATAAATCGCTATGCTGTGAGCGGGTAGTGCAGGAAGTATCGGGGTAGTAAAGGCTCTGCTAGCTTCGATCTTTGAGTGAATCTGATTATGTAAAATTGTTACTCTTTTGTTCTGTGAGCGGTAGTGTAGGGCTAGTAAAGTCTGTACTCTGTTAGCTTCGATCTTTGAGTGAATCTGATTATGCAAAATTGTTACTCTTTTGTGATCCTAACCGAAGAAGTTCCACGAGGGTCGCAGTATATTATCGTGTCACCGCCATCCTGATTATGCCCTTGATCCACCCAATGGCAACGTAAACTTCCGCACCAAACCCGCACGTTATTCACTTTTGTCATCTAATCCGAACATGCAATTGACATTGTCCACCTCACCGATCACACGTGCTGATGATTCTTCTCCCATGGCAGAGCCTCGACATGAAGACCGTCGTATCTCTTGAAGTACGACGATATGACCTAGACCTAGATATGAGGGTGTACGCTCTATAACCTTACACGTCTGATTCCGTGCTGGCTTATAGGATCATCATCGACAGACTCAGGGTGCGTCCCAAAGCTCGCGGGATACTTAGGCACGTGGTTGGTGCGGCATGCGGCCTGCGTGACGTGGCTCTCACTTCGTTAGCATGCGTTTGGTGCGTGTGGGTCTTGTGTTGACCCATTCATCAATTTTCATCCCGCAGTCCCCCCGATATGCTGTTGTTGATCTCTTCAAATGATCTATTGGTCCTGCAAAAGACTAGTCGACAGACTCAGGTAGACAGAAGCGGTGTCGTGAAGGGCTCTCTTCCATTTCGCGCATGTACACCTCCTTTTTTTTTAGTTTGCACGCTTCAGCTAGATGCGATATTGTGCCAGGGAAATAGCCGCGTGTCGCACATTAATTCGGTTCGGTAGATCTGATGGCCGTGTTCACTGGGGAGGTTTAAAGCGACCTGGGGGAGGATCAGCCCAAGCCGAGCCTCTATCTAATTCCCACTCCCCTCCCAGTTGATTTTCCAACTGTACTAACGACTTGCAATGCCTGACGTTCATGGTGTCCTTATCATCGCCCGCAACGGCGACCGTACGGAGCTCTACCAAGATCCGTATACCTACGAGCCCTCATACACCGAGTCTACACCTCTCGGCGCTGTATGTCTGCCACATTCTCCGCGCACCCTACCTAATATACGACTTTAGGTACAATCATACCAGCTTGGTTGCCATTTGAGATCGACGTACTTAAACCCATCTTCCCCGTCACACATCCAAGCCATCAATGCTGACCTCGTGCAGAACGATCAAGTGGTTGTGCATGCCAAGGCTGGCGGGGAGGGCACTTCGGTTTTTGATAGTGCCATAGCTGTCCTGCAAGGACTCTACCCGCCAAATTCAAACAACCTGATCGAGCTTGCTAACGGCACGACGGTTGTCACTCCACTCGGGGGTTACCAGTACATTCCAGTCGAAATGGCCCCGAGCAACGTTGACCGCGCGCTCGAGTCCTGGACCGAGTGTCCGGTAAGTTACGTGCCTCTAGGGGTCCACGGAAGGCTGATTCGTGTGGTATATAGGCATTTGAGGAGCACATCAAGAGTGTGTATGCATCTAAGGGATTCCAGGAGACAGGGAAATCTGCAGAACATTTCTTTGGCGCTGTTCGTGACTACGTATTTGGGAGGCCTACGACTTTTGAAAACGCTGTACGTACTCCTCTCTTTCGTCTTTACTCGTGCTGATCTATGACAGTGGAATGTATGTAACGCGCAGCACCCTCGTGATCATTTTAATATTGTAATATTTCATGTAGATCTATGACTTCATGAACTCGCAGCTTACGCACAATCAAACGTATGCGTACCGTCTTCCCCCCACTTTGATTGAGCAGGCCCATGGATATGCCAACTACCACGAAAACGCAATCTTCTCGGATAAGGAAACGGGTGGAATTGGAAATAGTGCGTTTCACGGCTTCGTATGGTTTGCAACTAATCTCCTGCTTAGTTGCTGGTCGTACTATCCTTCACACTATTCTTCACTCCCTTGAACGCATCACGTTTGACGAGGATCCCCTCAAGTTACTTCTCCTTGAGACGACTTACCAGCCATTCATTTCGCTATTCCACATGCTGGACATGGTGAAAGAGCACCCTCAACTCGCCGCTATTCGTGAGTGTTCTACTTCAGGTAACCTTACAACCATTCGATATTTGCATCACTCCAGCAAACTATGGATCCGCCCTTGCCTTTGAGCTTCTTCGAGGACCTCCACCTGAACTGCGCGAATTCCTTCGCATCAAGTTCAAGAACGGGACCAACGAGGATTTCCAAACTTATCCCATCTTCGGTCACAAAGGAGACATTGCAGTAACTGAATTCTTGTATCGCCTTGAGGTAAGTTTCCTGCACGTCGTGTTTGGTTCGCACTAATATGATTTTTAGAACTTTGCTATTTCGAGCCAGAAACAATGGGAGTCTGCGTGTGGAATCCATAGCGGCTACTTTGGTATCACGTCTGCTGCTGAGAACACGAACATGCTATTCGCTGCCTTTTCAGCATTCTTACTCCTTGGCGCGTTTGCTCTGTCATGGTTCAAGCGCAAGCGGAATACATATGTTCCCATTCCTGAAGCGGTGAGTCGCTTTGATCTGCGCTGTACTCTGTTGACTTACGGATATGGCCTGCAGCCTGTTGTTGGCGAGAAGGGGAGACTTTTGCCGTGAGTGTAGTGAGGCAGATAGGTGATAGTATGGGCGTAGTTTCTTTTGTCGTGTCGTTTGAGTAGTGTTGCATTGTTTAGATCAGCAGTCTTGGTTTACTTGGACTATGTTTCTTAACGATTTTAAATTTCTGCGAAATTAGAGGCCTGCATTCTGCTACGTAGTAGACATAAACCCTTTTTTGTCCTAGCGTAGCCACCTGCTTACTAAAAGCGTTAGACTCTTAGGTGAATCTTATTAGGGCGAGTCTATTCCTTTCCACCGTATCTGTCATTTTGTTTTCCAATTCCGGGTCCAGCGCCATAACACTTCATCCTTGAGCATGCTTTCGTTTATGTTATGTTAAGTGAAGTGCATCAATAGTATTCAAATCGTCCAGTAGCTTCCTTTATGAGCTTGTCAACGCGTTCATTGCCGGGAATGATCAAGTTGTGGCCTCGATTTGGACGTGAAGAGATGTTGCGTTTAGCAAGTCTTTGATCAACCATCTGATCTGTAACGTGAGGTTCCAGTCGCAGCCGCATATGCGGCTGCACCACGGAGTTATATTGTCGACTGAGCAGTGAGAAGATACCCTTGGTCAGGCAGACCTATTCGAACCTACTTAAAAAAACTTGTGGGAAAACAGAGATAAATACCAAAAGTTAAAGCCTAATGGCCTTGGAAGTTGGGAAGATATGAAAAATATTCGCAAGGTTATCGACGGCTATCTCTCCCATATTCCTTCTGACGGCGGTAGAAGACTACATGGATGGCTGGCTGCTGCTAACAATCATCTACTTGCACGTCCTTCAACTCCTACAGCAGGTTCACATCGACCATCCCAGCAGCACGAAGCATATCTTCTTGCGGATCCTCGACATCGTTCACAAGGTGTGTTAGTACACGGAAACGTGTCGTAAGCCAAATGATTTGGAGAATGCCAGCGCTATTAATAGGTAATAGCATTGCATCGTTCCGCTCATGCATCCCATCTGTCATGCAAATTGATAACGCTAGCATAACCAGAGAGCAGGTGAGTGCAAAAGCAAGCTATATATTTTGGTTAGCGATTCACAATTCCCACATGCAACACTAATCCTTACGGGCCATGAGTTTATCTGGATGACTTGTTGCTCAGCCATGATATTCATCATCGAAAGATCCTGACCTTACACCAAGGTACCATTGCAGAACCTGCTGTGAAATGGTGGTACTTTCATGTTTCCGATCAAACCCACCACCGTCTGCGCCGAGCTGTCCGCCTTTTTAGCCGCAGTATGTCAGTTAACAGTTTTTGCCCAAATCAATCGGGAGTCACGACATACCTGTCCATAGAAGTGCAGCATAGGCCCTTGATAGAGCTGATTCAAATTGGTCACGGTTACACAGAACTTTCTCCGGAATTGGAGGAGGTCGGACCCGGACAGAGAAGACTGCGTACGGCTCCGGGTTTGGAAAAACGATATTAATTCCGATCTGCTGCATGAAAAATCTGAAAAGATTGTTAGCAAAGACTGAGCATTACTGCGAATTGTGCATAGGTTACATTTCTAAAAGAGATAACCCATAACATGATGCTCGGTCCTGGTTCATGCACCAGCCAATGGGATAATGGGCCCCGCTTACGAAAGGAGAAACAAGCTATTAAATGCAGAAAACCGTATGATTAGATCTCAGCCAGTCCATCAATGGCAGAAACATACCCATTTTTCATGATGCAATGCACTTGTTGATGGTGGTGACCAAATATCCCATTTTGGTTCTTCTTCCGGCGCTGACCATGCTTCCCATTCTCCAGAAGCATTCGACCCAAGGGATGGGGAGAGACTCAGTAGTTGATTGGTTTGTACATCAACAGTGGCAACATGGGGTTGAACAACAATCGTGCACGCCACTATATGGATGTCGTACATACTATAAATCAGGGGAGGCTGGGAACTACCTATAGTCGTGTTCAGATCACATTCATGCGTGTCAATGCCTCTTACTTATGATGGATATTGGAGGATGCGCCCAATACACGTGTTGAACTGTTTGATTGCCCAGTAAATTGCTCGAGTTCACAGCAGTCGAGACTGAAAGCAATAGTCGGCTATAATATAATTACTTAGCAAAATATGTAGATTTCAGGAAGATTGGACATACTCCTGGGAAGAATAAGGAGATGGCAGGATTTATCGTAACCTCATCTGGGTCTAACAATAGACGGTGGATGAATATATTCTAGGACAAAGCAGAAGAAAACACGTACATGGATGCACAAGTTCAGCTCTAAATTTCATGGTATGATTAAGCTTCGATACTTGTGGGTCGAGTGTAAAATATCCGAAATTGTGGGCGTTGATTTCAGGAGAATAGTTTAAGATGGAATTGGGAACCAATCCGCAATTCACTCTAAACGATGATGCATTGACGATGGCGTGACCAGGTGCATCGGTAGACTGAATAATGTCGTATAGAGTGGCGCCGTGAAGTCCCATGCCCTGGATACTAGGAAATTGGCCTAACGTAGGAACCAATGCACTGATGGTTTGCCACTGGATCGCCATCATGTTTACGTCTGGACTAGGCCAGTAGGAAATTTTTGTAGCGGATGCATCCATGGTGGTGTTGAATGTTTGCAATTGAATGATAGATGACGAAACCACGTGAAGGAAAGAAACACATGCAAGATATGCCGTTATGGATAATATGCTCCACCACGATGCAGGGACTGTTGATTGTCGCCAAAGACACCCGAGCGCAGAACCAAGACCACTCCATGCGTTCACTGTGTCATGAAGAGCGGTCACCGTTTGGCGTACTGTCACATTCTTAAGGAATGTCAATCGTTGCATTAAGTAAACGAGTATCGTGCAATAGATCTGAAGGGTTCGTTGGTCCAAGAAAATAGTACATATGTGATGATTCCTTACCACATAAAACGCCTGTGATGATGTACTCAATATAGTGACCCAGATTTCATTTCCTGATGTCAATGGGACGACTAGATGGTGCTCGATGCCCGAAATGTTGAGTACCAGAATAAAAACGTGGAGGAGGACAAGAGTGATATGCAGAAGAGTGCATATAATGGGAAGCACTGGCCTCCCTGATTCCTGTCGCTGTTTACTAACTGTCGATGAGGCCAATTTGTGATCTGCAATTGTTTATGTGAGAGAGAAATTGATACTATGTTGAAAGTACCTGACGACGTAGTGTGCGTTTGTACTCGCTCGAGCGTCATAGAACATGTATGATGGGTACCTATGGGGCGCAAAGGAAAGCCACCAAGATCCTGCTGTGGCTTTGTGAATACATTGGGTAGTGTGAGAGAGGTCATGAGAAAAGGACATTGTACAAACTCATATGTACTACTATAAGAGACCAGTTAGGACTGCGGCGGTTCACATACTTCAAATTCTCGGGCCTGTTGCCTGTCTTTGGCTAGGCTTGGAGCAATGGCAGTGTCCGAGGTAATTGCAAGGAGTCTTGGCATCATTCCATACTGGAGTTCATGTGAACAAGTCTTGCTAATCACGACTGCAACACTTTGTTGACTCCTGATTTAGTCGGAAGTGCGGCAGGGCATAAAACCTATACATGGGGAAGACAAAGCTTTGATTGGGAGGTTGTGAACTCCGTCAGAGTCCCTCACCGTTTATGTAAAGCCATAGCCTATCGCAGTATCATTGATATTCGGATGAGTGTCATAGTGAAAGATCTGGTTTATGCATTCGCAGATCATCAATCCTTACTATGCGTCTCGGCGAATTATTGTGGAAACACCGACTAGGACCGGATGAGAATGACTCGAAGTTGATGTAAAGCTATAGCATTCAAGTTGGAGTATGGTAATCGACTCAGAGATGAGTGCGAGCGCCAGAGGGAAGATCTGATTCAATGCTGTAATACTAATAATTGCCCAAACAAATGACGTACGTGCGCAGTTTTCAAGTACACAGACATCTTTCACCCTTGTTGATATATTTGATCCCTATGGCCGTGCACTGATATCAATCCCTATGGCACATTAAGATCGATCTGCATAGCTCATGGTGGCATACTTACTACAATGAGGACACATAAAAGTGCCATGGTAATAAACTGATTAATATTATCTATACTTTGGCATGTTCTCTTCTCTCCTCCAAGTCCCTAATGTGAACACAGAACGACAGGACAACCATGGCTCCGTTCCATCGCAGCCAACTGGGAGACTCTCGGGTTCACCAACAAACACTTGGAAATGTCGATGCCTGCACAAGTCGACAAATTTGGTTTCATCATTTCTGTGTATGTTTATGCACGGACTTCTTGTTCTTCTCCATCTTGTACTCTTGGCGCTGAGCATTTCTACCATCGAGCACCTGGTCATATCCGAGTCTGATTATGGTGCATGGCTATCGGTATTGGGCACATCGACACAGGCCTTTTATACAGTGAGGCTAATTGTTCGTTGAAATTGAACTCAGTTGATCTTTGACTTATACTATAAAGCTATATTGTGTGATACTCGTTTACCTGGTGCAACGCCTGACACTCTACCAGAACTTGATTCGGCATCAAAAATTGACCATCCTCCATGACAACGTCAACGCATGGAGTGGCCTTGGCTCTGCATTGCAGTGTCTCTGGCAACAATCAAGCACTACTGGATCATTTTGGTGGATCGTATTCATCGCCACATATTTGGGATGCGTTTTCGCGCTTCATGTGGCTTCATCATCCATATTGCAACTGCAGACGTTCACCACAGCGACAAACATGTCAGCAACAACGTTCTCTCACTGGCCTGACCCAAATGTCGACATGATGGGGCTTCAGTGGCACACCATTAGCGCCATTGTCCCTTCTCTGGGTCATTTTACCAGTTCATTGAACGCGGGACTTAGTGGTGCCACGCTGTACGACACTGTTCAAGCAGATGGCGTCATAGGAAACGCCACTGTAGATGCAACTACTTTCCGAGCGGAGTGTGGGTTACTCCGTAATTCTGAGTTGAGCTTCACCCCAAAGCTGAATTCCAATCAATTTGGAGACTACATGGTTGACCCTCAAGTTTCAGGCAGGAAGCAGACCCTGAAATGGCCGTCCAGGCTGGTACCTCCCTGTCGGTATTTATTTCCTCACTTGCGAAAGTTGTATCTTACATTTCAGTAGATCAAGATCAGTTGACAGTCAGTTCTACTATGTCTCTCATTTTTCCTGGAGTATGTATATTTCATTTTGCTTATACGGCTCTCTGAGCGACCCATGCTACCTTTAGCCTACCATCGTATTCATGACGTCCACTGACGTCGATGATTCCCTGAAATCAGAAACCATACAACACATGAACTGGGAATATCAATCTGGTATGTGCTCACACTACCACCCAGCCCTACTCATTAGTGATCTCGACAGATGACGGTCCTCAAGCTCCGATTATCTCGACTGTGCTTGATACGCATTTAATAGCTTGTAATATGTATGTTGAACGCCACACGGCGACAGTCGATATGGGAACAGGTCAATTACTGGCACTCTTGCCACCCCCAATTATATCTCCTCCTTCAGACTGGAAGGCATGGACAGCGCCCAAGGGAGATAATACTTGGGATACCTGGTCGCTGCCAAGAGCAGGTAAGTATAACAATTATCCGGTAAATATAGGTAATAATTATCGAAAATGGGTCAGTAAATGTTTTATTACTGATCGTGACCTTTGTCTGCTGAATACATTGAAGTTTGTAGCTCCATTTAAATCTGGAGCTATGCACCCCGTAAAGATTTGTATGACTCAAAGTGCAGCAACCTGCCGCGGAATCTCTCTCCTCGGGCTGTAAGGCAACCGTATTGAGCGCCATCTTAGCAAACTGACACCTCGTCTCTCAGGTACTTTATGAAAGAAATCGGCTTACATGTGGTTTTGGATGAGCAGGCTTCCAGGCCACCACCTCCATCTGGTCCAAAGAAGGTTCTCTGTAGTCGCAGCCAATTCGAATCTAGTCTCTCTAAGATATTCGCATCGTTGTTGTGGACGGGTACGGTGTTTTGTTTTTCACATGTACCAGACTTGAAAGACGATACAGGTGCAAAACTTGGCTCCAATGCTGGTGGCTTTGACCCAACGCCAGGTAGTTTTGTCATTTCTCGACAGGTCACAAAATGGCGTCTCAACGTAGGTACCTCATCATACAGAACATTCAATTTTGCCAACCTACATTTCAGATTAACTTGTTGCCTGTAAGACCTCAATTGCAAACTGGCTTGACCAGGCTTTACTGACGAAATGCAGTTGGTAGTTGCATTATCTGCTTCGTTGATCATGTTGATCCTCTCGATGTACATGTCAGGGGGTATGCATCGGCAGAAAAGCAAGACACCCATAGATAGTGCTGGCGTTCTCCAGATCATCTGGCTGACAAACCGTCTCCGAGTGCTGAAAGACCTCATGAGGGAGGTGGATGATCCAAGAGAAGATGTTCTTCGGTCCGCTGGGATGTTGGAAGTCGATCTTTTACAAGGGCTCAACACACAGGAATAAGTATTGTTGTTAAGTGGGCATCAGATTCTTGGCAGCAAGGCTGGCCAGTTTACCGTGATGTGGTCACTTGAATTTGGCAAAAGGTGCATAGTTATGAACGATATCATGAAGAATGACTTACGGGGGCTGACCCTTGCCGGGCATTCCCAACAATCACCCCATTGTGGTTGTAATGCCTGCGTCGAGCGCAAGTCGATGATTGGCTCGCGCGCTGTATCTATTTACTATACATCGACGAGTTTCCACGTTGCATACCTGCATCCCTTGAGTACAAGGCTTCCCCATCGCAGCCTAACTCACTCACGTACCAATATAATTAGGGTCTATAGATCAGTATGTTGCGGAACCAGGTTACCCACTTTGATTTTATTCTCTTCGTCAAATGCCACTTGACTCGCGAAAATCACTCACCTTTCTATAGGCCGTCGTACGGGCTGCTAGATGCCGAATCGACAAGAGATTGAACAAAGAGCACAAAAATAGATACAATTCATACATCGTACATGTATCGTACCCGTAACCATAATCCCCCTTCTCAACTTCCTCTCATCGCCATTCATGTCTTCACCGAACAACAGCTCGTTCACTATAGCCTCTCACCAAGATCTCGTTCACGCGCTCCAAGCTCTGGGCCGCAGTAAGAATCGCGAGCATAGTGGGTGTGGGCGAGATCGTGGGTTGCGAAGTGCTCGAGGCGAGAGTCATTGAAACCGAGGTCTTCTGTCCTGCATGCATGAGGTGGTCAGGATATGAAGGGAACGGGAGCATCGGTGAAGTCTCGGTCCCTCTGTTTGTCTCTTTCCCCTTCCCCTTCCTGGATCTACTCTGACTCTTGCGTTTCTTAAGTTTCTTTGCAGAAGAAGGGAGCGGGAAGAGCGAGATGTCAGGGGAGGTAACGTATGCACCCTGATTTGCGTTCGAATCTTTTTGCGATCCCAGGTTGGCCTTCGACTTGGCCTTTGAGCTCAAGGGAGTGTCATACGCTCCCGCAAAAACCTTTGTTTTGGACGTTGATGGAGAACTAGAGACTAACTTCGGGGTTAAATTCGCAAGCGTAGCAAAACTGAGCGCGCCATATGAGGTAGATGTGAAGAGCAGTGCAGCTTCGAGGGGGGGAGACATCAAGAACGGAGGGCTACGTGGGAGAACAGAGGAGTCGATTTGCGGAACTGATGTGTTGCGCTCCATCGATTTGGGCACGAATTCCGTTCCTTTCTCGAGGAGGTCATTCTGCTTACGCTCTTTAGATAGTCTTTCATGCGTCGAAGTGGATACAGCAGATCGTGGCATCGGTGATGGGGATTGCGGGCTTTGCGAAGGAGATCGTACAATAAACGATGTGGATGAAGAAGGTTTAGCCGGGGAGGGAGATGAGAGCAGCGGCACGGCTTTTTTTTTCCGATGGGGTGTCCAGAACTGACTAACCTTCGGGACGAGGGTCCGTGGAGTTTCTGTCATTAGTGGATGGCCAGTATACTGGTTGCCAGTAGCCTTATATTTGCGGAACTTGCCGTCCCCACATCTAGTCTCAATCGCCCCTTCAGGTGTTTCCAACCACGCCCTCACAGGCCGTTGCACCTCCCCACCTGCACCTGCACCAACCGAGCGCAGCGGAACATCCACCGCGCTGCTCCTTCCTCTACGAGGAGTCGTATCGTCCACAATATTTGCGGGGTCGATGTTTAGAGCTAAAGTGGAGATTGAGTTGAAGCGAGGATGGTTACTTGGGGAATCGTGCGTCCTGACCGCAGCGTATTGTCTGCCATTAACCGAGGTGGAGCGATTTAAGATTCTCTGAAACATGCTGCGACGAGACTGGCCTGCCTCTGCCCTTTCTGCATCATATGAGCGAGAAGAAGCACTATGCGTCCACGTGAACGGGTCACCATGATCAGAGCCCCCAGTCCCAGCTGAGCTGAACTGACTGGCACCTATAAGGAATGGTGTACAGAGAGGTTTGGTCGCAGTATCATTGCTAGTGGCGAGATTATGCATGTGCGCGGGGAAGAGGTGCCGCGTGCCGTGTACTGTATTTTTGCTGGGTGTACCCGCCGCAAAGAGCGCAACTTCTTCCATGCTCTGGTCGCGAGTTAAGTACGGTCCAAGGCCTTCTGCATCGTTAACACCAACATCGCCCTCGTCATAGGGCGCGGGTGCATAAGCTGGACCGGGTTCAAGATTAATTCCATTCCCGCTGCCGGTCTTCCTGTTACCTAGTCCACACACACCAAATCTGGCATTATCGATTTGCCGGAACTTCCACCACAGACTCACGGCGCCCACCCCAAGTATGATGCCTAACACTGTAAAGAGCGGCGCTAGAAAGATGACATCAAGATGCTGGTGGTAGGGAACTTTTGTGACATCATGAGGTAGCGTCGTGTTGAGAGGAGGGAGGGCGGTGATAGAAATGATGGTAGATGTGCTTGCGCTTGCCTCTGTGGATGCGGAAATAACAACGGAGGTAGGGTCGTCTGTAGGGGTTGAATCCAGAGGTGTAGAAGAAAGGAGATACGACGATGAGGTGAGACTATTGTCCTGACGTTCGAATGCATACACGTAATTAATATTCCAATGGGTCGAAGTCCCACCTCCGCTCGGTTGTGTAGCATATTTATTTCCCATCATGCACACTTACCAGCCAACGCTGGGATACAGTTGCAATATATGATCTGGGCCGAGGACAAGAACCGAGACGCGACTTTCTACGCCAAGAGCGCTGAGATCAGCAGTAGGTGTGTCAAGGGACAGGCCAGCAGCAAGGAATGTGGCCCGTCGAACTAGATGAGAAGCGGGAGAATAGGATGCGCCTGTAACGCCTGAACGCTTTGTCTTGCGCCAAAAAGTCCTTGGGCGGACTGTGGGACAGGGATTTGTATCACGAAAAAAGTAAAGATAAAGAGAAGACTCACAGAGAGGAGGTGCTGGACGGGGCAGCTCGCGCGTATGTGTAGATGCAGTTGGAAACGTGGAAAATACGCGTAGTGGGGGAGCTTTGACAGGTTCAGAGATAGAAGCCTGCCTGGGCGGGGCAGACTGCGAACGGGAAGTACTTGACTGGTTTCGATGCCCTCTAGAACGCCTTGGGGGTAAGAGTAAAGCTTCGTCAAAAGTTAGCACTTCGACGGGCGAAGAAGGTGCTGTCGAAGGATCTGCAGTCTCAAGAGTAACCATTACTGGAGATGCGAATTCGGGCTGGCTGCGGCGAGCAAGATTCAGGCTGAAACCAAGTGCGGACTGAGGTCTTGCATAGAGTGGAGTCGGTGAAACGAGCACGGTAACATCTGCCATAGTTTGAATTGAAAAGAGCGACGAGAGGTTAGTTGGAAGTTGGAACGTTATGCGGCAGCCTGCCAGGTCCAATGAAGACAATTACATAAAAAGCTTAGTCCAAATATAGAAGATTCTGTGGTTCGCTTGCAGTCGAACGTCCCTGAGCCAGAGTGCTCAAGAGCTTTAAGTAAGCCCAACGTCACCTGTAAATGGACAAGGCAATCAGCCTAACTTTTCAGAGTAAAATTGCACGCGGCTATCAGTCATGTGGAGTCTACACTAGTGACACGCTGTCAACCAGTACAAACCAAACGGTTAAGGCACACAACACCGCGTAACTTGGAGCCATCAACATTAATACCGCTTTCACCTTGAGGTGCGTATCTAACGCCTGACGCGAAACCTTCCAGTCATTACATAATAATCCAACATGTCACCCCCCAGGACACTTTATTAAAATATATATCATGAATATCATACCAATCCGCTTGATTCACCTGTGCACCATCCATCTGGTGTAGATGACTGCTACCCTCTTGGTGATACAGCAGTTGCTGAATGTTCATAAAGGGATGAGTCCTCCAACCAACAGGATTAGTGCATGATATCATGCCAGGAGGCAGCCTTGGCTGGCAATTCTGCAACACCTGATACATTCAAACTTCACCCGCTATCCCCTCAACATGACATGGACTAGCTATGACTCACATTTCCCCTGAAACCTGTTAAACTCTGCCAAAGGTGTCCATCACCATGTGGCCCATAATGCCAGTCACAAGATCAGACTCCCATGTCTTCCACAGACTACTCTGACCAGTTCCCAGGCTTTCAGTGTTCTAGAAACAGTCCAATACCAGCTGGAGGTGGTTCGACTACCGAGCACACATTGGGCATCTTTACATAAATTACACATTTTCACCTCAGCAGGGCATGCACAACCCTGGTTGCCCAAACTTGTCAGTGGCATATCTGTTGCAGTGGGATGGCCATATGAGCCAAGCCCCCTTCAAGTTATTAGCTTACACAAAATCAGCTTGGAAATGAAGTTTGAGGGATGAAGCAGATCTGTTGAATATTGGAACAACTAACTTATGTAGACACAGGTCTAGATTCTACCTGTGTATAACACATGGCAAATGCAGGTGTTCAGAGTATCATCATTTAGGTTTGAGGGGTTGGAAAGGTGGTGTTTATTCCTATTTATCATGTTTTCTCTGTCAGCCACATGTTCAACTTCATCGGTGTGACAGTCTAGCTGGCGCTAGCCTTGCATGAGTCCATTTCCATTATTGTCTAGCCCCTATACCATATAGCGTGACCACCCCTAACCCTAGCGCTATTGATATATACAGTTACTGAGGTTACCGCGCCCTTGCCGGACTACTGTGCCGCAGTACTGAGACACATTTCATGAGCCAATGCCCATTGAATGCCCATGCCATGCCAGCTAGTTCCATTTGGTGCATAGTACATCCCCATCTACCACTGCTGATCCCATGGCAAGCCTTATTACATGTAGAACACGTGCTGCAGCACATGCAGCACTATTACATATCGCTAGGGCTAAGTCTCGCATACTCGCTACTACTCTCGCCTATCGATTCTGCTGTGACAGTCTAGCTGGCACTAGCCTTGCATGAGTCCATTTCCATTATTGTCTGGCTCCTATACTGAATAGTGCGATGACCCCTAACCCTAGCGCCATCGATATATACAGTTACTGAGGTTACCATGCTCTTGTCGGACTGTCGTACCGCAGTACCGAGACACATTTCATGAGCCAATGCCCATTGAATGCCCATGCCATGCCAGCTAGTTCCATTTGGTGCATAGTACATCCCCATCTACCACTGCTGATCCCATGGCAAGCCTTATTACATGTAGAACGCATGCTGCAGCACATGCAGCACTATTACATATTGCTAGGGCTAAGTCTCGCATACTTGCTACTACTCTCACCTATCGATTCCGCATACTTACGATGTATGATAAAAGACTGATGACTTCTCCTCAGTTCGATACTCCCCTTCTACTGTACTGCAGTAGGAGTAGTCACTTACTATCATTTTTACATCATATCATTCATTAGATGGGATCCCCATACTGCTACTGCTCTCACTATATGCAATTATATTTTCTTTGAAATCCAAATATCTTTGAAGGATCCTTTGACATTCCTCGCTCTCAATGCTTCTGTCATATTCCATACATCGGATCCAAGATCTGATCAGATCTGATCAGATCTGATCGATCCTGCTTCTATCCGGACCACAGATCCGATCCGGATCACTCATCTGATGTGCTACAACTTCTTGTGTTCTAAGTCCACTGCATCCTTGCTTCTATCCCCTTTCAGTGATCTACCTGTACTGGTGTCCCGGCTGTGTATATTCCTGTCCTGCTTACTGATCCGTTACCTGTGCTTCATATCTGACTCACGTTTGCTGATCCACTGCGCATTTACTAATAGACTTCCATTATACTTTGTGCATAGCCCTCTGGTCCCGGATTCACTGATTGTCTGTACTATCTACCTACAGTATATAAACTACATGTAAAACTCTAGAGAACCTTAGTTCGAATATCATCTTAGATTCTGCTCACTCCGTTCATCCGAACCAATCCGTTCCAACTCTAAGTATCTTCTGAGACTTAGGATTGATTCCTATAGTCTACGTTTCCGACTCTACCTCCAGTAGTCCATATCCGTTAGTTTCTAGTACGGACCTCGTCCGCTACTAGCCTTATACCTCGCATTCATCCTTATGCTCCAGATACCCTCTGGACGTGCCATATCCGATACCTCCGGACCTTCGGATCCGCTACGCAAGCACATCCAGACCCTCGGATGAAGGTTACTCCTCTAAAATAAAGGGCAGTACTCAGGAAAGGGGCACAGTGCATGAACTGAGGCCAAAGCCCTTCGGATCTCTTACATATTGAGTACAGTCTTAACAGTATATTCGAACTCACACCTTTCCAAGTACAATCTCCGAAATCACCTATATCATGCCTCCACGCAAAACTCAGAACTCCCTCCAAGTAGCCGGACTTGGTCCAATCCAACGAGACCCCACACCCATCATCCAAACATTTACCAGTTTCTCTAAGCGCTGTGCAAGCATGAGCGACATAGAACAAAGCATCTCAGCTCGTCTCGCCAGACCGGATCCGGTTACACCAACCCCAAACATGAATGATCTAGACCCTGATCCATGCCCAACCACCTGTTTCGACGATGAGTTGCACGATGATCCACCAAACAATGGAGATGAGGATCTGGATGTTGGGTCCCCGGACGATGAAGAAGATGATGACCATCTTAGCCCCCAAGACCGGGTCTTAGCCCAACTATCAGTTGCCATCAACCATCTCACTCGCAGTAGCCATCGTAGCAACACCTCGGATGATAGCAAGGTCAAAATCCGGGAACTGGATACCTTCAACGGATCCGAGCCTCGCAAGCTCCAAGCATTCTTTGTCCAGTGTGAGCTCAATTTTCAAAGCAAGCCTAATGTTTTCTGTTCCAGACACACTAAAGTCAACTTCGCCCAATCCTATCTCAAGGGAATGGCTCTCGAGTGGTTTGAACCAGATCTCCTTTCAGACGAAAATAGTATACGTCCAGATTGGATGGATGACTACTCCGAGTTCATGCTCAAGCTCCAAACCAACTTCGGACCTCACAATCCATCCGGAGATGTGGAAATGCAGTTAGAGCAACTTCACATGCGTGATGGACAGCGCATCAACAAGTACGTTGTAGAATTTCAACGACTTGCATCCCAAGTACGGGAATGGGGAGATGGAGCTCTACGACGACAATTCTATAATGGTCTTCTGGCTTCAATCAAAGACGAGATCAGTCGCATGGGCAAACCCACCACCCTCTCAGAATTCAAAACCCTCGCCCAGACCATCGATGCCCGTTACTGGGAACGTAAGGGGGAAGTCACCCGGGAAAACAGATCGACCCTTTCCAACCCTCCTAGACAGTCGGTATCCGACCGGACGAATGCTAACTCGTCCGGATCCGAAACAACTAGATCCGCGAAATCCAATCCTGTGGCTTCTCCCGCTCCTAAGGTTCTGGACCTCCCCAATGGGATTGGAGCCGATGGGAAGTTAACCACTGAGGAGTGTCAGAGAAGGTTTGACAAAAGACTCTGTATGTTCTGTGGCAGACCCAGTCATACTGCCCGGAACTGCACCAAGTCGACCTCGCATGCAGCTAAAGGTCATGCTACAGTACTTGCCCCGGAAGCGGATCTGGAAGCCTTGGATGAGGCAAAAAATTAGTCTGTGACCCTCTTGACTCCGTATGGAATGGGGGTCGCATTGACCCAACCTGTACAACAGAGCTATGACTCAATGCTGTAACCCTTCCAGATCTGAACTCTTTATGCCCATATGTCTCCCTTCCATCTTTCTCCAATATATCTGAGTTTCCCACCCTCATAGATTGTGGCTCTTCTCACTGCTTTATAGACACTAGCTTTGTCCGAAAACATAAAGTTCCTACTTATCAGATCCCTCCACTACTGCTCTGTTTGTTTGATGGTACCTGCAATAACAATATTTCCAAAGCCATAAACCTGTCCGTCTGATTTTCCTCCGGCGTAGTCACCTCCGATACATTCTACGTTACCCCCTTGGATTCTTCTTGTTATATCGTCCTCGGATATAGCTGGCTCACCCAACACAATCTGTTGATTGACTGGGTATTGGGCAGCATTGAGTTCCGGACGACTATACAAAAAACATCATCAAACCCATCCGTATCATCACTGCCTCCGGATATTCCATCTGCAGCAGAAGTTTCCCATCCGAACCCTCTGCTACCTCCGGAAGTTCCATCCAAGGTAGAAATGTCCTTTCCGACACATCCGTTGCCTCCGGGCACCCCATCTGTGGAAGAGATCTCTCCTCTGACCAAATCCGAACCCTCCGTTGATGCCTTGGTCCCTAACATATCCCTGATAAATGCAGTAGCATTTTGCCGAGCCTGCAAGTTAGAAGGATCCACTCAATTCAGCATCTACCTCCGTCCATCCAAAACCCACCTCTGATCCGCATCCATATCATCCGATCCTCCAGACCTCTCCAGGATTCCCTCCGAATACCACGAGTTTGCAGATGTCTTTGACAAGGGCAAAGCAGGGCAGCTTCCCCCTCACTGACCCTATGACCTCAAAATTGAGTTAGAAGAAGGGGCCAGTCCACCTCTCAGAACCATATACTCTCTTTCTCCAGTCGAGCTTGAAGCCCTCCGGAAGTTCCTTGACGAAAACATCTCATCCGGGCTCCTCCGATCCTTGTCCTCCCCTCATGGAGCCCCTGTCCTGTTTGTCAAAAAGAAGGATGGCTCCCTCCGTTTTTGTGTAGACTTCCGAGGCCTTAACAAGATTACCAAGAAAGACCGATATCCATTACCCCTCATTGCCGACCTCCTAGACTCTCCGAGCCATGCCAAAGTCTATACCAAAATCAATCTCCGTTCCGCTCACCATCTCGTCCGGATAGCAGAAGGAGATGAGTGGAAAACCTCCTTCCATACGTGCTATGGCTCCTACGAATGGTTGGTAATGCCAGAGGGTCTTACAAACGCACCAGCAGCTTTCCAACACTTTGTTAATAGTGTCTTTGCTGATATGCTGGATATATGTGTTATCGTGTATCTGGATGATATTCTCATCTATTCTGAAGACCTTGCAAGTCATAGGAAACACGTCCGAGAAGTACTATGCCGTCTTCGTAAACATTGACTCTATGCCAAACCCGAAAAATGCGAATTCCACTCATCCTCTGTCGAATATCTTGGTTACCAGCTATCTCCGGAAGGCTTGACAATGTCATCCGAGAAAATCCAGTCTATCGTTGACTGGCTGGAACCTCGGAAGATCAAGGACATTCAATCCTTCCTCAGATTTGCTAATTTCTATCGTCGATTCATATTCAATTACTCGGATATCGTAGTTCCCCTCACTCGGCTCACATGCGAGGGAGTTCCTTGGGACTTCTCTGAGGACTGCTGGAAATCCTTTGAAACACTCAAGAAGGCCTTCACTTCCGCTCCGGTACTTACCCACTGGATTCCAGATGTTCCTATAGTTGTGGAAACTGATGCCTCTGACTATGCTATTGCTGGAATACTTTCCATTGTATGTCCGGACTCAGAGCTTCGTCTGGTTGCCTATTACTCCCGTACACTATCTGCACCAGAACTCAATTATGACACCCACGACAAGGAACTCCTAGCCATCCATGAGGCTTTCCGGACCTGGCGACATTACCTAGAAGGCTCTTCCAAGCCTATAGATGTCGTTACAGACCACAAAAACCTCGAGTATTTTTCCACCACCAAACTCCTCTCTCACTGTCAGGCTCGCTGGTCAGAATTCCTCCATCAGTTCAATCTCATCATCCATTTCCGTCCCAGAAAACTCGGAGCCAAACCGGATTCCCTGACAAGGCGTTGGGACATCTACCCCAAAGAGGGGGATAAGGACTACACTCAAGTTAATCCTCATAATTTCCGTCCAGTATTCACTTCCGAACAATTAGCTTCGTCCCTACAAGCCACAACCCTAGCACCTCCAGTCCTTAGAGCAGCCGTCCTTATGGACACGGAAAACCTTCGGAAAGACATCCTGACCACACTCTCCAATGACCCCATCACCAAAGCGCATCTTCCGGTACCTTCGGATCCGAGATGGACAGTGAGCGATAGTGGATTCCTTTGCTGTGATAACCGTATCTATGTCCTGGAAGCCAATGACTTACGATTACGCGTCCTCCGTAACTGCCATGACCACCCCCTATCCAGACACTTCGGACAAAATTGTACCCTTGAGCTCGTCCGACGCGACTACACCTGGCCCGGAATACGCACCTATGTAAAGGATTATGTCAGGTCCTGCACTTCCTGTGCCCAAGCCAAAGTTCCAAGACACAAGCCATACGGATTACTCAAGCAACTCCCTGTTCCGGAGAAGCCATGGAATTCCATCTCTATGGACTTTATTGAGCAACTTCCGGACTCCTCCGGCTATACAGCTATCCTCATCATCATAGACCAACTATCCAAGCAAGCCATATTTGTTCCGACTCATGACACCATAACCTCTCCAGATCTCACCCACCTCTTCCTCCTCCATGTATTCTCCAAGCATGGTGTTCAGTCCCATGTGACCTCAGATCGAGGAACTGAGTTCGTATCCCACTTCTTCCGGTCCTTAGGGAAAGCATTAGACATGGTCCTGCACTTCACATGCGGATATCATCCAGAAGGGGATGGACAAACTGAGCATGCCAATCAAACGCTGGAACAATACCTTCGGATCTATTGCAACTATCAACAGGACAACTGGTCCGAGCTGTTACCCCTAGCAGAGTTTGCATACAACAGCGCTCCGAGTGCTACTACTGGGGTATCACCCTTCTTCACCAATAAGGGTTACCATCCGAATATTTCCATCCATCTGGAGCGCGATCTATCCTCCATCCGTGCCCAGGAATATGCCCTAGACCTTAATGAACTTCACCAGTTCCTCCGAGAAGAAATGTCTGAGGCACAGAAACGCTATCAAGGACCTGCGGACGCTAAAAGACAACCTGCTCCGGACTTCTGGGTTGGAGAACAAGTCTTCGTTAAAGCCAAGTACTTCTGTTCCACTCGCCCATCGAAGAAGCTTTTGGAAAAGAATTTAGGACCGTTTGAAATTATATCTCATCCGGGCACACATTCCTTCACCCTCCGACTTCTGGATTCTATGCGTTCTGTACATCCTGTATTCCATGTCTCCCAACTAGAGCCAGCAATTCCAAACACCATCTCCAATCGCATTCAACCTCCTCCTCCCCCAGTCCAGGTTGACAGAGAACCAGAATACGAGATATCTGAGATCCTGGACTCTAGACTTGATCATTGTAGATGCCATTGTCAACTTCTGTACCTCGTCCGATGGTCCGGATACGAAGGGACAGATGAAGAGACCTCATGGCTACTTGCTACTGAGCTCGGAAACACATCCGAACTCGTATCCGACTTCCACTCTGCATATCCAGACAAACCTGGTCCCATTCAACTCTGAAGTACATGGATGATAGACGTGATACAAGTACAAGTATTGGAAAAGGCCACAGGACTAGAGAAATCTACATTTCCATAGACTCATCCGCCCCTCCGGATCCGTCCTCCTCACTTCTGGAACCCTTATTCATCTCCTCATCTTCCTCCTCCACATCCAACGTCGTCTGAACCTCATCTGATGGGATCCGAAGTCCCAACCGAAGCTCCCCAAACAACAAGGCCTGAAACTCCCTCTGTTGTTGGAGGAACACCTCCAGTCC